>JACMZG010001908.1:12868643-13093218 GCA_018340805.1 Microvelia longipes
GGTGCCCAAAACGCACGTTACATATTATATTGCATATAAAAAAAAAGAAAAAAAATACAACAAAAAACCCAAACATATTTTATAAATAAGTCACGCATATTTTGCACATGCATCAATCACCACTATAAGTCACGGCATATTTACACTGCATTAGAACTATACACATAGATAAACGGTAAACAGGACAATCACATTTACCATAGAGTTAAGAATTAATGTGGATTTTATTTAGCGTAGCGCGGTAATAAGTGTGTACCTTTTAATACTGTTTTTCCAAAATATTGATCTATGGAAGTAAAATAGTAGTTTTCTAGGTAAATGGTTCTAGCTACATATTAAAGTGAAGATATATGTTTCTACTAGTTGTTTTGGTGGTTATTCTAGCTTATATTTAAAGTAAAGTATATTTTTCTAGTATATATCTTGCTTATATTGGATAAGTAAATATATGTCTATAATATGTTCTAGCTTATCTAAAGTAAATATATTTCTAGTAATATTTCTAGCTTAAATTAAAGTAAAATTAGGTATCTAGTAATCATATCTTGCTTAATTATGAAGTAAGATATCATGTCGTAGTATATGTCTAGCTATTAAGTTATAAGTTAAGATATATTTTCTAGTAATTCTGTTCTAGCTTATATTTAAAGTAAAGTATACTGTTCCTAGTAATATGTTCCTAGCTTATATTTAAAGTAAATAGTATGTTCTAGAATCCAGTATTTCTGCTTATATTATGAAGTAAATATGATGTTCTAGTAATATGTTCTAAAGCTATATATAAGTAAATTATAGTTTCTAGTAATGATGTTCTAGCTTATATTATAAGTAACTATCTGTTTCTTATAATATGTCTTGCTTAGTATTATAAGTAAATATGAGTTCTATAACAATAGTTCTTGCTTATATAAAGTGAAATAAAGTTTTGTCTAGTAATAATTCTTGCTTTATAGGTAGAAGTAAATTTCATGTTTCTAGTAAATGTTCTAGCTTATATTATTAATAATAGATTTCGAGTGAATATGTCTAGCTATATATAAGTAAAGTAATGTGGCGTAGTAATATGTTCTGCTTATTTGAGAAGTAAAGTATATGTTCTAGTGAATAGATGTCTAGGCTTATATTAATAAGTAAATATAGTTTCTAGTGAGATATGTTCTAGAGCTAATATTATAGTAAATAGTATTTGTCTAGTAATATTGCTTGCTTAATTATATGTAAGATTGTATTTCTAGATATTGTCGTTGGCTATATATAGAGGTAGAAGTATATGGTTTTCTAAGTAAAGTATTTCTGAGGCTTATATTGATAAGTAAATATATGTTTCTAGTAATATGTTCTTGCTTATATTATAAGTAAATATATGTTTCTAGTAATATGTTCTTGCTTATATTATATTAAATATATGGTTTCTATAAATAGTTCGTCTATATTAAGTAAAGTATAGGTTTCTAGTAGATTAGGTGTCTAGCTTATATTATAAGTAAATACAAGTGTTTCTGGCATCTGTTCTACGCTTATTATAAGTGAAATATGGTCTACTAATAGTTCCTTGCTTATATTAATGAATAAAGTATAGTGTTTCTATAAATTTCTTGCTTAATATAAGTAATGTATAGTTTCTAGTTAATAGTCTTGCTGTATATTAAGTAAATATAGTGTTCTAAAAAAGTCGTTCTATATATATAGTAATATATGTTGCCATAATCGTTCTTGCTTAATTTGCTATAAATATATGTCTAGTAATAGTGTCTTGCTATATTATAAGTAAGATATTATGTTTCTAAGAATGGAGTGTCTTGGCGTTATATTATAAGTAAGAGTATAGTTGGTCTAGAAGTGTCTTGCTGTGAGTATTATAAAGTAATATATGTCTATAAAGGTTTCTTGGCTATATTGATAAGAACTGATAGTGTTCTAGTAAATATGTTTTGCTATATTATATATGAAATAGTATATGTTTCGTAGTAATATGTGCTGGCTATATTATAAGTAAAGTAAGGTTTCTAAGTAATATGTCTTGCTATAGTGAAAGTAAATAAGTTCTAATGTAAGATTTCTTGCTTATATTATAAGTACTTATATTTTTCTAGTAATATGTCTTGCGTTATATATAAGTAAATATATTTGCTAGTAAGTATTGTTCTTGCTTATAGTATGAAGTAGAAGTATAATGTTTCTAGTAATATGGCTTGCTTATAGTTATGAAGTAAATATGATGTTCTAGTATATGGGTCTGCTATATTATAGGATAAATATATTGTCTAGTAATGATGTTCTGGGCCTTAATATTATAGAGTAATGAGTATGGTTTCTAAGTAAATGTTCTTGGTCTTAATTTATTAGAAGTGAAGATAGTGTTCTAGAATGATTTCTGTCTTATATGTATAGTATTAAATATTATGTTGCTGAGGAATGTAGTTCAGCTAGATAGATAGAGGAAAATATATAGTGTGTCGGTAGGTAATATGTTCTTGCTTATATATAAGTATTTGTACGTGTGAAATATTTTATATTACAAAATGTAATTTGAATTATTTTGACACCTCATAGATCCGATTTTGTTTTAAGTAAAAAGTTGAATTTCCTTTTTAAATCCTATTTTTCCAAACCCAATTCATCCCCTAAAAATTTTCTTATTTAACCAACTCCCCCGAAAAAAGTCAATTTCAAATAGAAAAAACTTTTCAAAAATGTTTTTTTTCTCTTCGAGTTAAAAATATTGAAAACTCTAAACCGGACATAGGCGCTGAATTTCCTCCTTTTTTCAAACCCTTCGAAGAGTTTTACAAATGGCGTTTGAGGGGGGGGGTGAAAAGAAAAACTAATTTAAAGCAGTCTCACGAGTCCTAGGGAACCCAGGAGCTTTGAGTGAACTCGCAGTACCTGGTAAGGGGGGCAAAAGAGTTATTTATTGTGCTCAATATAAATTGTTTTTACAAGTTTCATCGTCTTTGGTTTTTCAACTTTTTCCCCGTCGGATCTGTAATTGTTTGAACATATTTTATTGTTTTTTTCCCTCCCTTCCTTCTGCGGAATTAAATAAAGAAGAGAGTAAATTTTATTCATATCCACCTGGATTTTGTTGTAATTGATAATAAAATGATGACAGTTTCGATCCTTGTTCTTCTAACGAAATATATTTCGTATCTTCGTTTACAAATACGAAATAATATTTCGTATTATTATTATTATTAATTATATATATTTAATTTAGAACAACTGACATTGTCAAGTACATCCCATTACCCATAAAATATTAACTAAAGGAAACATAGCCTATCTCAATACATTAATATGCTTGAAATTGAGTCTTTTTACGTTCTCAGCATTAGTAATCAAGTTTTGTTTTAACTTAAGAAAAGAATTATGGAACGTTTCATATTTTTATCTCCGATGGAATACCTTGATAAATTCCTCTAATAAATATTTCTGGACGAAGTAAATGGAGAGATTCTTGATTTTTTTATATAATTTCTAATATTAATTAAACGCGAAGAATGTGTATTGTAAAAATTATTAATGAGTTTCTCGTTTAAAAAGTTGGGAGGAAACTTCATATACATAATTTTAATAGGCGTATTTCCTATGAAAACAAGAAAATTGATAAATAATAATAATATTATATTTATTAATTACACATTCTAATAGATATAATAGATACAACACATCATCACAATATAAACATAACATAAATACATACAAGACACAATAACTTATAAGATCAATTCAATTTTGTTCAAACAAAAACATAAAAAATTACCCTAATTAAAAATAAATAAATCACTAATTAAATTAAAATTATTTATCTGAGTTACAAATAGTTGTGTTAACAACTAGGTACCGAGGTACTTCGCACCTGATTTTGTCAGATATTTTTAATCTTAAATATTTCAATATATGAAACGAAATTACAAATGCTGTTGTCTTCAAATTTAATCATATTATGAACTGATTAAACATCTAATATCGGATTAAAAATCGATGTAACAATTTATCCGGTTTCCTAGACTTCATCGGTTTCTAAGAAGAACTTCATAGTTGAAATCAATTAGCGGCATCTTAGTAAATGCTAGGTCTAAACATAATTTCTGGGAAGGACTAATCCCTTTTTCCAGCTGTTTTGAAGTGGCCCTTTTAACATACTAAACTATAAATACGTTTTATAATATTAAAAATCTTGGAAACTATCCAATACTAGTTTGCGAAGTAGAGAACTTTGTTCCTTTGAAAATATTTCAGTTTTTTGCTGTATTAATATAAAAAGATATTGGGGCGACACATTTAGAACTTGAATTTGCAACACTTAAAAAGTAGAAAAAGCATATAAACAATTGTACTTGTTGTCTTTTGCATAAAAGAATTAAAATAAATTTGTTTAAGGACAAGGTACAACATGAGCCAAAAGATTTAGAACGTAAACACCTAAAAAGTAAACAATTTTACTAGTGTCTTTTGCATAAAAAACAAAATAATTTTGTTTCAAGGTGAAAAATGAGCCAAAAGAAGGTTGTAATAGCTTTATTTATGAAATTATGATCCATTGTTTAACAATTGGATTACAAGACTACTCTGTTATATTATTTTAATAATTTCAAAAACATAATAAGTTAAGATAAGTCTGGCGCAAGCCGGGAAAATTTCTTTTGGAATTGTATGAGATAGAGAAATAGGAGCAAACTTACCTTCCTATGGTTATAATGAAAAAAAGGTGCCAAACGCAGGTTATGTAGCAAGGTTGTCGAGTTTTCTTCTAAACTGTCTTCTGTGCTTCTCCTGATTGTTACATTTGTGCTATAATTTTAAATTTGACTATATTTGCCACTTCAGTGAGTATAATTTAAGCGTTTTGGAAACCATTAAGAGGTAAGGTTGCATCTAAAATTTAAGACCTGCGCTGTTATAAGAATTGTAAGCATGCGCAGTTTGTACCAAGCATGTGCAAACTGCACCAAGCATGTTGTTGTTTTTTGACGTGTGTTTCGTGTTGAATTCTCTCTATTTTTTGGTTTTCGATGGGGTCACTTTTTTGTATGGCAAATCGACTTAGTGCGTCATCCCTTATTCAACATGTATGTTACATTGTAATTTTGCGATAAAAAAATCATTTTTTAACGATTTTTTAATGTTTTTTTATTTAATTAAAGTCGTCCAGTATATACCTACGTAAAAGTGAAAAAAGTAAAAATTTAAATTATAAAATATTTTTAAAAAATCCTCAGATTTTAATAATTATACAAAAGTCTATAATTTTATTACTTCTGCCTCGCTGCGCTCGAACTCAAAATAAAGTGATTATTCAATTTAAAGTCTAAGGGTGTTATGACTTCGGACTTGCTTTTCTTGTTCTTAGGATATCATGAGTACACGAATCATTATACGGTATTACTTAGGTCTCGCTGGGCTTAACCTCAGATTATAAAGGTTATCCAAGTATTAGAAAGCTCTGATGAGAATATTAACTCTATATTATTTCAATATATCATATGATTTGTTAATTTAAATTTTATGTGGTAAGGTAAAACATTATAATTTTGCCAGATGTAAACAAACTTTTTTTTACCTCGACCACGGAGCCGCTTCCGTGTTCGAGGTAGTTAAGGCGTCAGTTATTAAAGTGACCTTTGACACCACAGAGGTCTGGGGTTCGCATCCCAGGTTACGCTTTCAGTTCATATATGCTTATTGTTCAAATAACTTATCGCCAACTTTAGATTACACTTAGATTACAACGGTAGCCACAACCACTAGAAGTGGTTCCCGCAGGGGTATTATTATCATTATTATTAAACAAACTTTTTAATATATTTTGACTCCAATAACGTACGAACTAAATGTTGAATTGCTTTGCTATTCAACTGAATAGCAATTTCTACTGCTAATTCATTATGTGTTTTGCTATCTGGCAACATGTCGAATGTAGAAAATCAGTTAAAAAGTACAATTTATAGGTCGTTAAAATTTTAAAATGTAATTGCCAATATTTTCAAAAATGGCGACGATTGTCAAAATACATTTTTTTGTATCGATTGACCTCCTCAATTTTAATTTTAACTTGATCGGTGCTTTTGAAATCTGTTTCAACCATTTGAAACGGATAATTATGGTGAAACCTCAGATTAGGAGTTTTTGGGTGAGCACAATTATTTTCTTTACACTTGAGTATGTGAGTAGAAGTGAAAATACATTAAATTAAGACAGTTTGGCGCAAAATGTAATTTATTATTATTAATCTTTTTCGTGGCTTAAAGCCAAGATGTTAGAAATTTATAAAGTGATTCAATTTAATGTAAACAAACCAAACGCATTTGGAGGTTATAACCCTGACGTTTTTATGAATGACGTGTGACGTCATTGCAGGAGTCAGTGTAGGCGGTCAACATTGAGAATTTACTATTTATTCCTACAATGACGTAAATTCCAGACTATAACCTAACATTTAAAAACAAATGGTTTCATTCATCATTTGGAAATGATGAATGATGGGAATGATGAATTTCCATTCACAAATGGAATCACCTTATAAATTCTATCAGCTTGGCTTAAAGCATCTTTCAGAATGTATATAATAAATATAGAGTTCTAATAAATTTGTTCATCATATAAGGAGAGGTCCCATACACTTCTTAACATAACATTGAACAACCTCGTGTGGGCGGATCAAAGGAGCGAACAAATAAAAAAATAGTGTTCGGTAAACCTGTATATTTTATATATTTTCTTAAAGGAGCCTATTAAGTAATTAAAGAATGTGACATAGGTATATTGGTATGTTAAACGGCCGAAACCAGTTATTTGTTAAAAATTAATCGTCATTATGGTACGCATAGTGGTAGCTATGCGTGATACAGATAATCATAAGAGAAAAATCTCTTACTATATTTAATAAATTTTAAAAGTTTTTTGTCATTTTATAAATAAAATGACAATTAAGACATGTTCGGTGACTGCCACAGAAAATTATACTTGGTGTATTTGTATTTAAATATTCTAAACCAGTTATTTGTTGATTTATTTAAAAATTAATAATTTTGAAGCTGCAAATATCCCTAAAAGTATTTCAGAAAAAGTTTTATCCTTATTAGAATAACTTTTTCACCAAGTGCTAAGATTTTAACTCATTAAAAGACATTCTAAGACATTCCATGGATTGTTTGACATCCCGTGTTTGTCGTATGTGTCTTAAAAACAAAATGGAAGCAAGGAGTTATATATGCTCCTTATGAAACCCTAAAGCCACCACCTGGCAGAGAATTTATAAAAAAATCCTAAAATCATTTAGTAGGAATAGGAATTTTAAAAAAAACTAAACAGAAGGAAATGAGAAGGAAATAGGGAAGGGAGAGGGCACGAAGGTTTTTCTTTAAATAGGTCCTCTCTATTTTTATACTTATTTCCTGCTGTTATGCATTTTCTCTTATCTATTCTTTCGAATTTAGTCTCGGAAATAAAACCTTTTTCTTCAACAACTTAGCTTTTCCAATTCACCCTCAGACCTTTTTGCAACTGTTTTATTTTTTTGTTCGGGGAAAAGTTGACTTTGTATGCCTATTCTCCCTCCTTCTATGTTGATTTGGAAAGTCTAGAAAATGGAAAATGGATACTCAGTCCATTTAGTTTGGAAATCATCTCCCCTGCTGCTTTTCTTGCATACTCGTTCCATCAGGAAATAGAATTGTATTTTTTAACCTTTGAAGTAGTCACCGATTTTTTTTACTTTTACTCTAACTTTTTATGGTAAAAGTTTTGTATTCTAGTTTATTTAAACATTCTAATAAATTTTTAATTATCCTTATAATTAAACGTTTACAATTATATTAGGACGATTGGTAAAATAAGTAATCAATTTAAATTTAGCCCCGAAGTGTCTTAAATGTCGATATCGAAATTTCAGTTCATAATCAAAATGAATGTCACAGTCTTGAATTCTATTTCGGTTTACTCTAAAACGCTAGTTGTATTGAAAATTGTCCATACAACGACGAAATGATATTTAATGAATTTTTACTATAACCAAGGAGTATAATGTAAGAAGAGGAACAACGCAGATTAGGGATTTACAAACCATTCTTCGCCTTTCCTTACCTTTGTACTGATTCCATAAGTATAAATATTTATATATATCATATCGTCATGTTTACCATATATAAGTTTATACTAAAACAAATTTATGATATATGCTTTATAACCTAAGCAGTAAGGCACAATTTGTTGTTTTTATTATTTCCAGATTTTTCAAAGAAAATGCGCTAAAATATAATAGAGCTTTAAATGAGATTAATGTTGTGCAATGCCAATTTCGGAATGATGGCTATAATGTAGTATAATTTGGATAAATATGCGCATTTTCTTCCAGAAAATCCGGAAACCTTGAATAACAATTTGTGACGCTAATGCTCAGGTTATGTAGCGCATACCCTAAACTTAGGAAAAAAATAGGTTTTTTATCAAGAAAGCACGCATTTTGAAAAAAATTGCCTGGCTTCCGAACCTATGCGCTAGAATTATTTAAATAAAACAAATATTAGATAAAATTAGCATTAATCTACTATTAGAATTAAATGTCATGATTCAATTGAAAATTTTTAGTTATTTCAAGAAATAATTGATTTAATATATTAAAGGTTACATATACATGTAAGTAACTAGTTAATTTATTTTAATAAATTTTTAAATTAATTAAAATAAATTTAACAACCTTAGCTAAAACACAAATAAAGTACTACTATTCACTTTAGTAAATAGTACTTTTCAATAAAGTTCCCATTATTTTTAGTTTATTCATTTATTTAATTAATATACAAAGTAAATATGAAAATTATATACATCTTAAATCCTGGATTAAAAATTAGTTACACTATTCATCTAAGGTTATAATCATAATATACAGAGTAATATAGCCGAGTAGGAGTACTTGAACATCCTAAGGACAAGGACATTGTGCTGTTGGAGTAGTTCTGCTCAGATCATTATAAAATGTGATATTAAATAAATATTATATATAATAAATTCTTTATTTCCACAAAAATAAATATTTAAAAACAATATATTTATAAAATACAAAAACATATACAAAAATATTTATACAAAAATGTTTCTTTTATGTTGATAACACAAGATTAATATTCAAATTTAGTTGTTTTCAAATGGTTTTAATTAGTGAGAGCATCAGTGGACGTACAGCTCATCTAAAGCGAGGGCTCTGCCTCGAGTTTAAATATTAGATAGAAATAGATGTAAATAAAATATTTTATAGTTTAATGTATTAAATATAAAACGGGCCTTCGGCCGTAGCCGCTACGCGGCCTCGGCGCTTCGCGCTCGTCCGCTTCGGGCGTCGGCCCCCGCGGCCGCTTAGCGGCCCGGGGCCTCCCAGTGGCCGCTTTGCGGCCACATTGTTGTTATTTGTATCTATGGTTTCATTATCGTTTCTTGTTACATGTCATTTTGCCACGTATTTAGCGAATTTTCACAGGCCCGCTACGCGGGCCTGAGAGGCTTTCTCACAAATTTGATTTTATTAATCCTCTCAATTAAAACAAAATAATAATAACATAACTAATACGTTTTAATAGAGGTATAAAGATACAAAAAAATCCACACGTTTCAACTGTTGGAGTAACCTTGTATTAAGGGTAAGAAAATTAGTTTAAAAGGGTGGAATGTTTTCAAGTATAAGAAGAGTATACATCTCGTTTAGCTTGCCGTCTACGTGAAATGTGATACCTTGTTATACCATTAATTTTTTTTCTCTAACTTGGGTTGATGACGTTATAATTTTTCCCTCGTAACCTCCCCAATCTCGCGATATGCAAAGTTTCGTTTGAGAAAGCCTGTAAAAATGTCGGCCATCTTCAGTTTCTATAAAGAAAGAAAAAGAAGAGAATAAGGTTGTTTTAGCGGGAATTTTAAGTGAAATCTGGGATTTTCTTGTTCGTCTGATAACTATGTGAATTTGAGTTATTGTGTAACTTTTTAAGTTTTTATAATTTTATTTGAGTAGTTCACAAACTTTTAAACCATTAAGGTAAGAGAAATCCAAGTTAAGATAACATATATATTTTGGTTTTCGTTGTTGAAATTATGGGATATGCTTTTACTTATCATTGAAAAAAGACAGTGTCCACCCTCCTTTTTTATTTAATTTTCCCAAGGTTAATCATAATGTTATTTGAAATAAGAATGATTAAAATAAATGTAATGTTTTTTAAATGTAATTATTTACATTTAATCGCTTAGGTCGTACAGACTTCTTTTAATTCAACTCAAGTACACCATTGGGTGGAATTATATCATCCGGTTTTTATCACTTGACACTACAGGCGTCAAGTAATTACTCCGACTACAAGTCTGAGACTAGACTTACTCAGGTCTAGAAGCCTGATATGCTTAGAATGTTGGAATTTGACATGGCGTTTCCTTCAAAATACAATTTTTTTACAAAAAAATTATGTATTTAGTACTTTTCTATTAAACACACACTAATCGTATCAGTTCGATATCTCAATATGGTAATATTAGCTGTATGAACCATGCAGAGGGAATGCAATCACATACGCTAGAACTAGGGAGATAGAATCTAAATGGATCCCTCGATACGCTGTATGTATATTCATAGACCATCGTATTTAACAGATAACCTTCTCATTGAACTTTTACTTCACTTAAATATTACAGTTTTTCATCAAATAACTTTTGGGATATTATTTTTTTCTGTAACTTTATTATGCAAAGAAATCACAATTTTATTAAATATATTTTTTGTTTTAAGTTTCCCCATAACCAAAAGTGTACCTTCACCATAAAAGGCCCAGTGTTTTGACGGGATCAGTTATCACGTAATCTCACTCGATGGACTTTATTTATTTATTTATTTATTTACACAAACGGTTTTGAGCCCAATTTATAAATAATTTTACATGTAAAACATACAATATTTTTAATAAAAAAAATTAAAATAAAATTTGGAAAAAAGAAATTATAAATTTAAAGAATTAACAGTAAATATAATTTTTAAAAAATCTTCATCTTTAAAAAGAAGAACATAAAAAAATGAATTAATTTTTAATTTCTTTAAGATGAAAACTAAAATAAGATACTTGAAGGCTAAAACATTAATAAAAAATTTAAGTAAATAACAGTGAGTGCACATACTCATGATTTTTTAATTAAAATGACTACTATTTTATTTATTAATATTATTAGAAAGAAAGAAAAAAAAAACAAAAAACACATCTCAAGGGCAGTTTAGACTAGAAAGATATTAAATAAAAGAGTGACATCAAAAAAAAAAAAAAAGGTTAAACAATAAAAAAGAATCACAAAGACAACTTAGACTAAATGAATTAAACTTAATAGTAATTATACTATTCTTTTGATTTGAGATACTTTTTTATACTATATAGTGAAGTATTGAAAATGTCTATATCTTTACAAATATCATTTGTTAATTTTTTTGAAATCTAGGTATAGGAGAATAATATGATAGTTATTTGGATGATACAGAATAGCAAAGGTAGGAGTAGATCTGGTATGATAGGATGGTACGTGGAAATTTAACAAAGATAGTAAAGTACTTGAATCAACTTGGGATTGAATAATTTTATACAAAAATACGATATCTGCTGATATCCTTCTGGTCTCTAAACTTTGAATTTTGAGAATATTCATGAGATTGTTATAATTTATTCTTTCCATGGGTATATGAAGCCTGTAGTTAATATATCTCAAATATTTATGTTGTACTCTTTCTAATGACTTAATGTGAATTTGATAATTAGGAGACCATATTTGAGAAGAGTACTCAAGAATAGGTCGTACGAGGGCACAGTATATATGATTAATGGTACTGATATTTTTAAAATCTTTACAAGACCTGATAACAAAGCCTAGACATCTTAAGGCTTTGGAGGATATTTGATTTATATGGTGGATGAAACTGAGTTTGTTATCAAATATATACCTAGATCTCTTATTGAGGCAACAGAGTTAAGTGGAATATTGTTAATTGAATAATTAAAAATTACAGGACTAGTTATTTTGAAGAAGCTAATAATGTTACATTTAGAAATGTTTAGAGGCAGCCTGTTAATACAACACCATTCATAAAGTTTATCAAGAGCATTCTGTAATGCTATTGCATCGATTGTATTACAAATTATTTTATATATTTTTAAATCATCCGCAAATAGCAAAAACTCAACATCGTTCAGAATAAACATAAGGTCATTGATAAATAGAATGATCAATAATGGCCCCAAATGACCCCTGAGGGACCCCAGAGTGGGCTTGGTATTTAGCAGATATAAAAGACTCTTCACAGAAAGTGTTCGTCCAGTAAGATAACTCACAAGCCATTCAAAGATGTTTCCGTGGAAACCAATTTGTTTAAGTTTATAAATAAGAATTTTAAGAGACACTTTGTCAAAGGCCTTGCTGAAATCTGTGTAAGCACAATCTACCTGAGACTTTAACTCAAAAGCATTTAAGATAAAATTCTGGAAAATTAAGAGATTTGAGGTAGTCGACCTTTGAGGAAGGAAGCCATGCTGATTTGGTGTTATGATAGAGGCTACAGAGGGAAAAACTTTATCCAAAACTAAACTTTCAAAAACCTTTGCAAGAACTGATTGTAAACATACTGGCCTATAGTTTTCGACATTTCTTTTCTCACCAGATTTATAAATTGGAGAAACATAACTGTATTTCCAAGTAGTTGGAAATACTCCTAAATCTAGTGATAAGGAAAAAAGTTTAGAAATAGGAGCTGCTAAAGAATGACAGTTTTTTAAAATAACAGGAGGGACATTATCTGGGCCTGCACTTTTATGAATATCAAGTCCATTTAGTTTAATCTTCACATCATTAATATCTATTTTTATTTTAGAAATACTGATGTTGGTGTCATATTTTACATTCAAATTGGAGGTATTTACATTAGAATTATCAAAAACTGATGAAAAAAATTGTGAAAAAAGTTCAACAACCTTATCTGGAGTATCAGCTGATTTATCTTTGTAATACATAGAATGTGGGATACCAGAGCTATTTGATTTACTTTTCCTGGTGAAATTCCAAAACTCTTTAACATTTATAAAAATAGAAATGTATTTTTGTAACAAGTATGAGTTAGTGAATTGCATTGAGATCTAAGGGATGAAAACATACGATAGTGATGATGTAACCCAGTAATAGAATATAGTGAATGTGCATCCCACTTTCTATAGATTAATTCAATCAGCTCAGGGGTAAACCATTCAGGAAATTTATTTCTATTTTTAATTTTAACTATAGGAACATGATTTTTAAAACCTTCATACACAATATTGTAAAATTTGTCTACACCTAATTCTAAATCACAGGTACTTAAAAATGACCAGTCTGTATCAGAAAAAAACTTGTTCAAGTTAATAAAATCAGTCTTCTTAAAATTATAATATTCTTCACCATATTCCATAAGTTGATGTTCTCCTGAGAGAGAGATGGTTATATCCAGTCCTGGATGGTGACGATCAAGATTAACGAGTTCGTGTAAAGAAGATTTAACAATTAAGTTCTGATGTGATATAACTAAGTCCAGAATTTTGTTATTTAAGTTCTTTATAATATTGTGTTGAGACATATTGTGATAATTTATCATATCAAGCACCAATTGTTCATTTTCATTAAAAGAGTTCCCAATAATTGGTGCATCATCACCATTTTGAGACCAATCTATATTTGGTAAGTTATAATCCCCTAAAAGGATTAAATTTGCATCAGGATATGATTGATATAAACATTCTATCTCCGATATATGATTTTGGTATATTATATTATTTGACCTTGGGGGTATGTAACAGCATCCTATAATATAGATAGTATCATCAATAGTTACATGGACAAATAATTGTTCAACATTTGTGGAAATAGTACTGATAACATAAGCTTGAAATTTTGAACTCACAGCAATTAAGATCCCACCTCCATCTTCTTTATTGCTTGTTTTAGAGTCTCTGTCTTTTCTGAACACGTTATATTTATTATTATCAAATCCCAGTTCACCGTCAAATATACAAGGTAAAAGCCTAGTTTCTGTTAGAGCATATATATGGTAATCTAATAAAGGAATGGAAAGTTTCAAATCAGATAGCTTGGTCCTAAGACCATTGACATTTTGGTAATATATTTTTATGAATTTATTGGAGGGTCTGCGGCTTCTTCCTCCACTCCCATTGAGTTTTTTGAATTCTTAACATCAGATGAGTTCCTCTTCTTAAAGTGTTTGTTGGTAACAACAGTAGGAATACCGTCATAGTATTTAATGGTATAATTTTCTGGTTTATCTGAACTAGCTATTTGGCTTCTTAGTTCATTCATAATTTGGCGTTCAATAACAGTCTTGTCCTTGGACACGGATTCATTAACTATTTTACCCTCAAATTTGAGTTTTCTAAAACCAAAGAAGACATCATGAGCAATAACCTCTGGCTCGAATATTATTCTTAGTGGTCTAGGTTTTGGTAAAGTTGCTTTAAAACTATTTGAGTTAACAGAAGATTTGCTAGAGTTACCATCTTCCTGAGAAACATGTCCATCCTTTTGTATCTTATGTTTACTATTACTAATTCTGTATGAACGAATATTTAAACTAGCATAATCAGGGCTAATTTTAGAGCACAATGATAAGACTTGATCAATATCATGTTTGTTACTATTAACTTTAATGTATTTTATGTTATCACTATTACTTACTTTATCATTTTGTTCATTATCATCATTATTTGTTCCATTACTGTCCTCTGAAATCCCATAAAAAATTAGATTTTTGGCTTTACGCTTACGCCTGTTCATTTCAGATATAGTTTCATCCAATTTGTTAAGTCCTGCTTCTTTTGAGCTATGATCCGAGCATTTCGTTTTCTCAAGCACATCCATTCTATTTTCAAGCATTGAAACTTTACTTATTACTTTATCTAAACGATCATCGTGATTTAAGCAATTATTACACTGAAAAATTAATGCTGATTTACTAGACTTTTTAGACATATTAGCTAATTCGATACTGTTAAGCTCAGAACACGCCGCCGTTACATGAACCGGACGTTTACATCGTTCACAAATGATAAACTGTTCATTTTGATTAATGTTTTCTTTACACTCGGCACAAGATTTAACTAAAGGCATACTTATTGCTAAATTTTAATACAAAGAAAACGAGTTAACAATAAAAAATCGAAGAGATAAAATAGAAACGTGCACCCACTAGGAAACCTCGAAATAACCTCCTGGATGAACTAAACTGCATTTTACCTTATCGTATTAAATGCATATTGAATACGATCGCCTCTTAAATATACTGTGTGTAGTTTATGGTTTTGGGAATAATTTTACATAACCTACTTACCTTCACTAAACAGTGCTTCAATAGTCTAAAAGACAAGAGCCACACCAGACACTACATCAAACTGGAGGTAGTTAAGCATCTTCTCCAAGAAAAAACCTTTTTTATCAAAGAATATATTTTGTTTTATTTATTGTAGTATTAGTATTTAAGTTATAAGATTTTTTTACTTGCCTGAACAATGTAGAGACATTGTAATAGGAATAAAAATTATTACTTTTATTTTTATTACTAGAACTAAAGTGGTGTCAGAAGTTTGGGAGATTAATTCCTCTCATTATTCTGGTAGAGTTTGACAGTTCCTCATATTTAGTTATTGACACATTTCTACTGTCACTGATTACCAGGGGGGGGGTAACTTAAATGAGGAAAAGTTTGGATTCCATTATCGCAAGCTACTAAAAATACCCAATACCAATAGCCTTATTTTACCAAATAAAAACCCCAATAGCTTTCCAAAGATGACTGATTATATTTTTATATTTAAATTTATGAATACCATGACAATTCTTGGTTATGACAGCTACATTTATTATTATTATAAAATTGATTGTTTTCTGTATGTATTTTTCACAAAAACGGTACGCCGTTGCATGTTCTGTATTTCCAAAATTCAGAAACTAAAAGTAAATAGAAACCTTTTTAAAACTTCCAGAGAACGCTAATGATGGCAGATAAGTATATTTCATTTAATTAATTTATTGATTTAGTCGATTTCATCAGGTAATTACATTTAATCACATGTGCGCATCTCGCCGATGTAATTAAAATACAGGCTACATTAAATGCCAAAATCTATCTTTTAGTACGTGTAAAACTTTAGCCACTATTTCATTATTACCTGATTGAATCAATTAAATTAATAAATTACTTAAATGAAAAACTTAAAAATAATCACAAGTGTTCTGTGTAAGATTAAAGTGGTAGGGTTAGTTAGAAGTATAACTATACAAAGTATAAAAATTAAATTTCAAACTGACTGTGGGCGTAAAGTGGGAAATTAATACACGCCCACTCAATTGAAAGGTAGGTCTGCCGCAGCGCTAGCGTCGTCCGGAATCCAAATTTTCCCACCATTGAGTCGACAGTCTTACTGTTTAAGTATCTATAGTCTCTGCTGATTACTATTTTTTTATTATCTTCTCAGAAAGGTAAAAAAATCAAGTAGATTATCCACCTGTCATGTATAGGGTATATAATATACCTGTCGTGCAAAAAATAATGAAATTCCTTTCCCATGAGGTTAGTCTTGTTCAGCTGTCTTTTAAATAAATAAGCTTTTAAATTCAACTTAATTTTCTTTTTACTGATTTTTGTTGCAGGTGATATTTGGTCCAATGTTTTCTGGGAAAACTTCAGAGCTGATCCGTAGGGTTCATCGCTATGAGCTCTGTAACTACAAATGCGTTATCATCCGTTACGCAAAGGATAATCGTTACTCTGCCACAGATGTATCTACTCATGATGGATTCAAGATACCAGCCGTTTCAGCTAATAAACTCAATGAAGTGGAATATCTGTTTCACTCTGAATCCTCTCCTGCTGTTATTGGTGTCGATGAGGGCCAGTTTGTAAGTATTATGTTGTCATTATAAGGCCAATTATAAACCATCAAAGGTAGCTAATTTCATGATTTTGAGCTATTTCTATTTAGCTTATTACTCCATATAAGAATACCTCAACTCATTTCTTCTAACAACCTGAGTAAGATGCATCAACATTGTTTTACTCGCTTTTTTATGTAAAAACAAGCAGTTAAAGAAGAGGAGGAGAGTGGGGCGTAAATTGGACTAGTGAATGCATGGACATGTGTAAAAGTTTTAGTTAGGAAAGTAGATATATTGTTTACATAAGGCTTGGAGACATAATTCATACATATATCTATCTATCTTTGTATGTATCTAGCTTTACATAATCGTGTCTTAGCTCTAGCTTTGAAGCCGTTTCCTCGTCAAAATAATGGCTTTCTGCTACCCATCTAGCTAAAGACTTGAAAAATATGACACCATGGTCTTTCTGCTAGCTAGTGGCTGGTGGAGCACTCTTAACTTCTCTATTTTAGTATTTTCATAATCTATTAATCACTTTTGCATCTGAACAGTTCCAAACCAATCATTCTTTCCTTATTTTAAATTTCTTGTAGAACTTTATTTTCAGTTTCCAGATATTGTAGAATTTTGTCAAAGGAGGTTAAGTTCTGGTAAAATCACGATAGTAGCTGGGCTGGATGGCACCTTTCAGAAAACTGGCTTTGGTGAAGTTCTGAAATTAGCTTCCGTTAGCTATATAATTCAGAAGATAAACTGAGATAACTGATTGGTGTATACCTCCATTATGGTGATTAAGAAAGGAATCACACTTAAGAGACAGAATTAAGTTTCAAAAAACTACATGCAATTTCATGTTTATTTAAAACCAAAGAAAAAAGAAACTAAGTATAAATAAAAAAGACTGGATGTTAAACTATGTGAATAAATATTTCTATTTATAAAAAAAACATAGTCATTATTGTTGAGTTTGCAATTTTATATATTTACTTTCAATAATCTGTCATGTTAAATAGGTTCCTTAATTTAATTTTTTAATCTTGTATTCTGTACTATATAGTTGGTTATGTTTAAGTTGTATAAACTCTGCTAAGTGTTAAAATATCTGAGGTATTTAATATATTTATTTATGTAGAAACAAAACAGAATTTTAGTCCAATTTACGTAATCATAAATCAATATAAAAAAGATAAGGTTACAATAGAGGAACATCAATAATTATTAAATAAAAAAAATAAAACAATAGACTTTGTAAATTGTTTTACAATTTACAAAGTCTATTGTAATTAGTAATTAGCAACATGCTAAATCAAAAGTAAGCACGTTGCCAAGGATAATGAACTTACCAGCATTTTAATCTCATTATTAACTCTTCCATTTTATTATATTATAAATATAAGGGTTTTTTTGTTATTCCACCTCAAATATTTGACAACTTAAATAAATTTCAGGTAGAAGTGATTGGAGGGGCAGATAAATACATGGCTGTGTGTAGAGAATGCTACAAGCTATCTTCTCCCAGGACTTCTACTCCGTTCAAAGATTTAGACAAACCTCAATACTTGAACACTGAAAATGATGCCAGTGTTAAAAGGATATTGTTTACTTCCTGATTCTTTGGTTTGTTCCTTTTATCTATAAATTCAATTGATTTTAAGTATTTTTCAATTTTTTTATACTAAAATAATAAAATATACGCTTTTTTTAATTATATTTTTATCAAACATAGGGTACATGTTACTAGGTCAATGCGCGCTTGAAGCTCTGATGCTTCAAAAATGGCCAGGAAACAAAGGCCGTGTTAATTAAACCCTCTGCCATAAATAGTCATCTTTCTTTAATCGTCAATTAATTTCCTTAATACTTGATGCATAAAATTTTTGAATTTGACAATTTAATCGGCTTTTCTGTATACCTGTAATTTTTTTTATAGGAGAAAATTATAATTTTCATTATTTAAATAAAAATAAACTAATAGCTAAAATTTAAAGTTTTTATTAATAAATTTTTATTGTTTCAGAACAATTGAATTGTTTTATAAAAACACATCTTTTAGCTGCAACAGCACATCTCACATGTTCGACTTATCAACTCTAGAAGCCAGTTTTAATAACTTTGTATATTTTAGAATATATATTTTTTATTTTGTTTTTAATTTTTATTTTCATAGGGGATTATGTCACTAATGAGTTAATTCATTTAATTTTTGGAAGGGGCGTTAGTCTATTTTTAACCTGTGGGCTCACAACACTTTCACTGTCCTGATGGTGTTGTGGAATTAAGATTGTTGCTAACCTAATGTTTTTGGTACTACAGGCAAACTAGGAATGAGTATATCTGTTTGGGGTAAACAATATTTTTTTTGATCAGGTGGGGCCTAACCTGAGGCTAGAAACTTTGTCTTTACCTGATGGTGGCCAGAGTCAACTTTATTCGCGATTCAAAGAGATAGTTGTAAGGTTGGTAATACCAATGGCAAGAAAACAAAAGGGTGATACATTTTTTTATCATAAGATTAGCATGGGAATTTATCAAAATTATACATTTATTTCTTTTTTGTTACTATTTATAGTCAATAAGTTACAAAATTAATAGAACAACCATTGGTGCAATAAAATTTTTCAATATTTTATAGATAAATACTTGGATTATTAAAGGATTTTAAAAATAGAATCAGGCTTTTATCACTACAGACTTGGATTTGTTAGTTTTTTAAGCTGGTTTTACCAATATAAATAAATATACAATTTTATATTAAACTACGTTTTAAAATATTTGTTTAAAATTAAACAACAAATGTAACACTTCATGACATAAATTAAATAAAACACAAAGGTTGGAGAATATCATCTTATGAGTTAATTTAAATACTTGTTACAACTAATTTAAACAATTTAATGCAAAGAAGAGTAATTGTGTGAGTTTCTGCAAACCCCGGCATTGAATACTCCAATTACTGCTTTGTTTTTAAATATTTTTTTGTACTTTTAAAGTGGAATTTAAGAATTTATTTATTTATTTTTTTAATAAATAAACTAAAACACTGTATTGTGATTTTCACCTTCTAATCAGTTGATTTAAAAACTTGTGACAACCCGTTTACAAGGTTTTTTCCAATGAAAGAGTGACTTCAGTGAGTTTTAAAATTAATTAAAATAAATCACTTCAAGGAAAAATTTAAAGGTAAATCGTCAAAAATAAGAAACCCGTGTACATATTACAATGTTGATCACCCTTTGTTAACCAATTCCTTATCAGCGATGGTCTTTGAATCGTGAATATTTTAAGATTCGTTTACTCGTAGGTACCCAACTCACAGGTGATAAAAGCTAGGCATGCCGGCTTAGGGATCTTTTACAAGTACATAACATCACACTGGCTTTGAACAACTAGCTTTCCCTTTCAAAGGACAGCACATGATTCACCCTTAGCATAAAAATCAGAGGCCTCAACTGGGATTGAACCTGTATTGTTTAGGTGTAAGGCTCATATGCCAACCATTGCACCACATAAAACCCCACCCCCTTAGGCCTTGTGTATCCTCCCTCATCAGATTTATATCTTAGGATTTAAGTAAGAACCTATAAATCTAGTTTAACCAGCCATATAACATACACTGAAGCATAATGAAGAATTAATTCTATACAGGATAGGAAATAATTAGTAGAATTCAATTCAGCAAGAATGTAATTTTATTGAAATTAAAACTAAGATAACAATTGTAAAAATGATAAAATTGATGAGTATCACAGAACTTGAGTAATGTCTTGAGCTAATTATAAAATAAAACCCCCTAGTTAATAGCATATCTTTCTAATTAAACAAACTCCCAACGGCATTGTTATTTAAAAATAATATCAGCTTTCAGCAAATTGCCTTTTAACTTTTGCTGAAATTTTTTTTTCTAGCAAACTAAATTTGCAAATTGGATAACTAGTATGTTTATCTTGAGGATATGAGTTGGTATTCCAATTCCAAAAACAATTAAATCTATAGTATTTTTTCAGTAAATCACAAAGAAAATTTCACATAAATCAAAAAATAAGTATTATGATGCTTACTTATGACTCAAATATCATAAATATATTATGAAATTAAAATCAAATATGGATAATAAATACACTAACTACGTCTTTCCCTAACTTCTCTTCCAGAGCTGTCACATACAGTGGCACCATATACCTGGTGGCAAAGTGCCTTGTTGTGTAAGACTTCAGATTCCAAGATTTGACAGACTATTTATATCTCACTGTGACACTGTAGATAGCATTACTGCCAAAAGCAGTAATCAAAGTCTTGATTCGATCCCGGTCAGGACCTCTAGGATTTTTTATGAGAGGAATGGAAATCCTTTCATGTGCCGTCCTTGAAAAGGGACGTTAAGACAATGGTTCCGAGCCTGTACGATGTCAGGTACTTCTTAAAGATCCCAAACCCTAAATGAACCTGGGTAGAGGCAAAATTTAAGAGTCTCAATAGTAGTTTATATTAAATATATATGTTTCTGCCTTATGGTTTTGAGAGCCTGGTCTGGCAGTGGGGTGTGTTGTTTCTAGTTGAAGCTAGAGAACTTAAAGTAAAAAGTCACGGCTCTTTTGTGTGGATAAACGTAAAATTCCTGCACTAGGACTCGTAAGGTATTGAACACTATCTTCTATATAAGGGAGTTCGCAAAAAAGGCCCAACAACGCGGCCTACATGCTAGGTGGTCTTTCACCACTCCCTAATTACTATCACCTACTGCCCGAAAGCCAGCTCTGCTTAAAAAGTTAAGATAAAGGAAAGACATTGTTAGTGTATTTATTATTCTTAACTATTCTGTTAAGCTTACTTTAGTTTTTACTTTTCCTCATTTATACCGAAGGTATGTACAAGGAAAATTATTGTGTTTGCAAAAAAAATCCGAAACCGGAATTATCTGTTTTAGGCGTTCTTAAGGCCTCCTGAGTGGCTTTTGCAAAGTTGTCTGTCTGTGTGTGTATCTGTTAACATCATAGTGCCTAGTGTATTTATGCTAGAAATTTGAAACTTTGTACAAAAATCGGTAGTTGTGATATTCGGAAAATAATTATTTTATGGTGTCATTAACCCAGATAATGACTCGGCAAATTTTTTGAAAAATCATAAAATGCGGAAAATAATGTGATCAAAATGAGATTTGGCATGCATGTGACTATGTATAAGACTAACATATGTGCTAAGTTTCATTTCATTATCAGCATTAGTTCAATTTGTTTTGAATGACTTGTGTACATTTTTTTAAAAAATGGAAAATGGTCTAATTGAGTTGAAATTTGAAACAAGTGTATATTATTACATAATAAATAAGTACACTAAGTTTGAATTCAATACGACGAGTATATCCATGATTTTTATTGGATCATAATTATTAAGTAGCACTGAGCGTGGTCAGTGCTGTATAGGTGACCGCTGAGAATGATATAGATGCATTTACTATCTAAAGACAAGCGAAGCAAGTCAAATGACATGTTGCAGTATAAATTTGGCGAACTGTATTTCTGAGGACGAGAGAAGCGAGTTAGAAGCAGGGAGGGGAGGATGAGCATAGCAAATCTAATATAATTTTGTATATAATATATGTTAATATTATTTATAAATATCACAATGATATTATTATAATATTTCTCCATTGTTTCAAATAAATATAAAATAAGAATATATTTGGTGTAATAGTAATGTTATTTGTTTAGCATGCATAAAATATTCAGTTATATTACAATTACATGCTTTCCATTGCTCTCAGCAGTTAAATTGTGATGATTCATGATTTCTTAAACAAGTTTGACAAATAAATTTTATAGAACTTAGATAATATATCTTTTTCATTCTTTAATTCATAATTAAAGAAGAGTAATGGATATCATGTTATTAACCATAACATGAGTAAATACAGATACATAGTTTGCTGTGCATATCATGTATTGACCATGAGTTACATGATGTTATTGACCATAGAGTAAATACAGATATATATAGTTTGCTATGCATATCACGTTATTGACCATAACATGAGTAAATACAGATACATAGTTTGCTATGCATATCATGTTATTGACCATAACATGAGTAAATACAGATATATAGTTTGCTATGCATATCACGTTATTGACCATAACATAGGTAAATACAGATACATATTTTGTTATGCATATCATGTTAATGACCATAACATGAGTAAATACAAATACATATTTTTAAAATCTAAAACATATTTGGTAACCAAAATAACTTAAAATTTACACTTAACTAAAACATGGCAACACTTATTTTAAATTTTAATACTTAGGAAATTATGAAAAGATAAATTAAGGGCATTAGTCAACAGGGTTGGGCGAAATACTACATATTCTTATTTTTAACATGTTAAATTAAATATTTTTATTTAACATAAAATATATTTAAATTAAATTAACATATTAAATGAAGCATTTAAATTCTTTATATTTGCATGTAAAGTGCATAAATACTTTTAACTTGTATCTTTTAGGATATAAATTCTTTGAACTTGCCCATAAAATATGTTATAATTTTTAACATCTATGTTAAAATATTAAATACTTTTAATGTGTATTTAAAAGCGAATTCGCCTTTTCCCTGTTAGAAACAGTTAAATAGAACTTTAAATAATAAGTTAAAATACTGTATTTAAAATTATCCTTACTTCAAGCACTGATTAGTTATACTATATTACTCAATGACTTCAAGAATAAAATATTAAATAATTAAATATTGCATTTAATTATTATTACATTGCATTAATTTATTTATAAGTATACAGGAAGATGTTAATATTATAATAGTGAAAGATTTGTTTAATACTGTCAGACACTGTGAATCTTAGACAAAACAACTTAAGATTATCAAGTATTAAGTAATATTAAGTATTAAGTAAGATTATCAAGTTGTAAGGTTGGCAATACCAATGGCGGGAATAAATAAATAAATAAACACTTTATTATTTTGTATAAATTTTTGGAAAATTTTTCGTTTTCCCAAATTCTTTGGGAAAACAAAAGGGTGATCAATTTTTTTTATCAAGGGAGCCGATAAAAATTGTTCTTTTATTTCTTTAATGTTAGTTAATTTGTGATAAATGAGGTAATAATTAATAGAACAACCATCGGTGCTAAAAAATTGCCAATATTTCATAGATAAATACTTCGATTATTCCAGGATTTTAAATATAGAATCATGCTCTTATCACTACTGACATGGATTTGTCCGATTTAACCCAGAAAAAATAAAACCTTAACAGATAATTTAAACAAAAATTTTACAAAGAAGAGAATTTATTGAGTTATTAATTTTTTTGAGGGTAAATAAAATTGATTAATAAATTAAAACACCATTACGGTGAAAATCAGCTAGTTATCAGTTAATTTAATACCCATTACAACTAATTTAAACAATTTAATGGTATTAAAAGGTAATTTAGTGTATTTGTGCAAACTAAAATTAATTAAAAGTAACATTAACTAACAATAAATAAAATAAAACACTATATTGTGATTTTCACCTTCTTATCACTCAATTTAAAATACTCGCGACAACCCATTGAAACCCTATTTTTCAATGAAATAGTGATTCTACTGAGTTTATACACCCTAAAATTAATTAAATTAAAACACTTCGTGAAAAAATTTAAAGAAATAATTGTTACAACGATCACCCTTTTGTTATCAATTTCTTATCAGAGATGGTGGCACTGCTACGGACTTTGAATTCCATAGATAATAGAGCATTTGAATGGACAACCCCATTAGTGTTGAAATTTGTTTGCAGGGGGAGCTCCAAACCCAACTTGTGAGGTCTGCAGCAAATAAGTCCTGTGTAATGGACAATATTTTTATTAAAAAAAAAATATTGTAGAAAAAATTGTCGGATTTAAATTTAATTACAAAATGATGGTACAAAGCCACGCCAAATGCACCCTTCTCGTGACATTTTTGTAAGTACTTTTCTCAAATAAATACGGGCCTTCGGCCCGTAGCCGCTACGCGGCCTCGGCGCTTCGCGCCTCGTCTGCTCCACGGCGTCGGCCCACCGGGCCGCTTCGCGGCCACATTGTTGTTGGTTTGTATTATGTGTTGTTCTTGTTACATGGCATTTTGCCATGTATCTAGCGAATTTTCACAGCCTTTCCACACAGACCCGCTTCGCGGGCCTGAGAGGCTTTCTCACAAATTTGATTTTGCTAATTGAGATTTTATTCATACTCTATTATTAATAGTATGCTATAATATTAAAATTAAGAAGCATTATTGTGCCGGCAATCGCGCAACAATCGTCACGGAATTCATTCTAGCTACACAAATTTAGTGTCAGACAGCTTTAACTTTCACAGAGTTTTATTGGTATAAGTATCGATACGAAGAAGGAACAACTGTAACATAAAGCGTCCCGTTTTCGCGACAACAATAATCGAAGAAGAGCCCGTAAAAACCCCATTTAAACCCTGGTTAGAACCCGTAAAAGAATATTTTACCGTCTAAACTAATAAATCTTGAAACGAATCAAAAAACTAGAATAAAATACGTCAAACATAATTCTTTCCTGACAGTGTTGTCCAAAACAAAAACATTAGAAAAAAAAAAAACAAATATAGATAAAAATAAAACTAGCGGCGGCCGCGACAATTATAAACAAAAATATATTCATGATTTTTGTTTTTAAATAAAAATGCCGTTTTCGTCACTTAGGATAGTCCGATTGAGCTGAAACCGGTCGCAATCGTTTTAGAATGACTTCGACCATATAAAGACTACTTCGAGGTTCTTCCGCTTTACGGGCCTGCTTAGCTCGGCGTGGTTTAGTGGAAGCCATTTTTGTCCTGTCTCTCTGGGACAGTAGGCTTACCAGGATGGAGCAAGAGGTAGAGGCCCCTCTTTTATACTATATCACCACCCTCTAACACTACTGAACCCAACAGATATCGTACGATTCTTTGACCTAGACGTATACATTACGAGGTTCGTATAAGACGTCCGCCATTTTATCGCCTTCGTGAATTTTCTCGATAGCGTCGGTTTTTCCACGTGTTCTGTGACGTCAGAACAAGGTTTTTGCTTCCGCCAATCAGGGAACGCCGTGGGTAATCACATGTTTTCCTTCGACCAATGAGAGTCGAGTGGAAGGGGGACGCCTCTGCATCCCTCGGGAAATCGCCAGTTCTCTCCTGGATCTCGCCCGCTCCTTTCAAGGAGCTAATTCCGAATTTGTCTTATTGTAAGTAGCTTGGCTTGTTCTGTGATGGAACTCATCACATTACACAAAACATGACTTGTTTTATTTAGTTGACACCATATAAGTCGTTCAGTATTTATGAATATTAATTTAAAGTAAACTCAATTTAAAACTTCGCGTGGAATTAAAATTTGACTACGCTTGCATCACCTAGGAGGGCTGCAGTAGATACAAATTTAGTAGCGGTCAGCTGCTATTGCATCGTGGGACTCGTTGGAGCCTTTTTTTGCTCTTTTCAACTTTAATTTCTTCGTATTTGAGATAAGTCTGAAGACGAATGATCTTTATAAGTAAATTATTTAAGATAGGTAATATAATTTCATGTTCATTAAACAAATTTAATTACGAATCGGTTTGGTCCATATTTTTTTATTGTTACTTATTTGAATATAAAAATAAATTGTATTAATTCGCAAATTTTTGTGTTGATGTTGGTTTTTCAAGTCGGGGGCGATCGATGATCTCCCCACTCCTACCCCCTTTTTGAGAATTAATTCTGAGCTAGATAACAGTTTTCTTTAAATAAGATATTTATTTACAAGAAGTCCAACTATAATATACTTTGATGCGATCCTGAGGTAAGTTAGGCTAAGTTTTAGTTTGGGGTCGTCCACCCCTTGGTTGGACTTGTAATTTTGGCCGCCAACCTTGGAGCGATTTTTCCCCTACTTTACTCTCGTAAAGTGGAACGGAGATTCGTTACCGAAGGAACTGGGAGCTCGATTGAAAACCAACACTTAATAAAACTTCAGATTAATTAATGAACATTAAATTATTTATCTAAATACGTATAGATTTCATGTAAACGTATATGCTCACATATATTGTAAATTATTGTAATCTATATGTTAAAATTTATCTTAATCTGCTACTTTATGTACCAATCTAAGTTGTATGACCAGTAACTATTTTCTAAGATCTGTAACCATGGAGCAACAGATACTTGACAAATTGGCAAAAATACAATCTGACAATGCTGCGCAAGTTGCGGCAGAAAAAAATAGGTTAGAGCGTGATGCTAAATTTCAAGAGTCAGTACGGGAGGGTTTAAAAAATTTTAACCATCAAATTGCTGTGTTAACGCAAAAAACCGAAAAACTATCTGGCCAAACTAATAAAATAGCCGAATTAGAAAAAGCTATCCAATCCAATAGAGAACTCATTGAGGAGTTACTCAAAAATGGTAATGGCCCTGATACTAATAGCTCTACGGGTGATGATGGCTCGGAGAAAGATAAAGGTGAGGTTGACAAGGATAAAACTGATAGTCCAGTCATTATTATGTCACGTAATTATGAGCCTAACTCTGTTGAGATCTTCGCTACTGAAAAAGAGGTATGTCCCGTTAATTTTATTAATCATTTAGAACTAAAAATTTGTAGAGAAAAGAAGGTTAATAATTTCAAATCTATCATTAAAAGCCACCTGCAAATGAGGCGTACTATTGGTATCTTGTACATGAGGCTGAATTTCAAAATTTTGAGGAATTCAAAATTAGTTTTCTTGAGGAATTTTGGTCTATAGAACGGCAGGAGACTCTACGAGATCAGTTGGAAAATGGACGCTACAACAGTCAAAAAGGTAGTAAAATTCAATATGTTTATTCCATGTTTGCAAGGGTTCGTTCACTTGACGGAGCTCCATCAGAGCGAGAAATGATAAGAAAATTATCAAAACATTTTGATAGCAAAGTGCAATTATGGTACCAAATGCGTAAACCCCAAAATTAAACGATTTTATTGTACTATTGAAAGATCATGAACGTTTCAATGAAACTGATCTGGTTACGGAGACATTGGCTAATGCGAATAAAGGTAAGAACCATGATAATAACATAAGAAAACCATATGATAGTTACAAGAAACCAGCTGATAGCAATTTTGGTCACCAGCGTAGAGATAAGAACAGCGTTCCGGATTACAAAAACCAAAATTCAGGTAACCGTAATAATTATTATAATCACT
Organism: Microvelia longipes; assembly: GCA_018340805.1. Lineage (NCBI taxonomy): Eukaryota > Metazoa > Arthropoda > Insecta > Hemiptera > Veliidae > Microvelia > Microvelia longipes. The sequence goes on from JACMZG010001908.1 coordinate 12,896,801, forward strand.
CTAGCAACCGTTACAAGCCCTATTATGACCAAAACAAGAGAGAGAGTCGAATTGGCGAAATCGACCTGAAAATCAGTCACAGTTTAACAAAGGTAGAGATGACCAAAATAAAAATGACAATAAAAATTTTAGGGGTAATATTGTCAAATTGAAGGACCTCAAGTAGATGATCAGTCGGAAAACTCCACAGGAGACCAGTAAATCGGGTTACTGGTTCCCCTAAAAAGGTAAATCCCGAAATTAATTTAATTCAGTGTATAAATAAAGCAAATAGTGATTCACACTATGACAAAATGTTTTCAGTGCAAGAAAATACAGCTGTTTTGGAGTTGGTAGGAAGTGATGCCCAGGACTTGGAGGAGGGAAATAAAAATTTCCCTACACCTGGAAGAAAAATTCCCTACAACCAGAGTCAACCTGAAGGAGGGATATTTGGTAGCCTGGAGACACGCCCACCTGAGGTAGCCCTACTTTCCCCCAGGAGATGACTCACCCTACCACTACAGGTCATGATATTTTATTTAACTTGAACTCTTATAAAAACGATGTTTTAAACGAAACTGATATTGAAAATAATTGTGTTTTACTTCCTGTGTGTGTGGGAAAAATAAAACAATATGGATATTAAAATATTGTATGATAGTGGATCTATGGTGAATTGTGTGTCTTCTGAGACTCTTAATAGTTTAAATTTGGACTTCCAAGATAAAACTTTTCCTATTCAAAAATGTTTTGTTTATATGGCAAATGGTAAGAAAGTTCCTGTAGTAAATCAAGTGTGTTTAGATTTGAATATTAATGGTTTTGAATAGTTCTATGTTTCTTGTCATTGAAAAACTTAGTACTTCACTTATATTAGGAATTCCCTTCCTTTATGAGCATCAAGTGGAACTTGATTTTGATAAACATTTAATTAAATTAAAATTTCCCCATAACCAAACTCTAAGTTTTATTTGTGATACTCCTGATTGTCTTGTACATTCTAAAGTAAATGAGAATTGTGGTGAAAAGTTAGAACCTGGTCTTAATAAGATTGAGGTTGTTCCTGATGTCCATGCTAGCGATGTTTTTGGTGAGAGGACGTTAGATAATAATTTTAGTGATACTGTAAATAAACTCATTTGTAAAGAATCTATATTACCCTGCTGATAGGCAAAAATTAGCCAATATCATAATTAATAATAAGGAAGTTTTTAGCGACCGAATTGGGTGCATTCATGGTTATGAGTACGAATTCGAATTGAATGACGATACTCCCTTTTTTAAAAAAGAATTATCCTATAAAAGCATCATATGCTCTCTAGTAGATGCTGAGATTAAGAAATTATTAGATAATGGTATCATTAAACCATCCAAAAGTCAATATATAAATCCCTTATTAGTTGTTAAAAGAGGTGAGAAAGGTGTTCGTTTGTGTTTAGACTTAAGGTATATAAATGCTAGAATCAAGATAGATCGACAAGGTCCTCGTGGGATTGAGGAAGTTGTTTGTTCTTTATCTAAAGTTAATTATATTACAAAAATTGATATGATTCAGAGCTTTCACCAAGTACAACTGAAAGAAAATTGTCACCAATATGGGTTTTATGTATAAGGGGTTATTTATGTTTATACACGTAGTGTGTTTGGGCACTGCTGTAGTGGAGCAAGTTTGGACAGGGCATTAGAATATTGCCTGCCTGAACATTTAAAAAAGAAAATTAAGAGATACATTGACGACATATGTATCATTTCTGAGAATATTGATGAACATCTAGCCGTTATTGATGAATTATTGACTGTTATGCGTAAGGCAGGAATAACTTTACACTTAGAAAAATCTGTTTTTGTTGCTGGTGAGGTTAAATTGTTAGGTTATATTTTTAATACTCAAGGATGTAGGCCTGACCCGGAGAAGGTCAAAGCTATAGTTGAATTTCCAAAACCTAAAAATATTAAGGATGTTCGTTCACTGCTTGGACTTACTTTATTTTATTCTAGATTTACTCCACTCTATGCCCAGGAATGCATACCATTCTATGAACTATGTAAAAAACCAAATAAATTTAAGTGGACCCCTGAACTAGATGAACAGTTGACTAAAATTAAAAATTTGTTTCTTGATTGTGTAATGTTAAAATATCCAAATTATGATTGCCCATTTTTTATTCAAAGTGATGCTAGCAAATTAGCTGTAGGTGGACAATTGTACCAAATAATAGATGGTGAAGCAAGAGTAATTCAATTTGCGTCTAGACGACTTACGAAAGCTGAACAAAAATATTCTATATGGAAATGGAACTTCTTGGAATAGTGTACTTAGTACGGAAATGGTTTGATTATTTAACTGTTTCGCGTGAAACTACCACTATTTATACGGACAATAAAGCTCTAGAGAGTTTATTTAAAATAGTGAACCCCTCGAATCGAGTTTGCAGATGGATTGCCTATCTACAACTCGTTAATATTAAAATTGTTCATATTAAGGGCAAAGCTAATTTTGTACCCGATATCCTTTCCAGGAATCCACCTGAAATTACTCCGATGGACAAATTTTGTTAAGACTGATGGGTATCCCATATTCACCCTACATCAGAAGACTGAACATCTCGTTAGCAATCTATTGAACAAAATACCTCAGTTACAAGCAGAGGATGAGTATGTTTTGAGTATAAAAAATAATTTAGGCAAGTATAATGGTCGTTTTATCATAATTCATGATATCCTTTATGTCAAACAAAACGACGGTCTTAAGTTAGTGTTACCTAAGTCTATAATTGGTCAATTAATTAATACCATCCACAATAATTTTTTACACTGTGGTGTTTACAAAACTAGAAAGTTAATCCAAGAGGATTTTTATTTTCCGAATCTTAAGAAAAAAAGATTTTAGATGAACTTAAATATTGTAAGACTTGTCAATTTAAGAAAATTCACACTCTTGCCTATCATCAAAAATCTTGTACTTTGCTCCCTAGGGATATTAATCATTATTTATGTGTAGATTTTTGTGGACCGTTCCCTACATACGGACCTCAAAATTATACCTACTTGTTCATAGTTGTGAATCCTTTTTCAAAATTTGTAAAAACATATCCGATTCCTAGAGAAACTACCTCTCAAGCTATAAAGTGCCTTGATGACTATTTCAAAACTTTTCCCAAACCAGAATGTCTTATTGCTGATAATGGAAGGCAATTTCTGTCACCAAATGGTCAGACTACTTAGTAAATGCTCAGATTAAGCCCATTTTTGTGCCCATCAGGCATCCCCAAGCAAATAGGGCAGAGAGATCTATTCGAGATGTTATAGAAAAATTACGAATTTGCCTAAAAGATAGACATGAGCAATGGCCTCTACACTTAAGAGACATTGAATTTAGCTTGAATGCTACGGCATGCTCTATTACCCAAATGACTCCAATTGAGGTTCAGTTTGGAATTAAACCCATGAGAGAGTGGGAAAATCATGTAGTTTTATCCCTGTTAGAGATGATCTTAGGAATCACGAGGATAATGTTGAATTAATTAAAAAAGAATAAAAAATGTCAGAAATTCTGAAAATCAAAAATTTGACTCTGAAAGAAAAATAGTTCAATTCAAAATAGGTGATTCTGTTCTTGTAAGAAAATTGAATGTAAGCAAAAAAGATTATAAAAAATATTCCAAGTTTATGCCTCGTTATGAGGGTCCTTATGTTATTTTAGAGCGTTATGATCGTGGATCTTATTTGCTTGCTTTTAAATCTGATATTTCTAAAATACGTGGAATTTTCCATGGTTCTATGATTAAACCCTATTTTGAAAAAGGTACTGGTTGTGACTAAAGTTGTAGTAATTGTGACTTAGATCGAAAATTGTTCTGCAGTATTATAAATAAAATTAAAAATTTAATTGTTAACATTATTAAGTTCTTAAGAGACGTAATTATATCCATAGAGAGAAATCTAATTGTTTAATTTGATGTAATGTGATTATACACATGGTGCAACTAATATTTTAATTTATAATTATATTTTTTTTGTTCATTTATTTTTTAATTTTGCATTTTGTTTTTGACAATTATTAAAATCATTAATTTGTATTTTTTGACTAACCTCTATAGGAGGATGATAATTTAGTTTTGCACAATTGTGCTGGCAACTGCCAAAGTTAGTTTCTTTAGATAAAGAAATTTTGATTCTGTCTACATGAAAAATATAATTTTTTTTAGACAATTTGATTTTATAATTTTTATATTGAGTAAAAATAATAAATAACTATAATAAATTTTATAAAATTTGATATACATATAAATTTTTTTTTTAAACTTCTACATTTTTAAAGATTAACTCAGTTTCTACATTCATGATTTATTGTTTTATTTAACGTTTAAAAACTTTACTTTGTTGTAAAATAAAAATTTAAAATATAAACAAATTTATTGTACATTTAAAAAGAATTTCAAGAAAAATAAATTTAATTATACAAACAATGTAACATATTATACTTACCAACATTGTACTTAAACATGATAATTGTAATTGTAAAATTGTAACATAATAACTGTAACATTATAATTGAAACATTGTAACTGTGATTATAATTTTGTATATTTTGGACCAACCGTAATTAATTTAAATTAAATTCATTATTAATTTTTTTGTAAAATTGTAATTTTTTTTATTAGTTATTTCTTTTGATTAAACTCATTTGATTAGGACTTTTGTATCTCAGCTTATCTGATGTCAATTTAAATGAAAATTTTCTTCTCAAATTTCCATTTTTTTTTTCCCCCGGAGGCATGTACGAGGTTCGTATAAGACGTCCGCCATTTTATCGCCTTCGTGAATTTTCTCGATAGCGTCGGTTTTTTTCCACGTGTTCTGTGACGTCAGAACAAGGTTTTTGCTTCCGCCAATCAGGGAACGCCGTGGGTAATCACATGTTTTCCTTCGACCAATGAGAGTCGAGTGGAAGGGGGACGCCTCTGCATCCCTCGGGAAATCGCCAGTTCTCTCCTGGATCTCGCCCGCTCCTTTCAAGGAGCTAATTCCGAATTTGTCTTATTGTAAGTAGCTTGGCTTGTTCTGTGATGGAACTCATCACATTACACAAAACATGACTTGTTTTATTTAGTTGACACCATATAAGTCGTTCAGTATTTATGAATATTAATTTAAAGTAAACTCAATTTAAAACTTCGCGTGGAATTAAAATTTGACTACGCTTGCATCACCTAGGAGGGCTGCAGTAGATACAAATTTAGTAGCGGTCAGCTGCTATGCATCGTGGGACTCGTTGGAGCCTTTTTTTTTGCTCTTTTCAACTTTAATTTCTTCGTATTTGAGATAAGTCTGAAGACGAATGATCTTTATAAGTAAATTATTTAAGATAGGTAATATAATTTCATGTTCATTAAACAAATTTAATTACGAATCGGTTTGGTCCATATTTTTTTTATTGTTACTTATTTGAATATAAAAATAAATTGTATTAATTCGCAAATTTTTGTGTTGATGTTGGTTTTTCAAGTCGGGGGCGATCGTTGATCTCCCCACTCCTACCCCCTTTTTGAGAATTAATTCTGAGCTAGATAACAGGTTTTCTTTAAATAAGATATTTATTTACAAGAAGTCCAACTATAATATACTTTGATGCGATCCTGAGGTAAGTTAGGCTAAGTTTTAGTTTGGGGTCGTCCACCCCCTTGGTTGGACCTTGTAACATATATACAAGATTATATATATATGTATACCATTTGTGATGGTTCGATTGAGCTGAAATCGGTCTTAATCGACTCAGCTAGCCGTCTACTTTAATACAAGATACCTTGTTTTAAAGCCATTTCAAGTTTCAAAAAATTTTTTTTTTCATGACGTCATAACTTTGGTTGATGACGTCATAATGTTTTTATAAACAATAGGCCTCGTAACCTCCTCGACATCTCGCGATTTGCAAAGTTTCGTTTCAATTTGAGAACGTCTTCGAGAGTTATCGTTCACCATACGAAAGGGTAGAAACTCTTACATACATATAATATATATATATATATATATATACATATATAATATATAATATATATATATATATATATATATATATATTATATATATATATATATATATATATATATATATATATATATATATATATATATATATATATATATATATATATATATATATATATATAACTATATTTTTTTCGGACATACTTTTTTGTTATCAGGAAGTCAATAGGAACCGATTCCGCTCACTCCCACCCTCAACTTCCGTCATCCGAACAACCTCATAAGCGTCATTTTCATAATGAAAATTCGCTAAAAACAAAATTCTTAATTCCTTGATCAGCAGATAGCTTATCAAAAGAATAAAAATAATAATATTAATAAAAATAAATTATTGGATTCATTTCTTCAATAACAATAATTATAAAATAAATACAATTTAACTAATTTTAACAAAAAATGCTAATACATCATTTATTTTAACTCGACCTACAGAACTTATTATGTGTTATGTTTAACCAAATCATATTAGTGGTTTTTACGTTTATATGTAGCTTAAATACATAACTATAAGTGTGATATTCCACCTTCTCCAATACTTAAGTATGAGTTACCCTTAAATTTTAAAACATAAGTAACTTAAGTGTCACTCAAAACTTTATTGACATTCTAGAATACCAATGTACATTTTCATTTAACATTATTCTATCAAAAATAACAATCACATTTTTGTCAAAAAATTAGTAAGAAAGTCAAAATTTTCCATATTTTTAACAAATTTAAGGAATAATAATGAGCAAACAAATTATTAAATTTGTTAAATAAATGTCTTTTTTATAAAAATTAATAAATGTTTATTGAACATTTAAAAAAGATTAATTAAAATTTGATTACACCAGAAAAAAATAGAGAAATACCTATTGATGTATATCAAAATTGAATGCTAATTTTATTTCTTTGCTTATTGTATTATTAGCTGCAAAGCAACTACAACTTCTATGAAGTTCAAAATTTTCAGGTGAAGTACACTTGATGAGGAAATTAAAGTTCCCCTTCAATAAATGTGAACTTAAATTTCCTTGTCATATAGATCTTCACAGAAAAATAAATAAAACATTTTCTGTTTGAAAGTTAGTCACTATTACAATTGTGGAATAGACTATAGGAATAAGTTTCGCTTTGTAATTTCTGTGGCTGTAAACCACAGGAAGATAGCTACCTTTTTTCTAATAAGTGTTTTAAGAGTATTTTGTATTATAAAACCTATTATGTTGACAATAAATAATTGGTGTTGTCATATTACAAATTTAAAATACGTAGAATTTAATCCCTAAATAAAATGTTCGACTGTCCGTGAGTTAATGCATTATAAAGCGCTTATATTATTTACTACATAAGTGACTATAATAGTGTAATTTAATAAAAAAATAAAATTATAGTTACACTAAGGAACTAGTGTTGAGTATTAAAAAGTACGTTTCTGTCTTTTGGAAGTAATATTTCTGTGATGTCAACAAATATATTCCTGAAAAATAAGAAAAACAAAGATATATATGCATTTAATTAAAAAACAGAGCAAAGTAGGTTTGTCCACACATTAAATAAGGGATTTAAAATTAAAAAAAAAATAACTAACACAAACAGATTTTGGACAAATTTGACAAAGCTTCTCATTTTAATAAAAAATCAATGAGTAGTAGTTGATCTAACAACCAGAAAATTCTCTGTTTTTTACCAATATACAAGTACAACACATTGAGCTCAAAATCTACTGTTACAAAAATCAAATCATGATCGGGATTATCTCTGTATTATAAATTGGAGGTAAGCAAATTTTCCAGAGCTGTTTAGAAGTTTAATGACATCAAGTAGGTTTTCGAGCTTACCTAAAGCCTCAATAAGTTATTGAAACTTTAATAAAAATGATTTCTGAGTTTCTCCAACTCTTCAGACTGAACATGCTCGATAAAGCAGGGTGAGAGGAATTTTCATGAACTTGGTGTTATAAATCAAATACTAAACTGCATAGGCTTCTGTGGTTATTGTCATGAAGATTTAGATCTTCCGGTGGTGACCGAGTCTATGTAAATGAAGAAGACATCTACATTGACGCAGTCACCACTGGAAGACCTAAATCTTCATCAATCAGATAATTATGCAGTCAGGTCGGATTTTAGGAGACAAACTCATGAGCCTGTTAAAAAACTTTTCTGGATGATCTTGTAATGAGTAAAGTGTTTAAAAGAAATGAAAAACACTTGAGGAATTCCTGCAAGCATTTCAAAGTAGTGGTTATTTGGAATTTTCAAAAAAAAACTTTTTGCTAAAAAATGAGTCGTTTTTTAACATTAATACCTAAGCCTTAGGTATGCCTTGCAGATGCGGCTAGCAAAGTTGATAAAATAAGTTTAAAATGTGACATATATGTTTTCTGTATCACATTTTAAAAATGAGGGATAAGGAGATCTTTGCTCTGTAACTGGAAGATTGGTTTTATAAACATACATTTCCAAAGTATTAAAGACATACATTTTCCTACATAATAGAGATAACAGTACAGAGAGGTTAAGTTTTGAATTGTGAGGTTAGGCTATAAAAGAAGGTTACTTAGACAAGATATGTGACAAAGAGTCCTTAGGCGAAATGATACTGCCACTGCAACCTCTATGTACTACTATTTCCTAAACTTAAAAATACTTTAAACTTAAATTCATTATCTATTTATACAAACCTATAATCTATTCGATTTTCTGTTTCTTATGCAACAGATAAGCAGCTATAGCAATAGCAGAGCTCATAATAGTAGATAAAGATACGTTAGTTAACAGAATAACATCAGCTGAATCTAGGAATATGGTATAGACACGACCTGAAAAAAAACATTATTTAGCATATTATGCAAGTTAAGTCACTCTCAATTGACCACCTTGTTACTATCACTTAGATTTTAATCTTTTATCGGATGCAGTGTGGGAATTTTCCTGTAAAAAAATGTTTTTTTTAAATATAACTTACATTGTTGATAGTTCAATGCTGGGGAAATTCAAGGTGTGCTTTAACTGAAAATTTGTTAAGATGATTACATCAATATCCAGTGCTTCAAAGTGAGAGGCTTTTTACTAAAAATTTTAAACAGTTAAAAGATTAATCCCTGTGGCGCTCCCAGTAGTGTAAATATTTTTTATTTTGTAAATTTTGATGTTTATTAATAATTAGTCATATACTCTATTAAATACATATATTTTCTTGTATTTATGAATAGTAAATATTTTATAGTGATTAATCATTTTGAAAATACGCATTAAGGCTTTTAGAGAGGTTTTATATTTGTAGTTTTGATGAAGATTTTTATAATTATTACTATCAATATGAAATTATGACGAGTTTATAAGCTAAAATTATATCATTTGTGTGCTCAATGCCTGTAGATGTACTTAATGAGGAAGATGGATAAATTTTAACCTATGTTTTGTCAGGTTAATCATATAAATGAGGAAAAATAAAAAGGTTAGAAATAACTTACTGAAGTTAGTGAGAGCTGAAATAACCCATGAAGATACACTAACAGAGTCTGCGTTCATGGTGCTTAATATCTGCCACAACTGGATTCCTTTACTAGATAAAGACACAGGAGTACAGAATGGCTGAAACATTTAAAGTTGTGTTAATACATATTAAATCCACCGAATATGTGCTCATATAAACATATGAATATACTCACTTATTTTATATAATAAATACAAATTCTAGTAAGAAAGTCCGCAAGCCAGATAGACATATTTTCCTTGAAATGCGTGCTTTCTTACTCATTCATCCATTCCTTGCTTAAGTTTCCGTATATGAGGAGTTGTGTCAAAATTTGTTATTTCATATTTTCAAATAAATATATGTATATTTCATACAACTTACAGCAAAGCATTATTTGCACGCAATTGGAAGTAATTTTATGACAGTCTGTTTTTCTTTATGTATTTTAGCATATTTTATTTGAAAAAAAGACCTAGAAAACAGCTTAGGTTTTTTGACACGAGGTTTGATTAATTTAGTCACTTTACACAGTCACCTTTCTGCTTCATATCCTTTTTCCCCATTTCTTCCTCCTGACTGTCTACATTGGGCTGTCAACTGCAAAACTAAAACTATACGACTGCAAATATGTTTTTACTTAAAAAACATTCTTACCAACATAAATGTAAGGATAAAGGACGGTAAGATTCCAACTACAAAACAGAAGACAACAGCAACATAGATTAGAGCAAGTATAGAGGTCTTTTTACCCAGTAAGCCTTGATAAAGCAATACCACATATATCAATACTATTTCTTGAATTATTATTATAGGATATTCTAGGTATGATAGGATGGCATAGTCGTTCACATAGTTGTAACAACATGTTGTTGTGTAACTGCAACAGATAAATACAATTCAAAATGTGAGGGTTAGAAGAGAGTTTGATGATCAGAATAATAAAACAATTCTCTTCACAAAACATAACTGGCTTTCAAAGAGTGTCAGTGAGATAAGCACTGGTCATCATCTCGCTGGCATTGATGATGACCTTTAGTTGGTAGAAAGTCTGTAATGCTTCATTCTTATGAAATTATTCAGTGAAAACAGTATTATTTAAGTAAAATAATATTTCTTCAAAAAGGTTATATGTCAAATACAATTGCCTCTAAAGGTTCTTACAACGTTTCAGCAAAGTAGACTGGATTCCATCTTCCTTGTTTTGACTTATTTGACTGGATTGTCTCTGCCTGGTTTATACAGTGTATTTAACAAGTGTACATAATACGTTCCGCAAATTAAATATGCTCCGAACTGGTAGTAAATGTCAACTAATACTTCTCACGCATCATTTTAATGCTAACTACAAAGTAGGTTTGAAGCCCCTTAGTGGAAATTTTAATTACAATGGTTTCCTCCCATGAACATCCAAGTTTAGTAGGTCTGGTTTAGATCACTTAAAAGTTCACCAAAAATCTGTAGTGTTTGTGAAATTATATAGTGGAGGTAAGCAAGATTCTTGGAGCGCTATATAAAACACACTAAAGTGATGTAGAAATTCATACAGAAGGGGTGGGGGCACTAGACACAGTGGTCCAACTCCCTGGTTTGAGGTGGTCCTAAAAAAACAGGGGTTATTTGCATCAACTACCGCACCGAGCACTAGTTTTCACCTTGTACAACTGTTATCAGTTTTATATCGAGATGTCTATAAGCCAGAATGTAAACAAGACAAATTTTCTGAACATTTTTAGTTGTTTATACGATTATTTGTTTAGAAAATAAGTTAAATTTAGCATTTTTTACATTAAAAGAACAAATAAAAAAGCAATAAACACGCAAATTAATTTCCATTTCTGCACGTCATGGTTATCATGATATCAGGTCTAGTTAAAAATAACACAGCATTTATATTTTAATAAAATTATACATTTAAAATAATTAATATGATTTTTAACATTGTTAAAGATCCCTTTAAATAATTTAAATCCTGAAAATAAAGAACTAATTACTTTATATATGCCGTACAAGGTGAACCAACCTACCTCTAGTGGAGAAAAGGTGAATTTCAAGCAGGCCCATCTAAAATAGCTTATTCCGGGGGAGTTGGACCACTGTGTCCCGCGCCCCCCCCTACTGTATGAATTTCTACATCACTTTACAACACACGGCTGAAATCAATAGACATTGCATATCGGACGATCCTTATTGGTTCCTCAACACTATATTCCCACACTGTCAACTGATTTTAGCCGTGTTATATAGCAGTAATATGCAGCGGAAGCAAGAGAAGCAGCACTGATTTCTCTAAGCATTGGGATCAGGATAATCTAATAAAATACTTTCCCTCGCTGATTTTCGGCGGACTACCAAGTGATTAAAAGTAAAACTGCATAAACAATCAATGACAAATAATAACAAAATAATTGTATTCGACATTATAGATCGAGCAAACTTACCTAGCCAATTCCATAATTAAACTAACTAAATTAATACCAGCAGCAGATTTCAGCGACAATATATTCTTTATTTGTGGTACTTTAAGAAATAAACACATAGATATGGTAACTACGCTTAAAATATCGGATATTAGCTGGGCTATTTCCATGACTGTACCCAGCAGTGACGCGATTAAAATACTAGATAAATCTAAACTAGACAACTAAATAATAGATTTGACAAGGCTAAACTTGAACTACCCAGATTAAATTTACTTAAATACAAAAAAATCCTTGAATTTAACGACTAATTTTTTCGATTTTTTTTGGCTGGTTTTCAAACTTCCCTCTTTAACAGTGTTGTCAAAACAAATAGTTTATTTATTTTCTTAAATAAAACATCTGATTTGAAAAGCGCTTTTATAGTGCTTAATAAAAGAAAACATTCTTTGTCTTAATTATTTTCAAGTGGTTTTGAACAAAGGTTATTTAGTTTAAAAACCCGTTTATATATATTTGTGACGTCACAAAATTTGCACTTTTAAACGCATTTTTATTATTTTATAGTTTCCCTACTCTTCAATGGTTACCAATAGATGAAATGAAGCATCCTCTATAAAAACCCTTATTCTCCAGCCTTATCAATATTGATAAATGTCACTTTCGTTGCCTTGAAGTTGAATTTGACTCATTGAATCAATATTTGTCCTTTATTTTCTTACATTTAGGTATTTTCAAGCACAGAAATGTTGTGTTATTTAAGTGTGTAAATTGTTAGCTAGTTATTCAATCTAAATTATGGCTACTGTTAATAATTCAGTGAAATCTAAAAGACCAGCTGGTAAGTTTAATCATTTAGTATTTTCTCATTATTTAGATGGATCTGTTTTGTGTATGGATAATTTTTTCTTATTTAATTCCCTAAGAGTGAACAAAACGACCACGTTTGCAATACACTTGTTATATAACTGACTTTTTGTTGTATCTATTAACTCTGTTTACACTCGGAGTTTCACCTGGTAATTGGTGTTTAATTCGAGCTCTACCCATACAACAAGTTTATAAGTTATTAGTTACTGACTTAGGGATTACTGGTTTGGGACACCTGCTTCTTAACCTTTTTCTACTATTAGCCCTGAATAGGTTTCTATAGGTGTAAAAATCGATTCTTGCAATGCTTTCCAAAATGAAGCTGCTTTGCAGCAAGGTGGCTGTTGGAATCCTGTTGGAACACTCAAGCAAAACACACAGTGAAATTGAGCTTATAGTCGAAATGCTTCTCGATTCTGCTGCACAAGGTTATGTGTATCACGCTGCTTTTTTTAATCTAATTGTATGGTTTTTTTGGGAATAAAGTTTTTAATATCCTCACCGGCAAAAGTATTACAACAGAAACTACAGTGTATCGACGACCTTAAAAATATTGACAGCTCAGTTTAGGCACCACCGATTCTAAAAAAAAATCCCTACAAAAGGCAGCGGGGAAAAAACTTTGTAAACAAATCAGGTTATGTTACCCGTGTTTTCTTGGCGATGTTTCTACAATTCTTTGGTGTAGTTTTATTATTTAGGAATTATGCAAATGTGGAAAAAAATGAATTGTGAAGGAAATAATAAACACAAGAAGAACCACAAACGAAGTGAACGAATGCCGGGAAGGAGGTTATTTCCCTACAGGGGTTATGGGAGTAGGGATTTTTTTTTCTCTTTCAAGAGAGGGGTTGGCAGCGGCTTCTCTGATTGGCCGATCCCCAAAATGCATATGACCTTGGGGATTTTTATACTTGACGATACACTGTAATCACGAGGTTTGGATGAAAAAATGTTTTTATTACCTCAAATAAAAATAATTTTCGTTCCAAAAAGATGTAAGTGAGATGCTTGTATCGCTAGCAAGATGTAACAGAAACAAGAGAAGCAGCTTCATTTTGAAAAGCGTTGAGTTACTTGACTTTTTTATTGTCATCACTCCTTCCTACTATTAATATCTTTAAAAATAACCCTATACTTTTTAGTCCAGATTTAAACGCCTCACCTAGTTATGAACCTTCTTGCTAATAATGGATTCACCAACTTTGGCAACAGAATTATTATCAAGATCGAATCTATCAATAGAGGCAGCTCTGAGAATTCCAAACCTTGTTTAGAAAAAAGGAATGTGATGTAAACAAATTAGAAGAGATGTTAAAAATATCTCTGGTCCCAGCTCAATTTTTTTAAATAAATTCTTTATTTCCTCCTTAAAAGTAAATACAAAAAGAAAGTACAACAAGAAAAGACAAAATCATACATAAAAGTACAAGTAGAAATATTATAGTAGAGTACAACAAAAAATATAAAAAAACAAAGCAGGATTTGGAGTTTTGAATGAACAGGTGAAACCCACAAGGCTGCAACGCTGTTCTTACCTCCACCTCTCTTCTCTAGTAAAGCAGGGTTGAATTTGAATTGAATACAAGGTCAAACTGTGTGTAAACTTAGTACCTGTAGCATGATATAATTAATTAAGTGAGTTTCATTTACCCGTGTTTCTCTCTGGTCCACTAGTCCAATGCAATGTATGAACACTATGTGGACCAATTCATCTTTTGTAGAAATGAATAGATCTGCTTGGGTATGATGTGTTACGATACTAGGTGATAATATTCTAGTTTGCTAATGGACTGGGTTTTCATGTATAACATATGTTATTTGTTGATATAAATACTAAAATGTAAAAACAACATAAATAAGCATTATAAATTACGTATTTATTTCCCCAGGAACTTTATCTAATTAACTTTACTTCATAACAGCTTAACGAAATTGATCTCTAATTTTAATTTTTCAAACCACTTAAGTTTTAATTTTTACTTTTCCTCATTTATACTGTAAGTATAGAGGACAAATATTGTGTTTGCACTGTCCGTTTCAGGTATTTTTTAAGATCTCCTGAAGTTTTCTCTCTGTAAAACTTCTGTCTAACATGTAAATCTTTGGGTTATATTTAGTACACTACAACACTATTGTAATAATATTATGAGTTGTTCTTATCTATTTTGTCAAAACCCTAGCTATTGGTTCGCACTCTTGAATTTGGTCCGAGAACCAATAAAATAATTAACCTCACTAATTAATGCTATTCTATGTCTGTTTGAAACTACATATTTTATAGTCCATGCTATGACTCACTTAGTTAAAACGTGTTTTATTTTTATTTAAAATGTTGATTTTTAAATAGGCTTGTCATAGATAGGTCATCCTTTCTCTATGACCATAGTTTCATGGTCATAGTTTTAGGAAAATTCACATAGTTTATTTTTTTAGCTTATTTATTTTCCCTTGGGATCCCAAAAAAATTTAATATCTTAGTTTTTGATTTGTAATCTGTACCAATTTGTACCTTATTTTTTTATGTTCTACAGACAGTGCATTCAAGCAACAGAGGTTACCAGCCTGGCAGCCTATTCTTACAGCAGGCACAGTTTTACCAACCTTTTTTATTATTGGACTTGCTTTTATACCTATTGGTATTGGATTACTTTATCTCTCTGATGAGGTTGGTACCCTTTAATAACTTGACAAAACAAACCTTGTTTGCAAATCAGAAAGCATCTTTTCCTTCTTTTTCAAATATTGAGTGTTTTTATTGTTTCAGTTAAAACAATAAAATATGTTTTTGAAACTCATTTGCTTTCCTAGCTCCTAAAAGCAAAGTGAAGTACTGAATTAACAAAAAAAATAACACCCATTTTTTCATTAAATGTCAACCTTTCAGAATCCACTGATCCAAAAAATTTAATAAAATGTTTGGATTGTACATTTAATGTAAACACTCTACAGCTCATACAATTTGAATAAAACTTTACACAAACATTAAGTCAGAGAAGAGGAAGAAATGATTAGATTTTGGGGCTAATACAAGACAGCATATCAAAATGATGTCTCTTAAAACTTTGTTTTAAAAAAAACCTGGTAGCAAAATCTTGTTTCATGATTGGCAGGTTGTTTTAACTAGCTCTTTATTGGTTTTAAATTTTAGAAACAAATTATAAAAGAAAAGGAGAGGGGAGATACAGGACTAGTGTATCCATGGGCATTTATAGTTTTTTTTTTAAAAAAAACTCTGACTCATACAGGGCTTGGGTGATGCATACACTCTATTCTTCCAATATTGACCCACAATTTTAAGTACTTATTTGTCTTTACTATAGTTATAGGTTCTCTAATCTTGATTTAAGTTTCACACCCCCAACCTCTTACTTATTTTATTTTTAAGTAAAAATAAGCTCTGTCCACCTTTATTTTTATCTTACATTATGAATGTTTTTTTGAATACATGTTTTTGTAAATACATTAATTCTTTATGTATTCTTATTGATGGACTATGTCTCTACACTTGTTTTTTTTTTATTTTTACTCGAAACAGTAGACTTTTAATTTTATTAATTAAACCAAATATAATTAAATAAAACATAAGCAAGATTTTAATATTCAATTTATTTATTTTAGGTCAAAGAGAAGGTGGTTGAATACACAAATTGCACTAGTATATCTCCTCCTTTTATGCAATGTGCTGATGTCATAGCTAACAACTCGAAAAAAGACTGTACTTGCCATGTTCCCTTTACTATTGATGTTGACATGAAAGTAAGCTATTATCTCTCCATTTTTGCTTCCCTATCTCCTATGATAGAAAGGGGAAGTATTGTTAAGAGTAAAATAAGATTAATTAAGTACAGAAAGTGCTTGTGGATTAATTTAAGTGGTTGATTAATTTAAGAAGTTGACAAACCTTTAGATATTATAGTTAGATATTATAGATATTATAATTAGTTGACAGCATGGGGAAATAGTGTTGAGGAACCAATGAGATTGGCCTGATATGAAATTGTGGGTGTGGTATAACACCTAGGACTAACCTGATTGGCTCCCTTGTATTATTTTCCACACTCTCAACTGATTATAAACGTTTGTTATACTTTAAGTATTGATAATTCAGAATCCTTTCTGTCACATGGAGTCAACTTCACCGAACCAATTTGATAAATGAACCATTATCTGAATTTGTGGCAATAAAACTAAGTTGCTATCTGTCATTTATGAAGTAAGGAAAGAGGTGCAAGTTCCTCTATACCAGTGTTTCCCAACCTGTGGTCTGTAAGGAGGTTTTAAGTTGTCTATGGATTATTTTAAGGTTTTAAGAACATTAAAAAAGTGAAAGGTACATTAGATTCTAAGGATTTTTGCTAACTAGGTAGACTATAAAGTTGGTAGAAAACTCTTATTACAATCTTAAAAATGTTTAATCCATATTTTACCCATAGTTTATTTATTTATATTTTGTTAAAACTTCAGTACACAAAATATGTGACATTAAGTACTAAATTAATTGGCCTAAACTCGTCTCTTTGCAAGAGGTAAAAGGAGTTTCAGACATTTATTTTCCCCTAAATGCCACGCATAGGCACACTCAGAAGGCTATGTTTGCCTTTGTGATAATAACCCAGCCTATATTAATCATAGGATCCCAATAGTAAAGCCATGTGTATACTACAGGAGAGAGGGGTTATGATCCAGTAGGTCATTGGAAGATTTCAAATTATTCACATTACGGGCAAACTTCTATAGGTTAGGAACCTTTGCTCTCTGCACTTACTATTCATTTAATTTCTACTACTCTTCTTGTTTATTGATTTATGGTTTGTTCGTTTTATAGAAAGATGTGTTTATTTACTATGGTCTGTCGAATTTCTATCAAAATCATCGAAGGTATGTCAAGTCACGGGATGATCAGCAGTTATTAGGCAAACTATCAGATACTCCCTCTCCTGATTGTGAACCTTTTGCTAAGATTGATGGCAAGGTTATAGCTCCGTGTGGCGCCATTGCTAACTCTCTATTTAATGGTATGTTCTTCATTGTTTGGTTATAATTTTAGTCTTAGAATTGAAAGCCCTGGTGATCAAATGGTTAGAACTATTGCCTCTCAACCAAATAGCCAATCCCAATCAGGACCTCCAGAGTTCTATATGAGGCATAAGAATCTGAATGTTTTGTATGAGGTGCATTTATCCAAGCTTTCTAAATCAGTACTATGTCAGGTACTCAAAAAGATCTTTAAGGTAAGATAAAGGATCTATAAGGTACCCTGTTTTTAGATACAAGTTGGGAACCTAAATTTAGGTTTTTTTAGTAATATTCATTTATTGTGCCCAACCAATAAAAATTGATATGATAGTTTTTATCTTAAGTTATAGTGGGAAGTGAGGATTTATCTCACAGTGGTTGACAATGAGACTCATAGATTTGTCACCAAACTAATGTCGTACCAAATAACCATATTTCTGTATTTGTTTTGATTCTTATTTCTAAAGAAATAAGGTTTGCTAACTAAATCTTTTTATTCAGTTGGTAAGCGAACTATTCAGAAAGTGGCAGAGTTACCTAGCGCTCATTAAAGTAAATTCTTTATTACTTTAGCTATAAAGTTTTTCCGTAGTCTTTTACTTTTCAGCTATCAAGTACTTATTGATTATACTAAATAAATAAAAAGAACCTTTATTTACCACATAATACAATTATAAACATATAAAAATATACAATATATTTATTACAAATATATACAATATTATATTATAATTGCTGTTATTATTATTTTCACTATACATTCTTTATATATTAATTGTAGATATTTTTTTTGTAATTAAGAATATTTATATTGTTATAAATATATTTATCGTAAATATCCTTTATATAAATACAAGAATTTTATTATATTCAGATATATTTCTTACATTAAGTTTTAAATCAAAATTATAATAAATATGAATGGTAAACCCACAAGGAGAACCTGAGTGTGGGGGATTACACTTAAGTGTTAACAAAGGTTAAAACAAGGTTAAAAAGAGGCGCAAGTTCCTCTATACTAGTGTTTCCCAACCTGTGGTCTATGAGGAGGTTTCAAGTTGTTTACGGATTAATGTAAAGTTTTAAAATATTAAAAAAAATGAGAGGTACATTTTTAAGGTACACTTTGGGTTTGTGTTACTAAATTTGGTTAAAATATATATTTTTGGAATCAGGAAGGCAAGCGGAAGGATCTCTCCTCCTTGCCCCTCACTTCCATGATCTAAGGAGCCAGCAGAGCAGCTGATATAAGCATCAGTTTCAGTTTTACATGAATATTTGATAAAATTGCCTATTTCTAAAATAAACACATTTCTGCTGCATATAATTACAATTTACTTCTAAATTGTGTAATGTAATATTAATTTAGGACCGCCTCCGTGGCCGAGGTCGTTAAGGCGTTAGTCTTTACACTGACCTTTGACACCACGGAGGTCTGGGGTTCGCATCCCAGGTTATGCTCTCAGTTTATATAAAGTTATTGTTTAGATAAATTATCGCCAACTTTAGAAAACACTTTGAGTGTAACGGTTGCTACTACCACCCGAGGTGGTTCCCGCAGGGTTTATCCCTGATGCGCCGTAAGGCTCTAAACAGGCATTATTATTATTATTATAATATTAATTTAATTGTTTCATATATTTACACTATGGGAATAAATCATTACATATTTTTTTAATGATTAGAGAAGCCTACAATTTACCCTATGATATCTCTGTATTTATTCGCTTATCAGTTGGATTTTGTGTCTTTCAATTCCAGATACAATGGAAATCTACAATTATGCTATGTCTAAGCCGATTCCTCTTTTGAAAACTGGCATTGCTTGGGATTCAGACAAAAATATTAAATTTAGGAACCCACCTGGAAAAATTGAAGATGGTTTGTACTTTATTTGTAGGTTTTTTTTATTATAAGGTTACACTATATTAAAATATTAGGTGTGTGTAAATATAACTAATGTAAACTATCAGAAAAAAGGCCTTATATTACATTTTTGTGTAATTTCTTTGTGAAATTTTGTTGGTTAGATGATGGACTGTGTTCAGTCTAACAAAAATATGTGTTAATATATAAGTAAATATATTATATAACATAATTGTAATAGTAATATATAGCATTTCTTATATATAGTAATATTATATAAGTATTATATTATATAAATAAAAGTATGTGTATGTATTTCTAGACTAAATAAAGATAAATAAAGATATATCTTATAAAATATTTATTTTTTCTTTATAATATTTTTTAATGAGTTACATTAAATAACATAATTTAAAATAAGTTATGCGTTTGGGTGTTTAAAAGACAAAATGAAAATTTAGATGTTTTATTTAAACAACATTTTGTCTCTTAAGCGCCCAAACACATAACTTATACTTATTATGGAGACCAATGCAGTTGATTATAATTTAAAATTTTTAGCATAATAGAGTATTAGCAAATTGAAGAGCACTGTCTTGAGGATTACAGGTACTCAATAAAAATGTGGAGACAGCTTATCTATATCTTTTTAAAGTCAGTTATTTGTGTATAACTTACTTACTCATATAAGCCAAGTATTTTTTGAATTTCCACAATTTTTATAAATTTTAAATACTGGTTTTGTTGTAGATTTTGCTGGCTATGCAAAGCCAATAGCATGGTCCAAACCTGTCTACCTGTTAGACACTGAAGACCCATCTAATAATGGGTTCCAGAATGAAGATTTTATTGTCTGGATGAGAACGGCTGCTCTGCCCAGCTTCAGGAAGCTCTATCGCAGGGTGGATCACTCCATGGAAGGCTACAAGAATGGACTCTCTAGAGGCAACTACTCTCTCTATGTTCATTATAGTCAGTGTTCATTTCATAGCTTCTTTATTTTAGCAATGAGGAAGATGCATAAATTTTAACCTATGGTTTTTTTTGTTTTGTTTGGTTAATCGAGGTAAGAAAAAATGTATTTCACAGAAACAAAATGAAAATATTAATTGTACAAATTTTTATGACCAATTAAACAAATTTAATATTTAAAAAAGTAAGATTCGCGGCAAAAAGCTCTTACGTCACTTGGGTTGTTGAGTTGATTGGTTCATTTCAAATCTCAAGGTCAATGTTAAAAGTAACAAATGTTCAAAAACCCTTTTTTAGTTATACCAGTTTTAATTGTATTGCGAGTTTTTTTTAAGCCTGCAATGCTCAAAATTATCATACAAACCTGAATCTAAAATGTTTTAGGCAAAGCCGTTCGGATATCAGTAAAAAAGAAAGTTTTACTTGATTGTTGTTTACCTTACGTTTTGTTTAAATTATGATATTATTGCTTAGAATTGGGGTAAATAGTTATTATTTTATTAGTTTGCCCTATCTTTTGTAAAAAAAACACGTGGATAATTGTTAGTTTTAAATTATTTTTGTTCAAATTAAGTACATACATTTATCATTTTACAGTTGGGAGGAGTGAATCCGATTTTGAAGCAATATTCGGCATTAAGATTACTAAAACAATAGCTCTATTGATGCCTTTTTTTTTATTAAAGTTAGTACATATTAATTAAACAATAACTATTTCCTCAAACTCAATGTAATAATTTCATAAACTAGACAAAAAGTAGGGTGAGTAACAAGCACTTGAAAATTTATCACTGATAGTTTATTATGTGCAAAAAACATTTTAAAACACAAAATTACCACTAATATTTCCTTTTAATTATTTAAAATAGCATAAATAATTATAATATTTTTAAATATTATAAATAAAAGTTGAAATACATTGATAACACATAAATTATTGTTATCAGATGTGATAAGAGTGATTTCCCGCCAGAACTTGAGTTTAATAAAAAAACTGTGAAGCGGTTTTGCAATAGAATAAAGCAGGATTCTGAAAGCAACAAATGATAACCACGAAAAGTTTCTAAATACATCTGCTGTGGTGCGATATGGTCTCGCCTTGAACAACACGCCCCAACAACAACAGTAAATTTTAAAAATAATTGGATCACTCTAAAAAAATGTTGCTAAATTTTTTAGCAAATTTATAAAAAGTGCTATTATTCATGAAATTTAATATACTTTTAAATAAAAATATATTTGGTAAACATGCATCTTCCTCATTTATTTTATTAAATAAATAATATTTTTATTGTTTGACATTTTCATACGTATAAAATAGTCAAATAGGGCTTAATTAAAATGTCATATTTTGCTCATCTTAAATAATTCTAATATTTAAAATTGTGGCATTATTACAAAGGTGTTTTTTACAAAATGTATTTTCATAATCAATATTTAACTATTGTGTTTATGGTTGAGTCTGACAAAGCAAGGAGTGCTGTATATTATTAGTGTATTAATAGGGTTTCATTAAGATTTAGTTTTCTATATACAGCTGCACCTTAGTGCCTAATACAACATAATTATCCTAAAAATGTAGTAATAGGGCCTCCTACATCTTCTAAAGTGTAAGAGGCACTGTTTAGTGTGTGTACCTACGCAGTAAGTATACCCATAGGTACTACCTAGGTAGTATAAATAGAAAGTGTACAAAAACTGTAATCTTATTAATACTTATGTGTGTTCCCATAATACTAGATGACAATTAGTTTAGGGCACAGATTTCATTAGAAAATTAACTATATTTCACTAGTTTAGGACTTGGAAATATAGTTGGTTTAGGAACTATATTTAATCCGAGTCTCATCTTCCCCTGCCTTACATTGCTTCCTTTGGTGTTCCTAAAGGTTCTATACTCGGTTCCCTTCTATTCCCATTGTTTGTTAATGACATCACTAACTACCTTACAAACTGTTTCGTTTGTAATTTTATTTGTTTGATTTTTGATCTCATATTTAAATTGTTTCTCATTGATTTATTTTTTTAAATTATTATTTAATATTTGTTTCCATTTCTTATCTTGTAATCTATGTATTATCCCTGATGATATATCTATTTCTGTTATTTATTTCCTTTACTTCCTCTTTTTATTTATTAAGGAAAAATATACTATATGATAATGTTAAATATACTATATTCGTTAATGTTAGATATACTATGATAACGTTAAATTTTGTAATTATTAAGTTTATTTTTATTGCCTTGTTTTGTTCTTGTGTTCTTTTTGTAATTTTGTACTGAGTGCCCTACTTGTAGTTTATCCCTTTAGGAGCTCATTAGAAATCATTAAATAAATTATTAATTTAAAAAAATTGGTTTAAAGCTTAACAAATTCAGTCTCGTTTTTTCAGGTCCAGCTCCCAGGACTGTCTAATCTTAAAAAATTGTAAATGTATTTTTCTGTATTTTGCATAAAATTTGTTGTACTGTTTAGATTATGGGGTTGTTGAGTTTGGTGGCTCCAAGAGGCTAATCATATCTAATACATCGATACTGGGTGGTAAGAATCCATTCCTAGGAATAGCTTACATAGTGGTGGGAGGAGTCTGTCTTTTGCTGGCTCTAGTTTTCCTCATTATACATATCAAGTGTGGAAAAAAGTAAGTGACCTCAACTTAATCATTAAAATTTAATCACATGTGGATGGCAGAGTCTATCTCATACCATCAGATGGTCTACAGATAAATACATAGGCTAATTAGATTAGTCACTAATTAAAAATAAAATAGTTGTTCAAGAGCCAGCCCTAAAAAATGTGACTCATTTTATACTACTTCAAACCAAATTTTTCTGAAAATATACCTTAAATTACAAAAGAAAAACATATTCTGCTTATCCAGAGTGGAGCCCTTCATATAAATGCGTTCGCTCAAAATATTAGAAAATTGTACAAAGTCCAGTTTTCTCTCATTGAGTGGTTCCCTGTGGCTCATGTGCAAAACACGAAGAGAACAATGATATATACCTCTGTTCTCAATGATATACTACTGGATGGAGAATACAAGGGCTCTTATCATTTTCTGGGTAGCCTAATCGCCTAATGCATGGGTGGTGTCAATTTTTGTAGTATTGTTTTTTTTTTAATTTATTTTTTAAGGATGGATTACTAATAAAAAAATTAGACAATTTCAAAATGATGGCTTTTGGATCCCTCAAACATCTGTTGAAAATAGTTAAAACCACCGATGTTTGGTATCTTTCACATACGCCCATGCAAAAAAATAGTTTTGAAAATTGAGTGGGATATCTAATTTTAGGTATTGATAATTAGACCAAAATTCTGTGTCACACTAAATGATGGCCATAACCCTCCTCTAATAACCAAAATAATAATTTAGACAATTTATTGTGAGATAAGTTCATTATTTACTTGTGGATATATCCTTTTAAAATACAATTTTCTATAATACAAACTGATACAATAAAAAAGAACCAAGAAAGCATATTCTCGTTACTCCCTAATAGAAAACATTTTACCCAAGCAATTTACTTAAATGTATTGTAATGCACACAACAAGTCAGCTATTTTAAATGTAATTTTTATTTGTTTTCATGTAATAACATTATTAATTCTTTGCATTTGATGGCAAGCGAAGCTAGCCTTGGTATGAATACATTGTATTAGTAAATATGCTGTATTAATACAACTACAGTATTAAGATTATACCTGCACAGCACAGCATTATTTGCACTCAGTTTATGCTGATTTAAAAAAAAAATTGAACAAAAAATTGGTGGCTTACAGTGATCGATTCAGTGCTCCAAAATACATAAATGAAGACCTTTTTCCTCAGCAAACATTTTTAACCTTTTTACTTTTTTATTAATTTTGCTGACTCAGCCAACCGGGTTAATGATGTCATACTTTTCAATAGGGTTCTTATCCTCCCAAAGGTTGATTTTTGTACCAAGTTTGATTTGAAATATTTACTCTAAATTATTATATTTACTCTAAAACAGTATAAAATAAGTAGGTGAGCAAAACAGGGGCATGAGAAATTATACACAGGCAATTTTTTATATACTTGCAGATGAGCAATGCAAGACATGCATTTAATTTTAATATAATAATAATAATCTATATTTGTTTTAAGAAATTACATTTCTTCTACAAATGGTGTTTCTTAGAATTTATATACATAAATAATAACACAGAAAAATACATAGAAAAACTATGATTAATAGCTCTAAACTTGTAAATAAGAAAATTAATTGAATATTCTTCAAAATTTTAATATAAAAAACAAAAAGCAAAATTAAGAAAAACTTGATTAAATTTGAAAAAAAAAAATAGAATAAAATTAATAAAAACTTCGTAAGTTTCAAACGAAACTTAATTTCTTGAAGAGAACATTCTATTTAATGTTAAATATATTAGATTAAATTTAAATTTAGAGTTAATATTTAATAAATTAAGATTGCTCTCCGGGAAAAAGGATAAAAGGGCACGGTGTGGATTGTAGTAAGGACAGTGATTTAAATGAGTCAGAGTCATTTAATTTTATAAGAAAGCATTTAACAACATTTCATGAAACTAAGGCAAGCGAAGTGTGCCCAAAAGATGTAATTGCATGACTAGGGATGAGTTTGATTGAATTTCTTCTTGCTTTAAACTGTGGCGAACAAATCAAGCACAAAGGCTGTAATTGTATAACTGTTGATGAATTCAATTGAATTTCTACTCAAATTAAACTATAGCCGAGCAAAGTGAGTCTGAGGCTCCGGGTTGTTATTTTAGCTACATGACTGTATTTATAGTAGTTTAACTGTTTTTCTGTGAGTAGTTTGTCCCTCATTTTGTTAGTATCTAAGAAACTCTGATGAATTCTTGCAGAGCAAGTACTTAACTTTTTTAAAGAGGTTTTCATATGTGATATTTTTACGACTCCCTATAAACATAAGTGATAATTCTTTTCTAAAATGTAGTCTGTGACTTTTCAAAATATTATTTGTATTTTTTTTAACACAGTCAAAAAAGAAAATAAAACAAAAAAAAATTTTTTTAATTGTTAAAATTTATTCCTTTGTTTCTGTATTGAAATTTAGTATTATGTTTTTTTGTATTTTGTAGTTCTTCTTTCCATTTCTTCAAAATGTAGTGCTATTCAACTTTTAGTTCCTTTTTTCTTTTTGTTTATAATATAGTCTCATATTATTTTGTCATGGTGTTGGCTTGTGTAGTTTTTTAACTCTTAAGTGTTGTCTTAACCATATTTTATCATGGAATACATCTTCTATTTGAACTTTATTAAACAAAATTCACTTTATATCATTTGATACTACCGAGTTTTGCAAAACATGAATAGTTGACACAATATAATTGTGCGAGAGACACCTAGGAAATGTAACAAGCAAACACTATGTCGAGCCATGAATGGAGATGACATCATGTCGAGCTATCAATGATGACGAATGTTGAATGATGGAACAGTTCCCATGTGTAGCATTGCATTTGCTTGTTACATTTCCTAGGTGTCTCTCGCACAATTATATTGTGTCAGAAATTCACTTTTTCAAATTTGAAGTCTGATACATTGTTATTTTTATTTCTGTTACAGTGCTACTGAAGTACTAAATGTCAACCCCAACACACCATACCAATAACTCTACTCTCTCTCTTTCTTTTTAGCTTCTTTTATTTATTTGATTTTCTGTGATATTTATTTTTAAAGCTTGATTACTTAATTCATAATGAAAAAAAGTTTTTGTTATTAATTTTAATTTAATTTTGTCAATATTTTTTTATATTGTTTAAAAATAATAATTTATTGATCATAAACTTATTTTTATGAGAAAGGTTTTTTGTTTTAATTAACTCCACACTTTAAATAATTATGTGGGCATTATTGTTGAGTAAAGGGTTTAGGTTTTTGGATTCAACAATTATTCATGAATAGTTAAGCATTGTGTTCAAAGGCATTTCTTATATTTTTGGTTTAAAACTCAAATGTTCCCGTTGATGTATTTGTCTCTAGCTTACAAATCATAGGAAAAACATGAAGAATAAAAATATTCCTACTGTTTGTAACATTTGAATAAATCATAAAATATTATAATAATGATGATGAGTTTTAAAACTTTACCATTCTTTTAAAAAAGAAATGGGTTTAACAATTTAAGAATGAAAAATATACCTATCTTGAACATTTTATTAACTTAAAAAATTGGTTTCTTTTAGTACTTTCTTTAAAATGCTTGCTTCCTAGCTCAACAATCCATTTTTTGGTTAAGTTTTTAATTTTGCTTCATAACTTAAGTCGCAGAATTTCTTCTTGTTACTCTATTTTTTAGATTTTTCAAAGGAAATTTTCATATTCATCTCATTGGTAAATCAAACTATGTTTATCTTTCTGAAATTAGGAGAGCACAACATATTTCTCATTTATTTAAAAATGTTATTCAATTTTGAAATGTTTAAAATATTTAGTGTATTTTCTTAGAAAAAATCTAATCTTGGTGGTAACCTGCGGACCCTGTTTTTGAGTTTTCATATTAACTCCAAACTGGTTTCATTCTATTCAGAGCCCCAAGAGTAATAATAGTCTGTATGTATGTCCAGTAAAAGCTTTAAACTTTTAAACAGAGTACTAGTAGAATGAGCGTGAATGGAGTCCATCATAAAAAATAAAAGAAAAAAGTCTCTCAACAAAACAAAACTTTATTGGCAAAGTGCTTTTAACCTAACTAGAGGCCATCATCAGTGCAAAACCGTTGAGATGTTATAGAAGAAGAGGTATAGGTCTTACTAGGTATTAGAGTCAGACTCCTAATACCTAGTAAGAAAACATTTCATCTTTAACATCTCATCGGTTTTGCACTCATGATGCCTCTAGTTAGGTTGAAAGTGCTTGCCAATAAAGTTGTTTTGTGGAAAGACTTCTTTTCTTTATTATTTTTAAACATAGAGTTTAATTTCATGTATTACAACAAATTTTAATACTTGAAATTAAAATTATACAAAATCTGGTTTGAATTTTTGTTGATTTGGTCTTTCTTTAGCTCTTATGATGACTTTTATTTTAGTTAATAAGATAAATAAATCCAGTGTTTAGCCACATTTATTTTTTTAGTCTATGAACAAACATTTTTTATCATTACTTGATTATTTATTTAGGCGTATTTATAAATAAAAATGCTGTGCTTATTGTTGTAATAAAAATTTAACAAAACTTTATAAATTATTTGTTCATCTTTGATAAAAAATTATTAATTATGAATAAGTGTAAAATAACTTAGGTAGTAAATATTTGTTTTAAGTTTTTCCATTGTATCTCTATTTCTTAACCTTTATATAAAGGTTTCTTAATTATTAAAATATTTTATTGTTAAAAATGACAAAAAATGGGTATCAGTTATTTTTAATGAAAATAATTTAATTGAAGTATATTTTCTGTTTGGCTATTTCCGTTTCGGAGATGTGCTTGTCACTCACTAACTGGTATACTCGCTGGTTATTGTTAGTTTAACTACCATTTACACATAATGGGACTGGATGCTGGTCCTATATGCAGGCAGTACTCCTGTGCAGTCATATCATCCCTATTCAAATCTAATTTTAGTTTCACAAATTCTAGATTTCCATGGGTGCATAATTATACTTTTTTACCATCACTCTAGCTTCTATGTTATAGCAATTGAAGATAACAGTTGGCCAATTGTCTTACATGTTTAAGATAAACAGAAGTAGAGAAGTAAAAATAAAAAACAAGTTTATTTTTATGTGTCCCTAATTTGTAATATAAATATTTTTTTAGTTCATTAGTAACTACCTTATGAATGAGGCTGGTTGCACTGTGGTGGGAAAAGCAGTTTTTGTTATTTCAGTGCTAATGGTGTAAGATAAACTCTGTCATTTTTATTTATGTGCATACCTGTGCAGTCTAGCAAGAAGTTGATTTTATAGAAACATAAAGCAGTGTTTATTATGTTTAGAGGATTATATGTTTTAAGCCACTTGTTTTAGTTGGACTATATTGGATTGGACTAATCTAATATAATCCTCTCTTCCTTATTATCTTTTTTTCTTCTTTAAAGCCTTTTCTAATCTAAGCTTATCTTTAAATTCATTTGAGTATCCAGTGGTTGGTTAGACTAAGGTGGGTCTGTATTTGGTAAAAGGGAGAAGGATAGAAGACTAACCGTGCTACAAGTGGTAGATGAGAAGGTTGCATCATTTTTGACAACACAGATCAATTGCAACAGATAGGTTTGTTGGTAAATAGTAGATTGTTGGTAGATAGTAGACAAGTCCCGCTAAAAGGTGGGGCTTGTAGCTTGGTTGATGAGAAGGTTTTATCACTGTTGCCACCACTGATCCACCCCAACAGAAAGTTGGTTAAAATTAGTGAAGTCCTTGAGTTCCTTCCAATTTATAAAAAAAAGAGTTAGGGAGGAGCTCAGCAAATTAAATCCAAGTTGTTGTTGCAATCCAAGATGTTGCACATCTAAAATCCAGCGTTGAATTAAAAAACAGAGATGAAATCCACCACATGGCGTAATTCCAATCACTGGTGAACTAGATTTGAATTAAAATACAAGCCTAAGAAAGGCTAAATAAGCCTCAATAAAAACTAATTACGATTGTTGTATTTGCAGTTTCACTCTACTGAAGATCAAAGTTATTTAACCAACTCAACTTAAACCATGGTAAAGAAATAAGTGTTGTCAATTTAATGTTACTTTATAGTAACATATTATTTTAAATATATGCTGATGGAAATGATATTTGAGTAAGTTTTATTTTTATTTTATTATCAATAAAATAATTTTTTTATTTGCAACATATTGTTGGTAAAGAAAGCATGTTTTCCTGATAGTCTATGTGGGGATAGGAAATTTTTAAAATTTAATTCACTTATGTTTTAACATCCTGGCTTCAGAGGCAGACTTTCCTGCAAGGGAAAATATTCTGTTGGTCCTCTATTTTAGAATTAGTCTGAGAAGGAAAAGCATGATATTCCTCTTTGATTAAGTCATGGCTTAATCATAGAGTAATATATACTATTCAAATCAAATTCCTTAGGATTCAATGCAGTTCCTAAAATAAGCAATAGTATTCTTGGCTCTAATTTAACTTTTCAGACTCGCCGAAGTAAGTCTGAACAATATTGCCATATTTGGGTAAAAGTTATCTAAATGATAATGGTAAATTTGAACTCACAAATTTCGGTAGAGACCAACTACTTTTGGTCGAGATCATTTTAGAAAATCTATTTCCCATATTTTTAAGTTGTTATTGTTAGTGCATTTGACACAAGCATCTTGACTAAAGGGGATGACGATTTAGGAAACTTTTCTGACCCCATGGATGTTGTATGAGATAGAGAAATAGGAGCAAACTTACCTTCCAATGGTTATTGCAAAAAAGCGCGAAACGAAGGTTACGTAACAATAATAAGTCGAGTTTGCTCCTCAACTTTCTTCTGTGCTTGTTACTTGTGATTATATAAGTTACCTTTGGTGCTTGCTAAGTCAATTAAATGAAACAGTTAATAAAAGAAAAGATATTCCTTTTCGCTATTTGTTTTTATAACCTTCTCAATTTGTAAAACAACAGGAAACTTTAAATTTAGGACCTGCGCAGTTAATGAAATGATTGTAAGCATGTGTAGTTCGTACCAAGGATGTGCAGTTTATATTTGACAAGTGTTTATTTCTTTGTTCTTGATGGGGTCACTTTGTTATACTGCAAATCAACTTTGTAGATTATCCCCTTTATTCAAGATCCTTGATTTGAAATGTTTCACACAATATATTCAATTTAGAATATATAATGCCATATTTGTTCATATGTGTTTATTTTTCATAAAATTACCTATAAAGTCATTTTTATATTTTTACTTATATTTATTTCGAATAAAACTATCTCATTTTTAACATGTACTTTAAAAATATAGCTTGTAGGATTTTCCTACTAAGTTTTTATCTGATTTTACCTTTTGGTCATAGTGACTGCCAAAATTAATTATAATCGATTAGTTTCTTAATTATTTTTTATTTATGTTATTTATTTATTAATTTAATTGCTTTTGTTGCTTTATTCATAAGCTATAAACAAAAAAATGTATGAAATGATTATTTATTATCTTAGTTTTGGTCTGTTAACAGCCCACCAAAAATCAGTGATGGTAGTCATTCTATTGGTTCATTTTGATCTCTCTGATTTTAAGGATTTGCATAAACCAAATTAAATACTTCCCCTACTGATTTTTTAACCTGGATGTGAGCTGATTAAACCCAAAACTGTTGATTTAACTATTATACTATTAAATAATAAATAAAATTAATTGATCAGTATTTAGTTTTAGGGGTATTGTAATGTCAAGTGCACTTATAGTTAGGATATTGATGTAAGTACTTCTATAATAGAATATTAAATGTATTATGTATTTTAAATAAATATTACTTATTGCAGTGTTTTATTTATTTTTTAATATTTATTCAATTATCTTTGATTACCTTGCAAATAAATTTCTTTAGTTAATAGCTTAAAATGGTTATTTTATTTATTTAACAAATATACGGTCAAAGACATTTTTTACAAAAGTAAAATTAAATACAAATAAAAATAAAAGGTATAAAAACAGTAAAATAAATTAACTAAAAAAATAAAAATTGGTTTTACAAAAAGTTACCAAAATAAATAAAATAAAAATATTTGGGCACAGATTCAAGGAAATAAAAGTTTAATTGCAAGTATATAATCGTTGTGCTTAGGTTTCTATTCTATTTGTAAAGATCAGCAGGAATAAAAATTTTAATTGAATTTTCTCTTTGAAGGGGGTGTATAAAGTACACATTAAACTTAAAACATTCTAATATCCTTAATAATTATGTAGCTAATATCCATTTGGGACAGATTATTGTTTTTACATTCCTCGTCCACTACCATTAGCATATGGTGAAAGTACTGTGTTTTCTCTAAAAATGTAAATTTTTATTGAATTGATCGAGGATTAATTTAATGACATTTTCGATAATTGAAATTATCAAAAATGTCAATTGATCGAGGAAATAATACCCCCCACCAAAAATACAAATATTAAAAAGTCAAGTCTAATCAGCAAGTAAGTAATAAAAGGCCTTGAAGATTTTATTTATGACTTGGCCAGTTTGTGCTGCTTTATTCATAGCACAAATAAAATTGCATTTATTGCGCTATTTAAGAACCGTTGTGGCACTGTGAAATTATATGTTACATGTATATCAAACAGAACAACCATAATATTAAAGACTTATTCACTGTGTACTGGCCAAATCAACCTTACAAATTGTAAATGACAAAAAATTTAATTTAAAAAAAAATAATCCTTGATAAAAGCTCCCAAACCCTAGGGTCAAATATCCTTATAGAATCCCAAACCCTATTCCTTATAAAATATCATTATCTCCAATAATGGCTCAGCAAAATTTACAAAAATTCAAACAACCTAATGTCTACGACAGAGTATACTAGACCCGCACAACATTTCACATCTAAACCTATCTACAATATAGATCTGGATTTAGATTTCATTTAATCCATCCACCCAAGTTGGCAACACTGAATGCCGTGAAAGTTTCCAGGGAAAATTCTGCGCACTCGCCGCCATCTTGTAAAGTTACCTGTGATTTAGCATTTTATTTTTTACGCTTTACCATAAAATTAAGTGAAGGTGCATATTTTGGATAATCACAAACTTCATCCAGCATATGAGGTTCGAGAAAACAAACTCTGCTGAAGATGGAATGATCTGGACCATAATCAGCAGCTGAACTACGGGACTCGCGAGCGCGTCTTCGTTCAGCTAAGTGCACTAGCTTAATTAATTATTGGCCAAATTCACTTAAATTTCATAATTTATAGCTATTACTTACTTAAATATACTTGGTACCATTAATAGTTTAAACTTCTATTTAATGTATATAAATCAAACATATATAACCTGCTCTATTACTTATGCTACTTTGCTTCCTATATTATTATTATTCAATTTTACATTAATTTATTTAATTTATTACCGAAACAGTTTATCTGTCTTTAAACGCATGAAATTATATATATATTGAAAATTTGATGGCTTTCTGGGAACCCTACTGTTTATGAAATATGTGTGACTTCATTAACTCACAAATATGACTTCACAAACATTTCGAAGTGTTTAGATTAGACTGAAATATTTACACGTGTACTACAATGTATGGTTTACAAAAATACCAAGTTTCATTCTATTATCAGCATTAATTCTGGTTTAATTGATTATAACATAATGTAAACAAGTCACGTTTGTTCTCTAATACATTTGAAAATTCGTGTGTTTTAGTGGCAGTACGACACTTATATAAACCAGTAATATGACGAACTGATAAAGGACAACAACCATGTGGCCGCGAAGAGGCCACCTAGAAGGACGGGGACCGCGAAGTGGCCCCCATCGACGACGCTGCGGAGCCATAGAGATATATTACTAGAGAGGGCCCTATAAATTAAATTTTGAAACATCGAAAAAGTAACCTGAACACCTTTGCATAGATGTAAAATAAAATAATCAGTACAAAATTACTATAAATTATGTAGTAGAACTTTAAAAATACAATTCAAAACACAATCAACGTGCGGGAAGCCAAAATCAATCAATTTATTATATCCTATACTTACTCTTGAAGAAGGTTTCCATGAGGTTACACAGAGCCCCTGAGAGCCCCAAATTGATTTTTCAGGCCTCTCAATGTATTGAGAATGGCTATGTCCCCTCTAGTATATATCTCTATGTGCGGAGCGGCAAAGAGGTCGAAGGCCTCTTGTTTTTTTAGCGGTAGACTCAGAAACTGCTATTTCCGAAAAATATTTTTTTATTTTCACGTATCGTTAAGTTCGTCCGAGGACACCCTGTTTACTACTGTGGAAGAAAAGAGGCCAAACGCCTCTAATTTTGAAATAAGTAGAAAACATATCCAATGACTCATGTATATGTGGTTTTGAGTTGTTGACAGCCTTCCTGAAATTAGTATTGAAAGAAATTCTATTGGCTCCATTTTGGCTAGCTTGGTAGACAGTCAACTAATCAAAACATATCTACGAAGATATAAGGCGTTGCAAAATTGTAAGAATATGAAAAATATTTCAGTTCTCTATCTTCAATCGATATATTAATATAAATATTATCTAAACTTAAAAAACTAATCATTTAAGTTGTGAAGCTAAATGACTGGGTGATATCATTAACCTAGTTTGCTGAGTCGGTAAATTTTCGGAAAAATTAGTAAAATTAAGATTTAAACTTTTCAGCCGGGAAAAATTGTTGTTATTGTTTTCAATTAATGCCCATAACTTCATATGCAGACCATCAAACTTCGATTTTTAAAATAATTGTTTGAGTTATGATGTTAAATGGTATAAGGCAGGAGTGGCTTCTTAATGTTCTTCTAATTTAGCTCCAGAGTTAAATTGTTGAGCTCCGTTTTTATTAATTATCCAGTAGATATTAAAATACTAAGACACAAACTGTCAATGTCACAGAAGGCGTTTAGGACTTTTTCTAAAAGTTCACTCAATTTGTGATTTATAAATTATTATAATGATCTATATCGTTAGATCATAGATCAGATGATCTTGCTTTGCTTATATTTTAATTAGACACACTGCTAAAATCGGTCGACAGCGTACGAAAGGCGAGCGAAGCGAGCTTTAGGATATTATGTTATATTTTAATTTTTTCTCTAAAATTAGGTAGCGACAAATTAAGACACATAGGCGAGCGAACCAAGCCCTCAAGAATATCAAGTAAAAATTTGATTCTTTAGTTTAAAATTGGCTAGTAACAAACAAAGATATAAGGGCGAGCGAAGCGAGCTCTAATGTTTTATGGTTTTTTCATATACTCTATAGAAGGTATTGATAAGCAAACTCATTAAGGCGTGCGAAGTGAGCCCTTTATATTATGTTATTTTCTTAAATTAGGAACTAAAAAACATAACTATAAAGGCGAGTGAAGCGGGCCCAAAAATATTATGTAATATTTTTAATGTACGCTCTAAAATTAGTTACTGACAAACAAACACATAATGGCGAGCGAAGCAAGGAATATAATTTTTTTGTGCTCTAGAATTAGGTACTTATTATTATTTTTTCATTATTTAATTTTTAAAGGCTATGAATACATGATATTTATGTCAGTATCTGAGAAACCCTAATAATGCTTTCAAAGCAAGCACTTTGACAGAATTTTTATAAAAGTATGTTCAGCATGTTAAAAGTGTATATTGCAATGTTTAGTATGTTAGGCCAACAACATTGAATTAAATAGTGAATGGATAGTTCTACGCTTGCTCACAGTGACAATAAACATTGATAAAGTGATTAATAGTAAGCATGTACGTCTGAATCATTTATCAGATGAAACAGCCTTGGTGCAGATTGTCTAGCCTGGTGACGTCACAAATGCACTACGACTCCAGGGGATGACGTCATGGGTGACGTCACAGTGCCATTGGGAATCACGTTTTATAGCATTTCCCTTCCTCCTCTCTTTCTATTGTGTTACGTTCATTTATTAGATATAGCTACTGTAACTCCAAATCGAGGAGGCAATATACGCTTCATAGTTTAAAATGCGTTCTGCATACCTGTGATGACAATCAGGTTATGGTATTAGGAAATATCCATAAAAATAGTGAGGTAGGAAAAATAAAACAAATAATGCCTGTTTTAGTGCATTTGACTCATCGGCATATTCACTCTGCGAGAACAACCTTAGCTGGGTCTCATCTATTATGTTCTATTATGTTTAAAGCTGATTGAAGTTGGGGATCTATTTTTATAACAAACAATTATTCATATAAACTGAGAGAAAGAAAATTATTATGCTCTACTTCGACCCAATACAGCTACAGAATGTGAAAAACTTGCTCTCTTAACAAAAAGTCTTTGGTGCCTGAGATGTAAATTGATCTCTGCTGAAAGAGCCGCCTTTCAATGACACAATTTATTTATTTATTTAATCTTTCATTCTAAAAAAAACGTACTTATGTATAAGTTGAACCCTTATGTTTTAATTAATGATCTGGTATATCTGATACTGAATGATTGGGTATAATTTATACATGAATGCTAAAATATAATAGAATAAAAAAAATTGATAAATCTTTATTTAATTAAACTTTTTAGTAATTAAGTAACCAGCAACCCTCCTCCTGACGTCCAAAATATGGACCTGGAGTAGGCTGTTTCTTGATTTTTAATCTATTGTAAAAAAAAAAATAAAAAAACATTATTTTTGTAAAAAACATTATTATAAACTAAGAGCATATACCGAACTGCGAACCCCGGACCTCCGGTGCCGAAAACAAGTGCTTATGAACACAAATGTGTTCGAGGACGTTCACGGCCTCGAATGTCCTATAATAGGAAGCGGAAGGATTGCAATAAGACAAAAAAATTACACATTTTTCTGCACCAAGCACAAACAGATCCCACAAGTCAGAAGGAAACTTGGTCAAAACACATTTATTCTAATGAAATAAAACAGAGTTTCTCCACTAATGATATATATTTGACATAGCCAGCTTTCAATCTTAACAGATCATCATCAGTGCCGACAAGCAGCGAAGAAAAGACTCAGGAGACAGCGGTTACAGTTTTGTTTAGAGGTTTGTAGCAGACTTGAGTCAGCTACAAACCTCTGGTGTACTTTATTGATAAAGTACACCAGTATTTTGTCAGCTATAAACCTCTAGACAAAACTGTAACCGCTGTCTCCTAACTCTTTTCTTCGCTGCTCGTCGGCACTGATGATGATCTGTTAAGATTGAAAGCTGGCTATGTCAAATATATATCATTAGTGGAGAGACTCTGTTTTATTTCATTACTTGAAACTCCACACCTCTTTTTTTCCTTACTTTTATTCTAGGTTCGATAAAGTTTAAAAACTTAAATCGTATACAATAAAAATTCGAAATCAAAAATAAGTCTTGGAATTGTGATATTTTGAAAATATTTACTCGAGTGGTTAAGATGTTGTACTCCCTTTGTTGTTGTTTATGACGTTTATGGCAAGAGTTGTAAGAGTTATCCTTTAAGGTAGTTAATAAAACGCTAAGTTATGTTAAACTATAACTTGGCAAAACTATGGCAAACACTGGTAATTACTATTGAACCATAAATTTGTGTGTGTAATAAACATAGAGATATATTCTAGAGGGGGCAGAGCCTATTTAAATACATTAAGAGGCCTGAAACATCTCTTTGGGGCTCTCTGGGCTCTGTGTAACCTCATCGAAACCTTCTTTAAGAGTGACGGTTATAATTAATATATTTATTTCGGTTTCTGCACATTGTTTGTGTTTTAATTTGTATGTTTAACGTTCTACTATGTAATTTATTGTAATTTTGTACAATAAAGCGAAGATTGTCAGGTTATTTTTAACATATAGGCCCCCTCTAGTAATAATATCTCTATGGTAATAATGGTATAGCTAAAGGATAACTCTTACCATAGATATTTCCAACTACACTGGAGAATATTTATTTTTATAATTGTATACATATAACTGTCTATTTCAGCGTTAGGGCACTAGCTTAACTAAATTATAATTGTAATGTTGGCTTGGCAAATATCTAGTGCCCCTTTTTTACTCTAAATAATTATTACAGCCCCAATAACTTATTCATATCATTAAATGTATCTAATTCTAATTTAAGTATGTAAATATCATAAATATAAAATAAACTAGTTGTGTAATGTTTTTAGCTTATAAAGGAATTAGAAGGGTAAATCCAGCTGTCTCTTTGACAGATGTTTTCAGCTCATCATACTATGTAGAATTAGGTTTGGTTACTAGTTTGAAATAGGGGTACTCGTTAAACATTGGGGTACTTCTGTACTTCTCTATTTTAGGGTTCATAGAGAGCAGCTGTCTATAAAGCCACATTTTGGCTTTTATTTCCAAACTATGTTATTGATGCGGTTAAACTTGAATTGAATTATAATACGATCTGGCAATCTATACTTTGCTTTTAGAATTTAGGCGAATCCACACACACACAAATATATATATATATATATATATATATATTTATATATATATATAAATATATATATATATATATGTATGTATGTATGTAATATGTATATAACAATATTATAAAAATATTGTCGAAAAAATAAAATCAAAAATTTTCAAACCCAGTAAGTTACCCTCATCATTTCACCTCCTGTAGGTTATTATTATAATTATAATATTATTCTTCTAGTATCTTCTTTTTTCTTTTTATATATATATATGTATATATATATATATATATATATATATATATATATATATATATATATATATATATATATTGATTATGTATATAATCAAATATATACATATAGACAGACTGCTTGGTAAACTCTTGAAACTCACCCCCTCTACTCTCAGGAAACCGAAAATGTGTGCATATAATTGATTCCTGAGAATTAAGGGTTCAAGATACGGCCGGCGAAATCACTTCATATGATTTTTTTATTTTTTTATGAGATGAAATAAAAAGATTATATGAAATAATTTTGCCGTTTCTTGATTCCTTAATTCTCATAAAAGCACGACAAATTTCTGAAGGTCTTGTGATTTAAAAAAAATTTGTTAAAAATCGTAAAATTATCCAATTGAGTAGTTTTGGCTCGTGTATCCTTTATATAATAATAAATATTTTCGTATTTTTTTGCCAATAACCTTATTATATCTATAGGGTTTTTGTTAGATCTTATGTCAGATTCTTGTTAGAACTAATATTAAGAGGAATTGAAGGAAGTAATTTATACTTCCTTCAATGCTAACAGACAGTCTGATAGCGTCGCAGCTCCCAGTGTGTATATGCTAGAGAGATGAAACTAAGCTCAAAAATCA
This sequence comes from Microvelia longipes, assembly GCA_018340805.1. Lineage (NCBI taxonomy): Eukaryota > Metazoa > Arthropoda > Insecta > Hemiptera > Veliidae > Microvelia > Microvelia longipes. The sequence goes on from JACMZG010001908.1 coordinate 12,935,349, forward strand.
ATTTTTAAGTCTCGTTAAGCTGTTCGAAAATGATATTTTTATGATGTCATGAGCCGTCAAAATTTCACGAAACACTGAAAAATGCTGGCCCGGAGGCCCGCAAGCCGGCAAATTTTCTTTGAATGTGCACTTTCTTTTGCTTATAAATGGCAAAGTCTTAATGGGAGGATGAGCTTAGCAAATTCTATAATGCAAGGAAAAGTTTCGGTGTACCCCGTACCCCATTTTTATTTTTCCTGACATTCTGGTTTCACCGGAATTATCCGTTTCAGGTGTTTTTAAGACCTCCTAAGTAGTTTATTCAAAGTCGTCTGTCTATATGTGTTATCATCGTATTATTATTGTATTTATGCTAGAGAGATGAACTTTGTACAAAAATCAGTCTATGTGGTGTAGTATTGCTATTCGGAAAATAATTTTTTATGACGTCATTAACCCACCAAAATGACTTAGTGATAATTTCGAAAAAAATTGCGTAAACATGATGCGATCTGATTGAGATTTGGCACGTATGTATAAGAAATGTATAAGAATAACATAAGTGTCAAGTTTCATATTAATATCAGTATTAGTTTAATAATTGTAAAAAAAATCAGAAAATAATAAAATTGAGTTAAAATTTGGTACAATTATACACCTTTACGTAAGTACACTAAGTGTTGTTTCAATACGGCAAGTATATCTATGGTTTTTGTTGGATCATAAAAGTTAAGCAGTATTGAGCTTGGTCAGTACTGTATGGGTGACCGCTGAGAATAAAAACGGATTACCATCTAAAGACGACCGAAGCGAGTCCGAAGTAGGGAGGATGATCGTAGCAAATCCGATGTGATGAGAAAAAATTCCGAGGTACCCCGTACACGAATATTTTTAATTACATAAAGCTTCACCTCCTTTTTTACGGTATTAGAAACTTAACTAATAAAGGTATAGTCATGTAAGCAAGTAAAAAGGTAAATATGAAGTACTGAATAAGGTTGCTCTTATCCAAGTTCTTGGCCTTGTTTTGTATTGTATAATCAATAAAGGAAGGGGCTTTGACCTTTTTCAGGTTCAGGTAATGTTTTTTACCCCTTGTCTTTTATATAACAAAATATGGTACAAGGTACCTCAGAACTTTTCCTTACCACTTCGGACTCGTTTCGCTAATCATCAGAAAATAAAAATTATTTAATTCGCATTAGAGTACGTTTTCAGACTCGCTTCACTCGTCATCAGACATTAAAAACATGCGTTTTTCCCAGTGGACACTCATTCAGGCGCTGTACTTGTTTGATGCAGCCTAACACATGTGATCAAACAAACACAGCAGATGCACTAGCCCTTAATAAAATTTAGTATACTTATATAAAAGTGTACTCTTGTGTTGAATTTCAAACTAATTGGATAATTTTTCGATTTTTAACCATTTAAAACCCTATACATGTTAATCAATAAAACTTCCTTATTTGCCATTAAGGCAAATTTGTTAACATTATGTAGCATCAAATTTGCGTTAAATTTTACATAGATCCAAAATTTTTTTCGCAATTGATAAATTTTCGAAGTTTTTTGCCGAGTCATTAGTGAAGTCATAAAAATATTTTTCCTGACCCAAAGACTGATATTTGTACCAAGATTCTAACTCTGTAGCACGAATACACTGGGCTTGATAACAGACAAACTTACATACAGAAAGACAACTTTGTGAAAACCATTCAGGAGGTCATAGAAACACCTAAAATGGATAATTCAGGTCTGAAATCCCGGTTTCGAAATTTTAGGGCTAACGCAAACTTTTCCTATATATCTACGGTATAAATGAGGAAAAGTAAAAATAATGTTGACCAAGGCCCTCCCTATAAAAAGGGGTTGAAGCAAGGACAATGACCTATATGCTACATTAAATTGAACAGGCCTGGGTATGGAGCATAAAGCGTTTTAACACAAACACCTTAATATACTTTCTCTATTCTCTCTATATATCCTTTTACATATTTTACCCTACTTTACAACTTTTTAGTGCATTTCCTCTAAAACAAGTTTCATTCAAAACCGAAAAAGCGATAAGATTGATAAAAAGGAATATCAAGAGGCCTAGGGAAATCAATAGATACCCCCTTCCCCCCCCTCCCAGCACTCACTTTAAACAATTTCTTTATTCGAACAACCTCATAAGAACCATTTTCTGAAGAAATTTCATTAATTTTTTTTTATAGCATGGCTTTCCCTTTTAAGACAGCAGGTATGACAGTTTCTAAGACAAAGGCTAGTTTGAACAAAGAATTATCTTACGATGTATACATTACGTGCTGCCGCATAAGAGTCTACAATAATTTACAAGTGAGAAACTCTTTAATTTCTAAGAAGGGTCGTAGTTGATGATCTGTCAGGGTTAAAAGGGTATACAAGCAATGCGTATTGATTTTTTTTACGAAGTTTAAGAAGGCCAAGCAAGCGCGGCTCGACGTTCCCCATAACCTATCTGACCAACTACTGAATCAGAATTTCCAACTCCGAACTTGTTAGTTGTAAATATGAACCTAATGAACCGAATCGTAAAAAACAAACATTAAAATCCACTTAAAAGTTGCCATGGCAACGTGGTTTTATTTTTCGAAAAATAACTATTATTTTGAACCTATAGGATGAGAGTGGGGGTAGGTAGCCACGCCCAGCTGTGTTCTGATTGGTGGATGCGAAGCCACGGTCTGAGTGCATTGTACGGTGCATTCTTTTCATGCGATAGAGAAATGCATTTTCCAAAAAAGTGGGAGGAAAACGCATAGATCTGGCACGAAATAGAGTGCATTTCCAGCATATCTCTTATTCTCTACACGAACTTCCTTACAACGTCTATATTATCATTACAGCACTCTAAAACCACTCAATTAGCACTTTAAATGGCTTTAAATTTAACAAGCTGTACTTTAAAAGTAATTTAACAAGCTGAATCCATTTCAGCCTACGATCTAAGCACAGATATCCAAAAAATAAATAAATAGAAAAATTTAAATTTACATCAATTTTAAGTACCATTTATTTACCCCCACTCCTTTTTATTTTTTCCCCCTAGTTGCCCCCTTCCAAGGCCGATTATGGATCGAAGTTATGACGTCACATCCAATGAAAATAGAGTATTATTTACAGTGCGTAATGCCGGATGTATTTCTATGAGAACATCTTTAATCGGTAAGTGACACTTAATTAATCTTATCTTTAATTTTTTTTTTTCAAAAAATTTAAATTAAAAAACAAAAATAGTAAATTATTTTTTTTATTTGCGAATGACCTTCCTATTAAATAAATATTTAAAAAACTTATTATCAATAGTAATAATTATTTATTATTATTAATTAAAAATTTTATTTATAAAAATAAAGAAAATTAGTTTGTAGAAGCACTTTTAGTGAATGTAGAAGATATACTGAAAGTGCCTGAGCATAGAGGTCCCCCTCTCGTAAGCGCCCCCCCTCCAAGCTTTTCAAACCCCGTCTCTTATCCCCTTATCTTCTATCTCTTTCGTATTTCATCTCCCATCTTCTTTTAACACCTATTTCTCTTGAATCTCTTCATCTATTTATACTATTTTTAATTCTTTTATAACATCAAAATAGATTTTTGAGATGAAATTATGAATCATTTTCACAATCTGCATTATTAAAAATACTCAACAAATTAATAATTTTTAAAACATTTTTTTACAGTTGATGAGTAATTATTTAATTCTTAAATAATAAATCATAAGTTACAATTAATTATATGATTAAAATTAATTAATTGTTACGATTTATTAATTTCCTGATCAATTACCCATTTTTAACAGCTTTAGTTGTCTTAAGACAGTAACATGGAATCCAAGACAATAATCAATTAAGGCGTGATTCTTAAAAGAATATAAAAAACCGGAGTAGAAAAATGTATAAAAAAATTGTGGCCTTGCGTGGATTTATTGATTACGGAGACAACAAGCAGGCATTTCAAGACGATTGTTATTTTTACCTTTTTTCCTTGTGTCTTTTCTGTCTGACTTTAATTACTTTATATTCTTTACATTTTTGATTTTATTTTATTAAAAATGCTAGTTGTTTTATTAAATTTATTACATGTATATTGATTTAAATAGTATTTAAATTTGAATTTAAATACGTAGAAAACAAACTAGGAAATAATTTAATAATTTGTGTTGGTATTGTTTTTTTTGAACTGCAAATATTGTGGTGTTGGTAACAGTGCTAAGTGAACTAGTAAATGAACATGGCCGTTTACAATAATTTGACTGCTCTTTAATCGTATACAATTACTTCCGATTTTATTAATTTATTGTTTGTTTACGTATTTTAATTTTTACGGAATTAATTTTATAATTAATGTGTAATTCAGCAATTGTTTGAAACATGATCGGTGTGGTTATAATGTGTTTTTATTCGGTTGTTTTTATAATTCGATGAGAGGAACGTGCGATCACTCTTGTCCTTTAAACCGCCGATATTTTTATATTTTTTTGTGATTTTTGGATTCTACATGTATATAAAATGCCATAAATATACAATTACTGGTAATTTAATCAAACAATTAATGATAATTATTATGTATTTTTATCTTTATTCCATTAAAAAAACCTTAAATAAATATATAAACAATAATATTTACGTTTATTTTTCAAGTGACTGGTTAAGTTGAAATGTCAAATGAAATGTTTACCTACCATTTATTGACTTGATTAAACTTGTCAAATTATGACTTGATTCGTCTATTAATGAATTTCCTTTGTTTTTTATCCCAATTTTTACAAATTTTATAAGAATATTATTATTGTATACATAATTCATTTTTATTTTGTTTTTTTGGAAGCAAATATTTTTTGTAAAAATTAAATTTTTTGAAAAAAATGTTTCATATTTTTTTTATTTCGTTTTTGTACTATTTTTTTATTTTTCGATTTTTTAAGAATTGCTATAATATTTTTTTATTAATTCTATGATTGATTGAAGATTAAATAATGTTTAATCTTTCTTTATATAAAATATTTTTAAAAATTATATTTTATGGAGCCTATGTTATTATTAAATACACAATTCTAGAACATCTCAATTCTTTGTTTAAGGTTTTAGATTGTAAAAAGCATACTAGATTTAAGTAAGAAAGTTCTTACTCTTTTAAGAGTTAAATTTTTGACTACTGACTGGGCTGTTTAAAGTGATATAAGTAAGGGTTTGGCAGTTAAGACATTTCTATGGCTCTCCTTTAGCACAAAGTTCCTGACTTCTGGCCCAGTTTGTTAATAAGGTTAATGCATCACTGTCTGGATGACAAAATAGTTGTTTTACTGTTATGAAAACTGTATTAATTTGAGGTGTTAATTAATGTGAATGCGATTGTTTTGCAGTAAACTTTGAGGCAGCACGGTGGAGTCAGTTGAAGGGGTGGGTGAGGGGGGTGGGGGTAGTTTTACAGTAGCATTAGGAGCAAGTAGTACTGGAGGTGGACTATACTTGGGTTCAGCTGAAACCACTCATATATTGCAGCATACCACATCACATCAGTTTCAGCATGTTTTACAGCAGTCTTTCAGGCATGCTAGTACTATTCTACACTCTACTACCTCACCTGCTACTCTACATGCATTACCCTCACAGGTAACTAGAAATATTGGTTATAATATAAAGTTGCCAGTTATACATGTGGGAGCTATAAATAATTTGACCTATGTGTTTTTTCAAAGGTTATCATAAATATCTTCAGATCAGATCAGACAAGACCTGAACTCACCTGAAGCCTCTTTACTTACCAGAAAGATGCTGTACCAACTTGGCTATCAATGCTGATTCATGTTTTAAACTTTGGCTAAGAGCTGAAAAAAATGTGCAATAATGGTATACTCTTATGTTATATAAGTACACCCATTGCAGGAGCGCTTGTATACAACTACTTTTTGGTTTGCAGATTGGTTTCTGCCAATTATTAGAGGCAGGAAGACACTGTTACCAACTATACCAAAATTAATTGCCCAAGTTAAGGTGGCGTTATGTCAATTGACTTATCTTTCAAAACCATGGAAATAGGTTGTAACAAGGGATTAACAGGGATAAACAGAAACTTAAAAGTCAATCAACTAAACTCTGTCTTAGTGGATTTAGTCATAGAATTATATTACTAGAGAGGCCCTATTGGTTGACCACCTTGAAATTAACAGAACAAAATACAGTAACTTTTATAGTTATAATATAATATAATTTTGTAGAACATAATTATAGTTTAACATAATTTTAAATAGAAGTCAAAACTCAAAAAATGTTTGGGAAGCCAGAAACAATTGGTATATTATAACACAATATAATTGTGCGAGAGACGCCTAGGAAATGTAACAAGTAAATGCAATGCTATACCTGGGAACTGTTCCATAATTTGACATTTGTCATCATTGATGGCTCGACATAACGTTATGTCCAACTCTGTTTCGTTAGTCTTACTCATCAGGGCGCCAACAGAGCCTGAACTCACTTTGACCTTCAATTAAAATTCTGAAGAATATAAAGTGAAGTATTTACCAGAGACGAGTAGTGCTTTCTTACCATCATGCTTGGGAAGCAAAACAGTTGAATTAGACGTAACAAAACATAGTGGGACATGACATTATGTCGAGCCATCAATGATGACGAATGTTGAATGATGAAACAGTTCATAGGTGTAGCATTACATTTGGTTGTTATATTTCTTAGGTGTCTCAAGCACAATTATATTGTGTCAACTATTTATGTTTGCAAAACTCGGTAGTATACAATTTTATAGATTTATTATAACCTTAATTCATTCTTGGAAGAGGTTTTAATGAGGTCACACAGATCTCCTGAGAGCCCCAAAATGATGTTTTAGGTGTCTTTACCTATTGAGATAGGCTTTGCGTCCTCTAGTAAGATATCCCTATGGATTTTATTGGTTTACTCATTTTGTATCCATCACATTCAATGCTTCTACGATACTTAAAGAAACAAGTAAAGGCATGATAGCTGAGTTTACTATACTACAGACTTGATAGTAATCTCATTATCAAACCATACTTACCCTTCATATGCTAAATTGTTTCTATCGTGGCTATTAAACAATAAAATGATTGACATTGTTTACAAACAATTTTTTATGTAATTATGAGTAGAAATATTTCATGAATATGCTTAAACCCCAATTGGGCACCTCAGAAAAGGAATGTTAATTCATTTCTGTGATATGGTACTCTAAAATTTAGTTGGATGGTAGATGGCCCCTTTGGAAGCAGTTTTGGAAACTCTTGTAAATTATTTTAGCATGATGCTATTCATGTTATTTAACTTTAGTGTTTAGTAGGGCTTAGGGGTTAATCGTCTCTGCAAGGAGTTTCACATCTTGCTTTCCATGTCAGAAATAAGTCTTAAAAACATAATACAGGCCTTTGACCCCTCGTTTTAAATCCAATTTTTTTCATGTTGTCATAACTTGGGCTGATAACGTCATCATTTGTTTACAAACAATAGGCCTCGTATGACATTGGTAATGACCTTAATATAAGGTATCCCCTGTACCGTATACTTTTACACTCGGTCTTGAATTCAAGGCCAGCCAACCCAGCCATTGTTTCCTTGGCTGCTAATACGCAAATGCAGGGTTGGTTCCAACTAACGAAAAGTCAAGGTTCTGCGGGCTGATGGAGATGAAGGTCAGAAAGATATACTGAGCCTTCGTATGTCTGAAAACTTAGTCAGTGAAATTGAAGTGACTAAGAATGAACGGCTCGGTTCTTGAAGACAGACGTCTCATAGTAGCACTGTGGAACCTTGACTTCCAGGTCAGGGTAGACTTCAAGCTTAAGAATGTGTTTGTGCACACTGACTTTGGAGTAGATAGAGTTATCTGTTTGGTGGCACTGGACTAGCTAGAGAGGTGAGCCTAGCTAGAGCTCTGCTAGAATCTGGTGATGCTAGAGGTGCTGATGGGATTGGGTAAACTGCTTAAATGAGGACGGACCAAGTCAGACTAATGTGATCAAAGGAGCTAATAAGACTAGATGAACTAAGAACACTGTTAACTAGTAGTCAGCTCTAGCCAGAGCGGTTAGCCTTGCCAGAGTCTAGCTGGTCCAGATGAACTAGGCATACTGTTAACAAGTTGTGGACTCTAGCCAGAGCGGTGATGAAAATTCGCTAAAACTCTTTTTAAACTGGCTTTACTCGCATCTTTAATACTTTTTTGAATATTACTATTTAAATGATACTGTCTTAGGTTATTCTGATTAAGACCTGATTAAGGCACCTATGCTCTCATGCAAAATAATTGTTGAGTTATACTAAGCCCTCAATAATCGCCCCTCCTGACAAGAGACACCTAGGAAATGTCTCTCCCACAATTACATTGTGTCTACTTTTATTATATTGTATCTACACTTACTTATTTTACTAATAAACGTGAATAAGTGTAATAGACCACCAATATCTTTTCTCCACATATCTCCCTCACTTTATATATTCCCATTTTTGTTTCCCTTATCAATATGTTTTCTTATTCCATCTATCCATATCTATCTTGGTCTTCTTGGCCTAGTACCTGGCAGATCTTCTTTCTCTTTTTTAAGTGTAACTTTTATTTATTTATTTTAGTTTATTGTGTAATATATTGCAATATTTAGTAATAATCAATATACAAAGTCTCTCCACAATTTTATTATCATACCCTCTCCCTGTGCTACACCTTATTAACAAAATGTTTAAAGTTTTTTTTTTAGATTTTTAAATTTGTTAAGTAAGTAAAAATAGAAGTAAACAATATTCGCAAAAATATCCAAAATCCTCAATGCTTTCAACCCTTTTTTTAACAAAAAAATCCCTTCTTTTAAGTAACAAAGAAAATTCCCTACTCTGGCAACACTGTAATTCAGGTTATGTTTTGAATTTTATTATTTGTTTTTATTTGATATTGTATTTTTTTTAAAAATTATTTATTTATTTTTAAGTAGGAATATTATTGTATTCTAATATAATATATTGTATAAATTTATCAACTAAGTGTTGCTTTAAATTTGTTCGGAAGTATGAATTAAGTGGAGTTAAAGTTGTTAATTATGTAATGCAATGGATCATAATAGTTCTATGATTGACGATAAATAAGTCAACAACTATAATTACTTTTTTCCAAAACAAACTGCTTTCTTTGTGTCAAGTTTGTATAATTGAATGCGTATTGTTTTGTCTTGACTTAAAAAAGTCAAGACTGTCATCTATTGAAAGACATGGCTTTCCAAAAAAAAAATACTGTCTTTAGTTGACAGACCACAGACCCTGTGCTGTACTCAAATAGCAAGAAATGCTTGAAGAATACGTCAATGTCCATGCATCAAATATAAGCACTCTGATCATATTACAACTACGCAATAATTGGATGAATTGAACAGATTGAAATGAAACGAAACCAACTCAAAAATATCAATGTGCACAATGAGGGAAATAAAAGCGATGCGAGGTTACAAATATTTACAAGATTCTAGGGATTCTATGGGAAGGATATTTTAAAATGTGATATTTAGGTATTTAACCCAGGTTAAGTATGCATTTTCAAAGAAATCATGCGGGTTTAATCTATTTACGGGATGATTTTAAGAAAATGTATTCATTTCAATTTTTCACTAATTCAACGATTTTTATTAAATATTTATTTTAGTACAAAATATAAATTATTTTATTTTAAATTTGAATACATATTTTAAACTATTAGTACATATTGCTAAATTTTAATTAATGGTTGTATTTTTATTAATCTAGCTATGATTATGATTGGCGATTTCAACAACGGTAAAGTCTGGTGCGCTAGCGGCCTAGGAGACTATGGTTCTCTTAAGCTAATAATGAAAGTTTTTGCTTTGTAATCGTTTATGCTCTTGCCTCTCGTCATTTCCTTTATTGATTTATATTTTAAAATTATCCATAAAATAAAATGGACCACAATTATCATTCTTTCAAAAGTGATAAAACATTTACATGTGATCAATGCGGGTCCCGTTTTAAAGAAAATATGATTTTCGGAAACACTAAAAAAAGGTTTGTAAAGGGGTTATAAAAAACACTTTTAAATCCGTTTTAAATGTGACAATGCTTCAACACAATGATAGAGTTCACGGAGCATTTTAGAAAATGACCATTCGAAACATTTTGAAAAGAAGTAAGAACATTTGAAAGTTATGAAGCTTTTTTAAATTGAAACACAAAAGAAGAAAAGAAAAGTACTACAAAATTTATTGTGCGGCACATCATTTGGACTTGTCATAGAGATGGAATTTACAAATCTAAATCAACCGGAAGAGATATTATAAAAACGTTGGGCACCAATAAGATCGATGGTCACTGCCCGGCTAAAATGTCTTTGACCATCTCTTTCTACAGGTTCGTGCGATTTGGAGTATACTCGTGTATTCACTTGTTGGGCATGAGTTTGAAAAGGAAGGCTAACTTTAACTAAGTCGGAGCGAGAAAAATTCGCCAAACGACAAGCCCAAAAAATGTCTTTGGATGTAATTTTAGATCAAGTAAGGGAATCACTGGTTGATAAAAACGTTTATCAGATCCATTTGCTCCAATTTTTTTTTGTAAAATATTGTTAACATGTATACCTAACTTAAATAAAAATGAAGTTTTGCATAAGGAGGCTCATCTGAGCGTTCATGCCTGGGTTCAGCAGATGCAGAACTTTGATAATGCTGTGCGATTTAATAAACCGAAAAGGCATGTCCTGGAAGACCACATATTTTTAGAACAAGATGATTTTGTCTTAATCATATTTAACGATGCTCAATTAGACATTCTAAAGAAAAATATAATGGCAGTAATGTCGTGAGCCTAGAAGGAACACATGGTCTTAACCCTTACAATTTTGAACTTTATTCAGTGTTTGTTCTTGACGACATGAGGCAAGGATTCCCTGCTGCTTTCGTGATTTCTAACAGAGGCGACACCAGAGTTATGACATTATTCTTTCAAATAATAAAGAATCATCTCGGCGAACCGCTGAGAGCTAAACCTTTATGTCTAACATGGCCGAGCAATTATTTTAGCCTGGTCGACAGTAATGCATTCTGATGATATAGATTTAGACTATTTTGCTCTTGGCATGTTGACTATATATTGCTCTTGGCATGTTGTGATAGAGCCTGGAGAAAGAATTTGAGTAAAATAAAAACGCAAGAAAGAAAATAAGTGTTTATAAATCTTTTAAAAGTTTTAGCAACGCAATCAAATAAGCAAAATTTTAAACAAATGAGCCAAATGTTTCTTAAAAATTTGTACAACGATGCGGACTGCAATCTGGATTATTCAAAAATACAAACATTCATTAAAATTAGAAATAAGTATTTTAAATTTCAAAATAAATAAGAAATAATTTATATTTGACACTATATAGTAAATATTTAATAACTTTTTTTAATAAAAATCGTAGAACTAGAAACAATTAAAATGAAATGATTAATTTCCTCAAAAACAACCGCAAAATAGATTAAACCCGCGTGATTTATTAGAAAATGCCTTAAGAAATACACAAAACCTGGTTAAATTTCTAAATATCACATTTTAAAATATCCTTCCCATAGAATCCTAGAATCTTGTCAAATATTTACAACCAGTGTTGCCTTTTTATGATTTTATTTACGAAAAAGGTATTTTTTTATACCGAGGTGGCATGAAATGGAGAGGGAAGGGGCGCGGTCGGTCTAAACCAATAGAATTCTTTCCTTCTCAGATTTTTGACACGCTCTCAATTGGTTTTAGCCGTGTGTCGTATTATAGCTCTAGCTTAACTATCTGCTGACTTTTTGAAAAAGTTGCTCTAGTAACATTTGTGTTTGTGCTCAGGTGACAGGAACCGGGCTGGAGGGGATGGTGGATGGGAAGGTTGGTGGAGGTCTGAGATCTGCACCAGCTAGCATTGTAGTGACACCCAATATTGCACAACACCATCCACTACTGCAGTTCATCCAGCACCAAGCTACCAGGACTACTGGTAAGTCTTTTTTACAAAGTGTAACGAACTTAGATGGTGGGATGCATGTATTGCCTTGTAAAAAACACTGTTTAAAAATGTACAAATCATCTATTTGGCATTTTTATCATCTATCCATTATTCAGTTTAACCAGATTAGTCAAAAACTGCTAAATAACTACCTAAATAACTGCTAAAAAATGAAAATAATAAAATAATCATGGAGGAATTGTAAAAATACTATTAATTCTATTTTATTTTATTATGCTTGTCTTTCTCGTAGCTTTATATTTTCTTTTAATTATCTCGCATTGATTAAATCATACGTTGTTTTGACAGAGATTTTGTGGTATATGTTAAACATGGTTAATATTTAATACACTTGAGTTAAAAAAAAAATTGTCAAACCACAATACACAAAAAAGAAAACTGACTGGTTTCAACTATTAAATATTCATCGTCAGAGTACATTCATAAACTGTTTATAACGAGTCGGAGTTTATAAATGTACTCTGACGATGACTAATTAATAGTTGAAACTGGTCAGTTTTCTTTTTTATGTATTGTGGCTTGACAATTAAATATTTTTTTTAACTCAAGTGTATTAAATATTAACCATGTTTAATTATATCGTGGACAAGTGATGTCCTCTTGGTATGTTGAAAGAGATCTGAATGCATTCTAGGTTAATTAATGAAGACATCAGTCCTATAGAAATTTTATTTAAATAAACATTAATTACAGACGTTTCGCTTGGCGAAGCCATCTGAAGATCTGAATGTATTAATGTTTTAGGGAGAGACTCTTTTCTTTATAGCGTTTAATATGAAACTCTACTGGTGCTAATTAATTTTGGATTAAACTTGATTTATTATTGCTTAAATGTAGGAAATATTGTTATTTAGTATTACTATTACTTGATAATGTTTAATTTGCTGTTTCAGTTCAAAGTCCTGTTATCAGTGGCCATGGTGTGGTTGGTATTAAGACTAAAGCTCCTCCCCAGATATTACCTAAACCTGCTGGTAAGATTAGTCAGGTTAGTGCTGGTGCTACCATGGCAACGGGTACTATGGCAACAGGTACTGCCACCATGGCAACTACTGGTACATTGCCTGTACAAGCATTACAACCATCTCAAGCCCTTCTACTCAATCAGGTATTTAGATTAAGATAAATAAATAATTTTAATGGATAAAAAAATATATTTCTTGCAAACATAGTAAGTGGGGGCTGTCCAAGAAGTAGAAAAGTTAAAGCTGATGTTAAATTGGGTAGTATTATGTACACGATAGCTTTCGAATGCTTTCTCAGATCCAAATGAACCTTGGTACAAAAATCAACCTTGTTAATGTCCTGAACACTATTTTTTTCTTATTTTTTTATGAAATTTGTGTGACACCACTATCCCACATTAATGACCTACCAAACAATTAAAAAAATCACGAATCTTCACAAAGTGTTTAAATCGAGTTGACATTTTTTACACATAAATGTAAAAAATACATACACATAGATTACATATGTTTAATAATATGATTAAAATTTCTCTCTTATAAAAGTTTTAATGAAGCTAAGTGACAAGAAAATGAACGCGAGACCCTAAATAAAAGTTAAAAGAAACCTGGATGGTGAACCTATGAGTGGCTGAAGTGACGATAACGACAGGGAGACCCAGTAGCCTGTCTAAGTCCTAAGACTGGCTCAAAAGATACACTGATAATACCTCATCCCATCCAAAAGCTTGATTCCATAAAGAGAAGAAAAGTTAAAACGGCATAATAACGGCGAAGTAACACAAAGTAACGGCGAGTTCAGAAAGGAGACGGCAGAAGATCAAACAAAATAAATCCTTGTATAATTGAAGCACCTCATAGCTAGGTGAAAAAGTACCAAAACGGAGTCATAAAAAAAGCTTAAATCCATACAAACTAATTATTTAACAAATAAAACGCCAAGCAAAAACTTCATCACGGCGGCTGGCTCCAGACTCGACACCTGTAGCGCGAAAACCAAGAACGAACGAAAAAACCATGGCCTTCTCATAAGCAAAAAGTGAAACGGTAAAAACCAAAACGGTTAAACAGAAAATAGAAGCATAAAAATTACATAAAATTATTCCAAATTAATCAAAACAAATAATAAAATGTAAATAATAAGTTAACAATAAAATATTATTTAATATGAGAGAGAAAAAGGTTATTAAATTACTAGGTCTTTACATAGATTTAAAACTTTCTTAAAAGGCGAAGTATTTGCGATTCAAAGAGATAATTGTAAGGTTGGCAATACCAATGGCGGGAAAACGAAAGGGTGATTGAAATTTTTTTTTATCAAAGGATTAGCATGGGAGCCGATAAAAATTCTTCTTTTATTCCTGTATTGTTAGTTAATTTGTGATAAATGAGGTAAAAATTGATAGAACGACCATCGGTGCTAAAATAATTGCAAATATGTCATAGATAAATACTTCGATTATTCCAGGATTTGAAATATAGAATCAGGCTCTTATCACTGAAGACTTGGATTTGTCTGATTTAATAATAATAAAACCAGAAATAATACAACCTAAACGGATAATTTAAACAAACATTTTGCAAAAAAGTGAATTTATTGAGTTAATTATTTTTTGTGTGTAAATAAAATTGATTTTTAAATTATAACTCCATACGGTGAAAATCAGCTTGTTATCAGTTAATTTAAATACCTGTTACAACTAATTTAAACAATTTAATGCAATAAGAAGGTAATTTTGTGTGTTTTTGCAAACTAAAATTATTCAAAAGTAACATTATTTAACAATAACTAAAATTAACACTATATTGTGATTTCAACTTCTTATCAATCAATTTAAATACTCGTGACAACCCATTACAACCTTATTTTTCAATGAAAAGTGATTCTACTGAGTTCATACGCCCCAAAATTAATTAATTAATGCACTTTGAGAAAAAATTTAAATAAATAATAGCCACAAATAAGAAAAATCAAAAAACCCCTATAAGGACTTTAACAACGATCACCCTTTCGTTATCAATTTCTTATCAGCGACTGCTACGGACTTTGAATCGTGAATGGCAAAACTGATTTTACTAGAGGTTACGATTAAGGTTTTAAAAATTAGGTTATTGCACACTAATGACAAAATCAACAGCAATATATAAGAAAACAAAATGTGCTTGATAATTTAAAAGGAGAGTTACGTAAGTAACCTTAATCCACAAAGAGATTAAATTCAGGATTCAAAGTCCGTAGCAGCGCCACCGTCGCTGATAAAGAAATTGATAACGAAAGGTGATCGTTGTTAAAGTCCTTATGGGGTTTTTTTTGGTTTTTCTTGTTTTTTGACGATTATTTCTTTAAATTTTTTTCTCGAAGTGCTTTAATTTAATTACTTTTAGGCGTATGAACTCAGTAAAATCACTTTCATTTAAAATAGGTTTTAATGGGTTGTCACGAGTATTTAAATTGAGTGATAAGAAGATGAAAATCACAATATAGTGTTTTATTTATTAATTATTAATTAATGTTACTTGTAATTAATTTTATTTTGTACAAACACACAAAATTACCTTTTTATTGCATTAAATTGTTTCAATTAGTTGTAACAGTATTAAATTAACTGATAACAAGCTAATTTTCACGTAATGGTGTTTTAATTTATTAATTGTAAATCAATTTCATGTACTCATTAAAATAATTAATAACTAACTAAATTTACTTTTTTGTAAAATGTTTGTTTAAATTATTCGTTTAGGTTTTATTATTTTTGTGTTAAATCGGACGAATCCAAGTCTGTAGTGATAAGAGCCTGATTCTATATTTAAAATCCTGGAATAAATGAAGTATTTATCTATGACATATTTGCAACTTTTTAGCACCGATAGTTTGTTCTATTAATTTTTACCGCATTTATCATAAATTAACTAACAATAAAGAAATAAAAGAATTTGTATCGGCTCTCATGCTAATTTTATGATAAAATTTTTTGATCACCCTTTCGTTTTCCCGCCATTGGTATTGCCAACCTTACAACTATCTCTTTGAATCGCGAATAAACAAGGCAGAAAAGGAATACCGTGATAAGGTAAGGAATTTAATTAAGTAAATGTTCAAGAAATCAAAACAAAGCAAAGGATTGCAAGGGTAAAACAGGAAGGCCCCTAAACCCAGGACACTACAATATAAAAAGCAAGTGTTCACACTTTTTTCCTTTGTGTAACTTCTTGGTCAGGTGCTATCAAGCCAAATAATGATATGTATTTTAGTATTGTTCTGTTTGTAACTATGATTCTTGTTTGTGAACAGATGATGGGTAACAGTGCAGTGTTGGTACAACAACAGACCAGCAGTGGTTTACAACTCATACTCAAATCAGCTACCCAGGCTGCCCAACCTAAGCATAGTGGCCTAGTGATAGCTAATGGATCTCCTCTACCCCAGACCCTCATACTGCAGGGGAGAACCCAAGCTCATCAGGTATCTAGTTTTGTTATTCTTTATCCAATCAATAAAATAACTTCCAGCTCTAATTCATCTATCTATCCTTGGAATAATACTAGTATAGAAGGAGCATAGGGCTATAAACACAATGGAAGTCCATTGATAATACAAAAGCCGTATGGTCTTCAGTAGAGGTACTACCTTAAAAACTTTTTTATGTTTTTATGTTGCCACCCTTACAATGTTAACGTCCTAGCCAGCTATTTTATTTATTTTTCTTGTATTCTGGTATAGAATTATAAAATATTTACTTATTTGTGATTTTACCTCACCTGCTGTTTCAATAGTTATATAACTCATTAGTAGTGTACCTATAGAACTTTTCTATAATCTATCGATAATGCTCTCATTTCCTATGAACCTTGCGTTCCAATTAACAGCAGAACATTTTTTTTAAAGTTTACGAGCTAAACAGACAGGAAAATATACTAATAAATTTCAAAAATAAGCAATAATTATTATTTCATAAACATGTCAAAGAAAACAATCATCTCTAAATGCTGAAATAATATATAAAGTAATCAATCCGTATTATTATATGTGTAAACACAACAAGCAAAGCTAGTGGCGATCTTGATAACCCAAATATAACACTTTTCTTATTAGATTTGTTAAAATTCTAATTATTATACTTCATTATACATTTATTATAAATAAGTTATAAATCATTAATTGATAATTTAATTTAATACTGCAACAGCTGAACATTTTATTTTGTTAGGTTGGCGGCCTTAGTTAAGACTACTAGTGTTCCTTTTGTATATAGTATTATTTTAAGTATTTATATCACTTTCAAAAGACCTCTTTAGCTCTAACAATTCTACCTGTAATTCAACCTATTATGATGTCATCATCAGCACCAGAGATAATTAAATGAAATAAACTGCTACAAGAAAGACATTGAAAACTTTGTAAACCAATTGAAAAAAATCAAGTAAGAGGTACCTTGGAACTTTTCCTCATCACATCTGATTCGCTGTGTTATCCTCCTACTTTGAACTTGCTTTGCTCGTTCTCTGAATATACAATTAGCTACAATTATACTGTAACACGTCTTCAGACTCGTTTCGCTCATCCTCAGATTGTAAAAATATCTGTTTCATTCTGAGTGATCCAGAGAGATGATACAGCACTGACCATGCTCAATACTGCTTACTTTTATGATCCAACAAAAATCATGGATTTACTTCTCGTATTGAAACGAAACTAAGCGCTCTTGTTTATTACGTAATGGTATATACTTGTACCAAATTTCAACTCAATTGGATTATTTCCCAATTTTTTACAATTTTATAAATAACTTACACAATTCATTTGATAAAAATTAAACTAATGCTGATAATAAAATTAAACTTGGCACATATGTTAGTCTTTTACATGTGTGCTAAATCTCAAATTGATCGCATCATTTTTTTCATGTTTTATAATATTTTGGAAATTTTTGCTGAGTCGTTATTGTGTTATTAGTGACGTCATAAAAAAAAATTTCTGAATAGAACAACTACAGCAGAAGACTAATTTTAGTACAAAATTTAGAGCATAAATACTCTGGGAGCTATGAAGATAACACACACATACAGACAGACAACTTTGTCAAAACCACTCAGGAGGTCATAAAAACATCTGAAACGGATAATCCTGGTTTCAAAGTTTGCCTAAGTATTGTGTTTTGCTAACACAATACTTCTCCTATATATCTACGGTATAAATGAAGAAAAGTAAGAATCATTTGAGAAAAGAATGAGATTTCTAAGTAGTATAAGGAGGCACTGCCGTCTCCATAAACAGATATAAGTAAAAGGAGGAAATATTGTTGATCAACCTTATTTTCTTCTGACTCATAATTTTTATTTGTAATGTTTACATTTATTATTATTACAAATTACTCAAAATGCATCAGTAATTTTATTTGAATAGTTGTTTGTTATAAGTGGGGTTTAAAAGAACCACTTATCTCAGTATTAATGAGACAAGTTGGTATGGGTTACTTGTATTAAAACCTTATATGTGTTCAAATTAACTGGATTAGCTTTGAATTAAGAAGTAATAAGTTTGTGAACTATACAATATCTTTTTTTAAGTTTTTAAAGATATTTAAACTAACTAATTCATCAAGTACTAATGATTTAAGACAAATTAACTATCTCAAATTTTCATCTGGTTGTTCTATACCTTTTTACTTTTAATAATAGTTTCAGCCTATATTTATTTATATGTTTTTTTTTATCAAAAACCCAAACACAAAACTTAAAATATTTTTTAAGAATAACTTTACTACTATACATATAGAGATACTAGAGATAATAGAACATTGAAGAGAAAACATAGTAAGTTTAAATTACAGATAAAAAACAATAATAAAATTAAAATTGGATAAAAGAAATCTATAAGAATAATATAAAATATGTGAAACTAAAACACCACTATAAGAATAAATATAATTGGGGGCAAAGGGCAATGAGAATAAAATAAAATTTATCCACAAAATAATCCTGTATAAATTAATCAAACTATAGAGTACAATAAATAAATAAAACCGGTAGCTCAGTGGTAGAACACTCGCCTCTCGACCTGGAGGTCAAGGGTTCAAAACAAGCCGGAGGAGGACCTCAATATGAATTTATCCCTTGTACCTCAGCAGGTCTTGACCCAAGGCGGGAAAACCCAGCCAGGGTTTTACGTGGTTTCCTTGGCTGCTAATACGCAAATGTGGGTTGGTTTCTATTTTGTCCGAGACAAGTCTGGATCCACATTTCCAGCTCATGAAAAGTCAAGGTTCTGTGGGGTGATGTAGATGAAGGTCGGAAAGATATACTAAGCCTTCTTATACTTGAAAACTCAGTCAGTAAAAGTGTAGCCGGTGCTTCACGAATAACGTTAGAGAATAGGTTCAGGGCTAAAGAATGAGTATGTGCATATCGGGGTTGCTAGAGTTATCTGTTCGGTGGCACTGGACTGGCCAGAGCGGTGAGCCTAGCTAAAACTCGTGATGCTAGAAGAGCTGATGAGATTGGTGAGACAGGTTGAACAAAGGCAGGCCAAGTGAGTCTAATGTGATCAGAGGAGCTAGTAGGACTAGATGAACTAGTAGTGAGTGCTAGCCAGTGAGGTGAGCCTACCTACCAGTGTAGGTGTAGCTGGTTTAGATGAACTAGGCGTACTGTGAACTAACTAGTTTTTTTTACTGCTACTGCAGGCAATAGCCAGAGTGGTGAGCTTAGATAAAATCTGGCTGGGCTAGATGAACTAGGCAAACTGTGAACTTCTCATATGTGCCGCCATGTACGGAAGGTGTGCTTCCTAGATGATTGAGTGTGTACAAACTCTGGGGTGGATTAGTTGAGTGAGAGGAAGCTCTAATATGACCCTACGGGTTTAAGGATGAAAAAAAATTAAACTATAAGATACTTCATCAACTAAAGCAACACTAATATAATAGTTATTTATGCCATAAGGCTAAGAAGTGTGTCTTTTAGTCACGGCTATTACGAGTGAAGCGAGTCGGGAAAAATTGCCAAGACATAAAGACATTCTCAGCCGGATGGCATACACTATTTTTTTTGAGGTAGCACTCATTAAATAAACTGCGCTATATACTTAATTGAAAAAAAAATTAGTCAACAAACAAAAATAGAAACAAAATGAACGTTTTTAAAGAAACCTCATGAAGGTTTTACACAGATTGTTTTTTTGAACACGCTACATTACAGTATTGGCGGCAATATATGAATTACTTTTACGTCCTAGGAGTTTTTTTACATTCATTATTGTCCTCGTAGGTGAAAAGTACTAAATAACCTCCTATAACAATAATGATTGGCTTCTCATCCTAAAAACGGTCCAATAAAGTGCTCAATTACGTACTACCTCAAAAAAATAATATTATGATGTATAAATGTAATTTTCTTAAACTAAAACATCTGTATAATTATGAATTATAATTCATAATTATAATTATTGTTATCTGTTATAATTATTATAATAATTATGAATAAAATGTACCTGATTTATTAAAGGAAGGAGGAGTGGATCATTTAGGTCTATTTTTTTAATACAAAGATCTTTTTGATGTTTATTGTAATCTGTATTTATTTTTCCTTAGGTTGTTAGATTAGTTCCTGGTCCAATGCAAGTGCAGCAAGTGCAGACAGCATCGGGTCCAGCTTTGATAGCTGTACCCACAGCTGTGCAGGCTCCTGCCATGTCTACACTAGCTCCTATACACACTACTAATAATAATCAGATATCACCTGTGCAGAAGAAACTCAAGAAGAAAAAGAAACGGGAAGAAGAACCGCCCAGACTTGATCTCGCTAACCTAATCAAAATATCTGGTTTGTTGTTATTATGAGTAACAATTTAGTAAATATTTTCCAGTATTTTTTTGGTTAGTTATTATATAACATATGTGTTTTGATTGACACTGGAATATCTTAGTTGATATTCTTTTACCTTTGCCAAATAAACTTATCATCAAAATAATACTCAAATAGACTCAAAAGAAATCTCTGTGTTCTATAATCAGTTTATTTTTAATTTGATTGCAGGGATTGAAGATGATGAAGTTGTTCATAATGGAGATATAAATCACCAAGTCAGTCATATACAGCATGGTCAGGCTAAAGTCATATGTAGCAAACAGAGTCAGGTTGTGGGACAGAGTAATGTAGTCACGCAACCAACACAGTGTGTTACACAGCCCATTGTATCTCAGAGTGTAGTTATGCAGTCTCATGGCAGTATATCGCAGCCCGTAGTCTCACAAAGTATAGTGATGCAGTCTCACGGAAGTGTCTCACAGCCTGTTGTATCACAGAGCGTAGTCATGCAATCTCATGGAAGTATATCGCAGCCTATAGTCATGCAGCCACATAGTGTCTCGCATAGCACTGCACAAGTCATTCAGTCACCAAGTAAACCAGTGACTCATCATATTATTACTTCACCTCAAACTACTCCATCCACCCCTTCACCTCAGGTAATAACCAATCTGCAGTAATAATTAACTAAACAACAAAAAGAACTTCAGGTCAGGTTTGCCAAAATAGAATAATCAATACAAAATATCCTCTTTCAAATAAATAGGAATTTTATGAAATTGTCAGGTTAGCCAAAACAGAATCAACTGCCAAAAGAAATTGTCCACATTTTTTGTCATTTCAATGCTTCCTGTTTTTAATGCTTCTTATTGTTGAAGGGAAGGAAGAATGTGTACTTACTTGGTTTCAATTTGATTTGAAATTAAATGAAATAACATTAATATATATAAATAATATATATATATATATATATATATATATATTATATATATATATATATATATATATATATATATATATATTGCATTTTATGCTAGGGACTTGTGTCGTCTAATTACTCTATCACAGTATTACTTTATCATTGTGTTTTATTCTAATTAAGTGTCTCAACTAAGTATTGGTTATATCACTGTAGGAATAATATACTACTATCTAATTAGTATGTATTTACTATTTACCTATGTGCTATCTATTTAATTATAATATTTGTGTAATAATTTAAAGATATGTTATTTTTAAAAATATTTTAAAGAAATTTATCTGGCGTTTACTTTCATATTTTATGTTCTTGAGAGTAATGAGTAAAATTTTTGGAGAAATGACTATTTATTAGTTAAGAGTAAATAAACAACCAATACATTCTTTTTAAGGTTTATATACCATACCTTTAAAGCTTTCTAATTGTTTAAACTTAAATGATTGCTATTATTTAATTATTTATTGCTGTCAATAAGTCTATTCCTTACCTTTACTGCTATCATTAGGTATATATTCCTCTTCTTTATTGTATTTTAATTCTTCATCTTTATTGCAATCAATAAGGTGGGACTCACTGATCAAGAAACATATATATATATATATATATATATATATATATATATATATATATATATATATATATATATATATAATGTAACAAAACATATATATATATATGTATTTTTTGTATGCCACTTTTGTATATATATATATATATATATATATATATATATATATATATATATATATATATATATATATATATATAATATATAATATGTGTGTGTGTGTGTGTGTATGTATGTATGTAAGTACGAGATTTTTTGTCCTAGACGTTTCTATGGGACATGATATCTTTCGAACGCTTTCTTGGATCGAAATGAAACTTGGTACAAAAATCAACCTTGCCAATGTCCCGAACCCTATTGTTTATGAAAAATGTGTGACGTCATTAACCCACAATAATGACCCCGTCAACATTTCAAAATTTCACAAATCTTCGTATAGTGTTTAGATGGGGCTGCAATTTTTTACACATATACTATGTATGGTTCACAAAAATACAAAGTTACATTTTTATTATCAGTATTAGTTCTGCTTTTATTCATTGACATATATATGTCACACAAAACATTATGTCATTAATTGACGTGATGCAAAAAAAAAAAATTTTTGTTTGAAAAAGTTGAAGTTTTTTTTTACTAATAAATTTGAAAATTAGCTTATATCGTGGGTGTATGCCACTTATATAAACCTGTAATATGACAAACTGAGAGAGATGCTATGCTCCCTCTAGTATATATCTCTGTGCTGTATATAATTTCCACATTTTAAACATATTGTGAAAAAATCAAGCTGCGGTACTGATTTTAAAATGTCTGTTGTGATTTGTATGTTTATTAGGTTTTTTTAAAAATATTTTTTATTATTATTAATATATATTTTTTTTTAATATTTAAAATTTGTTTTAATATATTTTTTTAAGTTTATTATGTTATTTTTTACAATGTATGTTTAAATCCTTGTGTTTTTATTTTTATAATGTTTTGCTAAAATCGCTTCCTTCTATCACTTTATTCTATTTATATTTTATTCCATTGCTTCTATTCTTACTTATTGTGTAAACCCTGTTACATACTTGCTGAAGTGTAGATAAATAAAATGAAACTAATTGGAGAGATAAACCAGCTGTCCTTGTAACTTATTGGCCAAGTCCTGGTAGAACTTTACATGATAATTTAATATCACTTAGATAACAGCATTACTTCATTAAGGCAAACTTATATTTAGAAACTAACTGACAAATTAGTGCTGCTGTCTGTTATTTGTAAATTATCAATGTCCAGTTATATTTTTATTTTGAAGTAATTGTTTTCTTTTGATTATTCTCACTGTTGTATTTAATTGTTTAATTAATTTTAATTTAATTTGTTAAATGGTTCATAGAAATAAATTCAAATAGCACTTGATGTAGTACATTGAGTAATGCAAAGTATAAAAAGATGAAAATATTAGTCGGAAAAAGAAGGAGTATCTGTCTGATAGACGGGTATATTTTGCAATTTTGTTCATAAGAGTGTCTAAGAATAATTTTGGAAGTTATCGGGCTTAAAAAAAAAAAAAAAAATAAAATCTTTATTCAGCTTGAGACCCTTTTTGGGGTATACATTCGTCAAAACAAAATACATAACTACAATGAAATGTAACAATGTTAACTTAGTTAACATTAATCATTACATAATAATAAATGTAATTTATTGTTAATGTTAAATGTTATTTATTGGATTGTTACTGATTCTAGTTTTACAATTAAATTTACGTTTTTAGTTCATTCTAATGAATTCCCTAAGAAATAATGAGCTAATGAGGAGTCATGAAGGAAGGGGGGGGGGTGTATAAAAATAATAAACATAAAAGTACATTTCAAAAATCTCAACAGTAGTTGTTGAATCAAGCTAAAATGTAATTTAAATACAGTATTACATTAGGGAAACACATCAGCATTTTACTGTTCGACTAATATAATTTTATGTAAACTCAGTATTAGTTCCGATTTTATTGTTTGACAAACATAATTTTATGTAAACTCAGCATTAGTTCCGAATTTATTGTTTCACAAACATAATTTGATGTAAACTCAGTATTAGTTCCGAATTTATTGTTTCACAAACATAATATTATATAAACTCAGTATTAGTTCCGAATTTATTGTTTCACAAACATAATATTATATAAACTCAGTATTAGTTCATAAACATAATTTTATGTGAACTCAGCATTAGTTCAGATTTTATTGTTTCACAAACATAATATTATATAAACTCAGTATTAGTTCCGAATTTATTGTTTGACAAACATAATTTTATGTAAACACATCTGGTCTTTGAATAATACTCATGGAAATACTCTGATATCATAATGTAATGCTACTGTTCTTTTTTAACACAGTTAAAACAGTTTACATATTACTTTAGGGTGCTTTAAAAATAAGCTAACAAATAAAATAAGCTAACAAATAAAATAAGCTAACAAATAAAATAAGCTAACAAATAAAGTAAGCTAACAAATAAAATAAGCTAACAAATAAAATCTTAAAACTATTTTGTTTAACCTTGTTTAATCATAACAATTTTTCTAATCTTGAATTCAGCATTGCATATTATTTGTATTCTCTAATTATTATTTATTTGCATTTAATATGGATTTAATTATTCATGACACCCTCATTTCTGTTGGTAATCCAATCAGCTTATTCCAACAAATATGTTGGATTGGTAAAATTACAATTAAGGTATTTAATGATTAAATTAGCAGTCCTCAAGTCGTGATATATGGTTTAATACAATATAAAATCAAATGTTTTATCTTTCAATCGTAGGCATCAGTATGCATTCCTTGGCATCATCAGTAAATACAAAATTTATTTTGAGATTTGATCACTAAAAAAGCTAAGTATGTATAAACTATATGTATAAATTTTTATTCTGACTTCTCACCAAATGTTTTGTACTTAAAGAATAATGCCTCTTGTAGCAAAGTGAAACATTTGATTTTGTAATTGATGAAACCAGGGGTTCTCAAAGTGTGGTACACTAAAGACTTTTAGGCAGGAAAAATTTAATGCCTGCTATCTAATATCTAAAAAGTTGTGTAAAACAAAATTCTAAAAAAGATATTACTTTTCCTAACAACTGTGGACTTGCGTTGCTTATACTCCGATTTTCATGATAACCTAAAACATTGGGTGGTTTTAATTTTTTTTGATGTTTTACATTCCTGAAGATTCCTTATTCGGTTGAGCAGAATTTCAGATTTATGATCGTCATTGACGCCTTATTATTTTTATAAACCGAGAGCTTAGACTAATCCTATTGGATCATGGTCGCGGTATCTTACAACTACTGTAAAATTTTCTTTTCCAATAAAATGTAACATTTAATTGATTTTTATGATAAACACACTTTATTTCTTAAAATGTTATAATTACCATATATTTAATGTTATTTTAATATATTTAATGGAACACAGTACACATCAAGAGAAGCTCATAGCAAATTTAAGTTGTAACTATATTTAATTTATTAGGTTAAAAAATATAATTATGAATTATTGACAAAATATTCTTGTAGTTAATAGCTACAAAAATAAGACTATGTGACCTCATATTTTTCCAATTTCTTAGTTGGTACTAAGAAATTATGTTCTTTTTGTTGCAGTTGTCAGGTGCTGGACTGAGGCTGTCTGTTGGAGAGGACGGCACAATGGTTGTTCATCAGGCTGAGCAGGTAATATTTGATGTCATAACAAAGTCCTTTTGATTTTGCAGTTATTAAACTCAGTACCATCATCTTACTCTGTTTCAGTACTGTTATAATAGACTGATGATGATCAAGTAGCTTAGTGTTTTTATGTACATTGCCTATGGGGGTTCTGATATGTAAACTGTTATAGTACTGTTATAATAGACTGATGATGATCAAGTAGCTTAGAGTTTTTATGTTCATTGCCTATGGGGGTACTGATATGTAAACTGTTATAGTACTGTTATAATAGACTGATGTTGATCAAATAGCGTAGTGTTTTTATGTACACTGCCTATGGGGGTACTGATATGTAGACTGTTATAGTGCTGTTATAATAAACCTTATTGGTTCCTCAACTCTATTTTCCTGCGCTGTCAACTGATTTTAGCAGTGTGTCCTACTTTAATTGTATGAAAATGCTTTCTTTTTTGGGCTGTTGTGCTATTTTGTTTTTATGTGTGTTTAGGAAGTGCAAGGAGTGAGTGCTAGTGTGGCTGCTACAGCTCAAACTCAGTTAGCTCAACTTATTGCTGATCATGGTGGACACATATTGCAGGTACTCTTTTATTTATGAGTTGTTACCTGATCCAGATATCGTTTATGTCCGTGTTATAAGAGATGATCTCTAAAACTGCTTAAATTCTATAGTACAGTCAATGAAGCATAATACCTCCGATTTGCTTGCCTATCGATGGAATGACTTGAAAATTTGGAATTAGTCTTATCTCAACCTTAACTTGAAAGGTGACATTGACCCACAGGGTGCTTTTTTCCAGGGGGGTGTTGCCACCCCATCTCGAGGGTGGAAATTTCTTCGATCAAAATAACACCAGAAATCGATTAATTGACTTATTTAAAGAAAAAAATGTAGTATGAAGTTTTTTCATAAAAACATACTTTCCGTGTTATTAGCGATTGAAAACTCCGAATTTTCCCGCGTTTTTAACAATTTTTCGGCAATATCTTAAGAATTAAGCATTTTAGCGATAATTTTTATAAGGAACAAAATTGTAGTAGATAAAAAACAAACAATTCCCTTGTTGCAAAAGTACTTTCAAGTGCAATAGTAAGCGAGATATTGGAGGTCAAATCCGGTTTTTTGTGTCCGTACTCATATCGGAGTATTCAAAGCCATTTAGCAGGCAACAGATGTATTTTACGAATATGTTTATACAGAGGTTTTTTATAGTGCCTGAAAAGACCTTTAAAATGAGCACTGTTAAAAGTCTATTGAAGGCAAATTCGGTGATTTGTCATATAAAAACCAGGGACATTAAAATTTTTAAACAAAAAATGTATGAGTTTAGTAAGCACCATTTCCACCAAATTAAAAATTAATCGCATCCTGTCAGAAGATTACTTTAATGTGATGATATCAATGGGATCATAGTGGTTTAGCCGGTTTGGAATGCATAATTTTCTAAAAAATTACGATTTAAAGAACATTTTTTTTTTCAAATTTTTCAAAAAAATGCCTTTTTCTTGATATTTTAAAGAAACAATAAAAGATATGCAAAAAAATGAAGAGATAAAAAATATAGGTATTTTTTAATAAAAATTTTGGTTTTTTATTTTTTTCTGTCAGTTAAAAATTGACGGAGATATGACTGTTCAAAGAGCACGCGGTAGTACAATGACAACCTATTTTTAGCCCTTTGACCTTCGCCATTTGAAAACGATGGGTTTTACACCATATGTTAATATAAACAATTTTGTAGCTCTTTTAATTACCTTCAAAAATAGTTTTTTGTAGATTGCGCTAGCTTAAAAATTGTAGGAGTTTATGGTCAAAAAACCATAATTTGGTAAAATTTAATTTTTGGAGCACAAAAATTTCAGAGCAGAGTGAAATAAACGTAATTGTATATGTATACGTATATACGTAAACTGTGAGATAACCTCCAATTGACCAAGAAGATCACGACAGCGACTCCGATGCTGAATAATGACCTTATGATTTTTGTAAGTTGTATCCATTGATTTCTTGTACTAAAGTTATTTTTATGTTGCATTTAATAAATAATATATAATAAATTTTTATTATTTTCATTAAAAACCGATTCATTTAAATAATCGCATAAAATTAATTTTTAAAAAAATACATTTTCCAAATTAGGGATGGTTTTTGGGGTTGAAAACTTTAAACAATTTAAATTCATGTACTAGAATATAAAATTACGTGCTATATAATTAAATTGTATGACAATATTTTATGTAAATGTAAATGGTATGAAAGAAATTTTTAACATTATTTTAACTTAGGGGTTGTTTTAAGGGTTGAAAAGTTTAAACATTATGATACTTATCTTGAAAATGTGAAACGATATTAAAATCTTTTTAGTCATACATAAGTAATTTTTTTTTTAATATAGAGGTTGTTTTTTTAAAATTGTACAGTTTTTTAAAGGTTGAAAGGGAGTAAAACATATTATAATGATGTTGGAGAACGTGAAACAATATTCACTCTGCATTTAAATAATTTTCAGTTATAAAAAAAGTAATTTTTATTATTATTTTTAATGTATTATTATTTTTAAAAGTCGTTTGTTGGGGTTGTAAAATCATTTAAGGGTTGAAAAATGGTTCAGTATATAGTAATCAAGTTAAGTAATAATAATAATTGTCACACATTTTGTTTTAACAAGTTAAAATGCCTAAATCTGAATTTTTTGATAAAGGGGTGGTTTTCACCCCTTAAAAATAAAAAGCACCCTACGGGCCAGTGTCACCTTTGAAGGTAAGGGTGAGATAAGCCTAATTCCAAATTTTCAGGTAAATCGGTTGATAGGCAAGCAAATCGGAGGTAAGGCTCAATTTTCATCTTCAATGACTGTACTACTAGTGACTTTCCTGGGATGGGTGACATAATGGGACTCAGAGTTTTCAGAAATTCGTTTCAGATGTCCCTTATCATCTGAAACTTTTATCATCATATCCTTCAGATTTGAATATGTGTAGAGGATATATGCCCTGAGTGAGAGAAGTGGGGGTTGAAACCCTAAACCTTAAGTTTTTATTTTTTAACACTCAGTCTGGAGATATGTTAACTATTGAATCAGTAATGTTTTTAAAAAAAATTATTTACACATTTTTTTTGTTTATACAATTTGTTATTGGCAATATTGTATGGAGGTTTCCTACGTGTGATTTGAAGACGAGATGAGCATAGTTTTGTATAGGGATGTCTTTCCTTGGGTGCATTCAAGCTGATAGAATTTATAAGGTGATTCAATTGGAGGGTTTTTATGAATGAAATCAAATATTTTTTGAGATGTATGGTTATAGTTTGGAATTGACGTCATTGCTGGAATAAATAGTTAATTTTCTAAGTTGACCGTCTATACTGATTCCTGCAATGACGTCATACGTTATTCATAAAAGTCAGATTTATGAATCCGAATGTGTTTGGTTTGTTTTGCTTCAAATTGAATCACCTTACACATTTTTAACATCTTGGGGTGCATTTTCCTTGAAAATTCAGGAAAATTGGTTATGGGATTGCTGATAAAGAATTGTTCTGATAGTTGGGCTATAAGAATGATATACCCCATAAATCAAATTTCAGAAACGATTGAATGTACCTAAAAATGTAAATTGTACTTTTACATTTGTTGTTAAACTTAATGATTGTGGTTTAAAAAAACGATTCTTGTTTTTATTTTTAAACTTTCTCTGATAAAGAAATTTTCAAATGTTGACAACTAATAAGGGCATATTTACTAAGTAATTTCTGTAGCACTATTGACAAATCACAGTATTAATTATTTTAGTATAAATATATAATAAATTGCTTGGTTTTTGACAGGCTGGTAGTGTGTATGGTAGGAGTCAGAGAACTGGAAGTGTTGTGGTTGGTCCTGGACAGAATGGAGTCAGAGTTGTCGAAGCTCCTCAGTCTCAGGACAGACTAATACTATCCCCCACACCTCTATCCATAGACCCATCTCACCTTATATTTACTGGTATTTATTTAATTTAAAATTCCATTTTTTAAAAATCACAAAAGTGGTTCAACAATGTCAAAATACAATTTGGCACTAATTAAATATGTATTATTGTGACTTTAGGTTAATAAGAACATTGTTAATATTAATAATTATATAATAAATTTTTACCTAACAGGTAAATTTTACAGTAGGGGCTGTAAATGTTTTAAGACCC
Source organism: Microvelia longipes (assembly GCA_018340805.1). Taxonomy (NCBI): domain Eukaryota; kingdom Metazoa; phylum Arthropoda; class Insecta; order Hemiptera; family Veliidae; genus Microvelia; species Microvelia longipes. The sequence goes on from JACMZG010001908.1 coordinate 12,965,590, forward strand.
TCAGTCATTGAAGGAATGCAACCATAAACTGGCCTTAAAGTCTCTTTTAAAAAGTACTACATCGATTTGCTTCTAGCCTTCATCATTTTTTTAAATATAGACTGGTTTTATAGCTCGTTTTTGGATTTGTTACATTGTTCTTCTTTGTTTATTAGTAAATTGACTAATACTATAGTATAACACACGGTTAAAATCAATTGACACCAGTAAGAAAATAATGTGAGGGAGCCAATGAGGTTAGTCATAGGTGTTAAACCACACCTAAAATTTTATAGCGGACCAACCTCATTGGTTCCTCAACACTTTTCCCATGCTGTCCACTGATTACAACCTTTTGCAATACTATAGATGGTATATAACGTTAAGTTTAATGAGTACTAAACAAATAAATTACAATATTTTTTATTTTTTACCATGCTGTGGAATGTTTTTAATAAAAACATAAAAATATTTTACCGTCTTAAATAATCAAGTTATTTTTATTTCTTTATTTTAAGTATTTTCTGCTACTTTACTACTAATAAAAGTTTTATATTTATAAACAAGTGTTCAAACAATAAAAAAAATTATTAAAATTCTTTTTAGGATAAAAGAAGGTGTTAAGAGCACAATGTGAATTTGAAATGTGAATCTTCAATTTGTATTTTTTTATGTTCTAGGAGTTCCAACATCTAGTGGTATATCCATGGAACAACAAAATAGGATAATATTTAGTGGGAACAGTAGCAATACAAGACTGGTACAAACTAATAAACAACAACCTGTTGCCACTAGTAGGGTCATAGTACAAAACACTGATAGACTGAGAGAAACTACCAGTAGACTAGTGGTTTCTGATGGAAGATTACATCTCGTTGATGCACAGTCTCCTACAGAACAAAGGATTAGGTATGTAAACAACCATCTGTTGCTGTGTACATTTTACAACAATTATGAAATGAATTGAAGCTTATGATGGTGCTAGAATGTCTTCAAATTTATACATGAATTGATAGTATTACATTTATAGTTTGACTGCTTCAAGAAGGGTTCATAGGGTGATATTTGTACCTCCATTTATTTTGTATCTTTTTCTCTAATGAATTTTATTCTAAATTCTTTGATGAATTTTTTAATATAAGGTCTTGGGACTTTCAGTCATGGCAACTAATTAAATTTTGCTGTTTTTTTTTAAAGGAAATTTACTTATTTAAACCATAGAATATACAATGTTTGAGGGTGTGGTACTATAATAAAAATAAGAAAAAAACGCAGTTATAATCTTAACCATGTGTTTTTAAGCTCTAATATTGTACACAGAGTGGAACAAGGGGACGTTAGGACAAAGCCGAAACTTGACTAAGTTAAACGGAAGTAGAAAAGACATGGAAAACTGCTTTATTCATGAATTTAAAATTACATCATTTGCCGAATGACACTAGACTTAATAAATTAAGCTACCTACCAAGTAATTAAAATAAGCACGAACTAAAACCGGCCACAAGACTACTCTACAGTGTCACCACGGTGACAAAAAACTAGCAACTGCACACAAAATGTACATTAATGTTAGAAACATTTTTGAAAGGAAAGATTTAACCTTAAGCTAAATTAATAGATGTCTTACCACCAGCATTAGTAAAAACACTGTCTACTCTTGTATCAGCTGACCCAAAGGATATATTCATAATTCCAGCCAGGTCCTTCACAAACCATCCAATATCTTACTTGCTATTAAGAATTATTACAAATTTATATGGATTAATTAATTTATTACAAATTCATACGGACACATTACTTAAACATGATAAAAATTTGTTAAAGATATTTAACCACCAGCTAAGTTTAATAATAAGTAATTCAAGATAATAAGTTACCACTGGCTCCTACACGATGTTAAAATTAAACAGCTCACCGATAAAAGATTTATTAAAATTTAACATGTAATGCATTTTATCCTGAAGAATTAATTATTTATTGAATCAATAGAATATCAAATAATATTATTATCAATCAAAAATTAATTAAAAACAAGCAAAATAAGAAATAAATTCAGTAGTAGAAAAGTTGTCAACTCTGTTGGTCTCCTTGTGGTGCTAAACCTTAAAAAATCCAATTTAAACTAACTACGGGTAATGTACACCTACACTGTAAACTAAGGCCTTGATTCCTAAAAGAGAATTATGTTTGGCAGGACCAGTGAGACTGATCTATCTCGCAACTCTTGTCTTTTTAATGTTAGTCAAAAAGTATGGAGGTTTTAATAAAAAAAAAAAAAATAAAAAAATACAGTATTAAGCAAATACTGCAAATACTTCAATATTTTTTTAAATTATTTTATTTATAAATAGTTGAAAAAAAAATTTATTTATTTATTGGCCTATTTACAGTATTATAATTTTGCTTAAAAATTCAAAATATTTATATTTTCGCTAAATTATATTTCTTCAAACTAATGAAAATAAATATAAACTTATAATAATAAATAAATTTAATTAATGAATAAATGCATCAGGGTTTTTTTAAATATTTGGTAATGGGGTCCCTGACTTGGATTTTTAGAAATATATCGTGGTGGGTACCTTGAATTTTTTTTCATAGAATGAAGGCTTAGCAATGGAGGTTCATCTGGTTTAGTTTTTATACTAATGTAGTATTGGTTTGCAGGGTGGTGTCTAGTAATGGTACTGAAGGAAGGCTAGTCATGTCTCAAGCTGATGGTAAATTCCACTTAGTTACTCAATCAGAGTCTACACAGCCGACAACACCAGAACAGAGGGTTAGGGAGAGTAGGTTAGTCGTATCACCCGCCGACGGTCGGCTCCATATTGTTGATCCTAGCCAGCCTACTACACCTGATCGAGTGAGAGAAAGCCGACTTGTTGTATCACCTGCCGACGGCCGGCTTCATATAGTAGACCCTTCTCAACCATCGACTCCTGACCAGCGAGTGAGAGAAAGCCGACTTGTAGTTTCACCTGCCGATGGAAGACTTCATATAGTACAATCAGAGTCCCAAACACCTACATCGCAGCACCAAGGAGATAGTCGACTTGTTGTATCCCCCTCTGACGGCAAGATACATCTAGTACAGAATGATTCTAACCAGCAGAATGAACAGAGGATAAGGGTTGTGCAGACCTCTTCTGATGGAAGGTCATTATTATCTTAATTAATATTCTGACGGCACATCTTTAATAGTTGCTACCCATCTGTTAGACAAAAAATTTATTGAATTTAGTCCATATTATTATTAAGCTAAAGTCTAACTAGGTCTAACAAAATAAATTGTTTGCCTTTGATACCTAATTTTACTTGCTTAATAATTAGTTGGTGACAAATTTAATATGCAACATTGGAGTAACCAACTAAATAAAAACACATGTCCTCTACAGGAGAGTAAAAAAAGGTTAAAAAAATGTATCTACTCATTTTAAGATTAAACTAATTAGTATACTAACTAACTTATTTATTAAGATTAAACTGAAAAAGTTTTATTAAAAGTAGATCAATTGTCTCTCTCCTGCTTAACTCGTAAACATGAGGTACTTAATCATCAAAAGGGAAAGTGTAGATTATTTTACTTGTTTGCCCTAATACTATGTATTGCTGAAATAAGTACATAAAAGACATATTTTTGGACCTTTTGATTCTAGAAATAGATGTAAGACATTTAGTTTCTTGGTCCTTTTTTTCTGACCTTATTCTTTTGGTCCTTATTAATCAAACGCCTATCAGTTAATCTCTTTGTAATCAAAAGCCATTTATCTTGTATTTGTATTATTTTAAGCAGATTTTTAAAGATGCTTAATTAATTCTACCTAAAACACTTAGTTTTGAAATGTGCTTTTTATTCATAGTTTTGATTTTTTTAATTTGTAAAAGGAGGTGAGGAATATAAGCTTTGATTTAAAAGAAATACTTAGTACTTAAGAAGTTGACTTAGTTGAGTTTAGTTACTTGGAATAACTTACAAATACTTACTATTAAAAAAAATCACTGATACCAAAAACATTGGTATATCTACAATTATTTGTGATGTTTGTCTAAAATTTTGATGGAATGCATTTCAGGCTGTTAATGTCTCCGTCAGATGGAAGGCTTCATATAATCCAGAACGATGGACCCCCACCGGAACCCCCACCTAGTGATAGGATACAGTACGTAGGTAAAGAATTTGCCAACCGACCCGACCTAACTGTCCTACCAGGGAAGCCTCCGACGCAGACACAAACCTCTCGCTCTAATTCCTCCTTCGACAATCCTGTGATAGACAGCATAGCGCAAGCTCATCCTTCCTTAGTTATTAACAAGTCCGGTATGCAAGAAAACTCACAACCTACAAGGGTTATCAAAATGAAGAAACCGGCTAAGAAAGCCGCCCTGGTTAAACCTATGATGGCTGAAGACAGAGACAGATCTCCTCCCCCCTCTCCCCACACTAGGATACAGCCTCATAAACAACAAGTAAGTCTCCTGTTGTGGCCAAATTTAACTTAAATGTCTGTGTGGTTTGTACTGATTTTATTGATTGTATATATTGTTATATGAATTGCGACTGATCTCTGAACTCTGATAGATTCACAGTAATAATATGTGGTGGTAAAGCACTGCTACCAACTGTGCCAAAATTAATTTCCCTAGTTGATGCAATGCCATAGAGATATAAACATTACGATGTGTTACCTTTTACAGATGAAGTTAAGTGTTACTAATGATTTATCTAACTTCTAGGAGATTAATGTCACTTCTTTTCAGAAATATTGGTTTTAAACTCATTTATTTCTATTTTACTCTTTTTAACTTATTTACTTTTTTAAATTTTGTCAAAAAAATGCACCAAAAATTGGCATAAACTGAGCTTCAAATTTGTGTGAATAATGCCGCGCCATAATTTATAGGATTAATATGCTCATTTTCTTTGAAAGTTCTGAAAAAATAAAACAACAAGGTGTGACGCTATTGCTCAAATGATTAAATGTACACTGAAAACTTAACCAAAAATTGAATTGATAAGTAAGAAAGCATTCAATTAAAAGAAAATTCAGTATAAATTAAAATTTGGCCTATGAAATTTATAGGATTATAATTAGAAAATGATAGCTGTTTCAGATCTTTGATGTTTTGCTTAGGAGCAGGAAACATCAGATTTCACTCAGAGGTTTATCTAGGGTTTATCCCCCTTTTTAGCTAACATGATAAGCATTATGGTGTTGATACCTTATAGGGGACACAGAGTATTTATATTTGTTTTTATTTCTTGCAATATCTGTTGTATTTGCAGCAGCAGATGAAAGACATGCAGTCCCAGATCACAACTATAAACACTAATAATAGTAAGACTAGATTGGATGGTCAGGTTGTGTTGAACAGACTAGAGCAGCCTAAGATACTGGTATCTGGTAATAAAGTCACCCAGCACAACTCTACTCATCAGCACACTATGGTAATAGTTCTAACATAGTAGTGATAGCAATAGTAATATGGGGGAGTGGTAGTAACTACCAGGCAAGTAGGCCACGTTGTTGGGCCCTTTTTGCCAACTCCCTAAGATAGTCTCTACTCCTAGGTATATTTAATCTAATCTAGACAGAAGAGCTGTGAATTTCTATGGTTCCTCTCATGCTTTTTCAAGCAATCATACATATTTTCACTGACTCTTATAGTCTAGTGAAAACTGGGAACAACACGTGCTCTCACTGTTAAACCAAACCTCCACACACTTTAAACTACAAGGCAGAAACAGTATAGTATTATAATGAATCTACAATGAGGGTCCTAAATTTTGCCTATACCCAGTTTCATTTAGGGTAAGGGATCTTTAACGAGTACCTGAAAACGCACAGTCTCGAGACCACCGGCTTTACGTCCCTTCTGAAGGACGTGGTAAGCAGAATTTTTAACCCTCTCATAAAAATCCTAGAGGCCCGTGCTGGGACTGAACCCATGACTAAAGTCCATTCATTCTGTGTATTGGCCGCGTACCTTAACCACTCCACCACGGGTGACTCTTAGTTCTAACATATTAAGGATTGAACTAGAGAGGTGTGATCCGTCACTTATAAAATTGGCTACTTTGTTGGGCCTGTTTTGTTTAACCCCCTGAGATATTCCATAACCTATTACTCCTAGTGTGAGTATTTTTCCTAACTCCATAAGATGAATGATTTTGTTTTATACCATATTACTCCTAGTTAAAGTTTTAACATGTTAGTCCTACATAACATTTAACATCCTATATAAGTCATACATAACATCCTACATAAGTTTTAACATATTAGTCCTAGTTAAAGTAATATATAAACCAAGTAGAGAAATGCCTATACTAAACTGAGTAAAAAAATTAAGACATGCATGTTAGCTGGCTCAAAAAATAAAAAATAGCTAAAATTTGAATAATTGCGCAAGACCCATTTATGATTTAGGTTTTTTATTAAATTTTATTGGCCACACTGATAACATTGGGTGAGTTTTCGTACTTTAATATGTACATGCTAATTTAATGATTTTGTATTAAATTCTGTGAAGTAATTGTTACAATAATTTAGTTAAAGAAAAAGAGAACCATAGTAAAGGTAAATCACATGTTTTTATTAAGACTTTGTAGAACATACAGACGACAGTGTATTGCCTTAAATATAACTTGAAATTACGATTGCTTTAATTATATTCAAAATTTTTAGATTAAAGTAGTTAAATTACTAATTACAGTTAATATTTGAAGGGAGAAAACAAATATCACTTACAAAAATTGACTAAGTTAAGTAGTGCAAACGAAAAAAAAGTTTAATTAGCCGCTCATGTAAGGTAATTTAAACAAATCTAGTATTTAAGATTCGCTCTTCATTCTCTATCGGATGTGACAAAATGTATTCCTGACCATTTATTAACATTTTATACTAAAATGTACAAAGAATGCAATAAAAACAAAAATGTTGAGTACCGTAGTGTTTACATTTACAAGGGTAAAACAAGATGGCTGTGCCCATAGGAAAATTTAAGGCAACTCCCTGGTGGACAAAATGTGAACTACTTTCCAGATTTGACAGAAACCACATTTCTTTCCCTACTTGGTTTATATATTATTTTACTCTTAGTGTAGGCATGTTTACTCGATTCACCTGAGAGCCATGACAAGTTAACTAGTTTTCATAGCTTTAATTGTAAACAGAGCCACTAAAATCTTTCCTACTTTTCAAGTTATACATCAGATAAATACCCTTGTGGACGCTACATTTGCCTAAACCCAAATTTATTTAGAGCTAGTAGTGACATAGATATCATTAACATATATTATGTGACAATTTAGAGCTAGGTATCATTAACATATATTATAAAATGTGACAATTTAGAGCTAGGTATCATTCATTACAATTAGAGCTAGTTCATTAACATATATTATGAAATGTGACAATTTAGAGCTAGGTATCATTAACAATATTATTGTATGTGACAATTAGAGCTAGTATCATTATGAAATGTGACAATTTAGACTAGGTATCATAACATATATTATGAAATGTGACAATTTAGAGCTAGGTATCATTAACATATATTATGAAATGTGACAATTAGAGCTAGTATCATTACATATATTATGAAACGTGACAATTTTTTTGGATGAGAGAATACTTATTGTTGGACTGAATAGGATTTATGTCATCCTAATTTTATATATGATCTGAAGTCATTTTTTATTTATGATCTGAAGTTGTTTTTTATATATGATCTGAAGTAACTTTTTATATATGATCTGAAGTTGTTTTTTTATATGATCTGAAGTCGTTTTGATATATGTTCTGAAGTCATTTTTATGTATGATCTGAAGTCATTTTTTATATATGATCTGAAGTTGTTATATATGTATGATCTGAAGTTGTTTTTTATATATGATCTGAAGTTGTTTTGATATATGTATGTTCAGAAGTTATTTTTATATATGATCTGAAGTCGTTTTTCATACTGGACAAAAACTTAGTTATATAAATTTTTGTAATTGTTTTTAATTTATTTAATTCAATTTAATTTTTAAATTAATTAATTTAATTAAATGTTACATTATCATATAGCGTATGTTATAAGACTAATGTTTGTTAATATAGGTTTATTGTTATGTTGCAGGTATCGTCAGGTACAAATACAGTTGTTAACAGATGTAATGCCAGGAGTAATGGTCTCCCCTCTCCCCCTACTCATGCTAATAAAGCCACCTCTCCCATTCATATTCAGGTACTTATTATATATTTTTATTTATTACAAAAGCCATTTATGTGGATGTAACACGTCGTTGTTATATACATATACAAGTATAAGAAATTTAAAAAATTATTAAATACACAATAAACTTAACAACTATACATACATTTTTTTAATTTGTTTAAAAAGTAGTTTAGGAGTGAGGACGGGAAAGGTAGTCTTGCAGGGTGTAAAAAGCTATGGAAGCTAGGAACAACTTTAAGTAAAGTTGTTAATGTTGTTATATAAATTAGATTAACATATACAAACTTATAAGTAAAGTTGTTAATGTTGTTATATAAATTAGATTAACATATACAAACTTTTAAGTAAAGTTGTTAATGTTGTTATGTAAATTAGATTAACATATACAAACTTTTAAGTAAAGTTGTTATATAAATTAGATTAACATATACAAATTTTTTATCTGCTATGTTGAAGGATATTTCATTAATAAGAAGCATAATCTGCTATGTTTGAAGGATATTTCATTAATAAGGAAGCATAATCTGCTATGTTTGAAGGATATTTCATTAATAAGGAAGCATAATCTGCTATGTTTGAAGGATATTTCATTAATAAGGAAGCATAATCTGCTATGTTTGAAGGATATTTCATTAATAAGCAAGCATAATGTTTTAACTCCAGGCTTATTGCTCTTTTTACTTTTTCTCATTTATACCATGTCTTTATGTGAAGTTAGTTATTGTTCTGAAGATGGCCACAATGTTGCCTGAATAATAAATACAAAATAAATTTTGTAACATAAAGAATTAAAGCCTACTTTTATCTAGTAATTTAAAATGGAATTCTATAAACTAAGAAGTGGAACTAACATTAAAACTATTGGAGTTCTTCCTAGGCTTAGAATTTAAGATGATCTGTATAGTTTGACTTACTATGCCTTTTTATATAATTTGTGGAGGGACTTTCCATTCTTTTATTTATACATTTTATAGTGCTTTAAAGGAGTGCATTAATGTTGCTTAGAAAACTCAGTTTATAATAAAATTGAAATTATCAAGTTTGCAGACAAATTTTTCTTAACTATAAATATAGTTTAACTGACTATACTGGGTAATACTTGGAATTGCAATTATGCAAAGAGCAAGTGTTCAAAGTTTCCTTAAAGTTTTTAACTTTTTTTATCTGTCTCTAACTAATATTTGTTTTCAATATCTTGTCTTAAGATTTTATTATTAAATTTTTGTGAATGTTTGTGTTAAAAGGTGTGCAATAGTAGTAGCCCGTCCCCGCCTCTTAACAACGGCACAGTTTTAAACAATCAATCTCAGCAAACTTCTCATCAGTCTCACCACCATAGTGTAACATCTAACCATCAACATAGCATGACTCAGCATAATCATCAGCAAGAGAAATATCATGTAGTATCTCAGCAACAAACCGTTCATCAACAAACCGTGCATCAGCAAACTGTTCATCAACAAACTGTTTGTCAACAGACGAGTCATCCTCAGAGTGTTCACTTGCAAACTAATCATCAACAAACTGTTCACTTGCAGAGTCATCCTCAGAGTGTTCATCAACAAACCGTCTGTCAACAAACAAGTCATCAACATAGCGTACATCAGCAAACAGTTCAGCAACAAACTAATCTTATTAATCATCACCAAGCAAACCATCAACATATTGTCATACAAAACCATCCTCAGTTAGTTCAAGTTAATCAGTTGAATCACCAACCTCACCAAGAAAGTCACCACCTACCTGTGAAGCATCAGATGCAGCAGACTCAACAGGTTGTTGCCATAGCTCCCTCCCACCACCAGCCCCAGTCTTGTAGACCTCCACAGAACCTTCAACCACCTCAGTCTTTGACTAGGCAACCATCTCCCATCATACCTCAACCTCCACCTCAAATCCACATTAAAACAGAACCTGAAGTCAAGAAGGAAGTGAAGGAGACATTTTCCCTCACCAAAAGGGCTGCCTTGTAAGTAATATTTTCTGTTTTATATTTCTCCACCAATTTGTGAAAAAATAAAATTAAAAAAAATTAAAGTATAAAGTAAAAATTAAAAAAAAATAAATAAAATATAAGTGCCTGGAATTTTGCTATTTAACCTTAAATAAATTTTGAGGGAGTAAAAATTGTATAATTGGTTTAACTCCTTAAATAAATGTTTGGTCTTCAAACTCTAAAAAGTTATAGTACCAAATTATTTTTGATCTGAAACAGATTTTAAGTGAAATTGGTTAAACTTTTTTTAGCCCAAAAAAATGTAATGTGTAACTTAACACAAGAATTGCTATACTTAAAATAATCTCCTATGGTTCCCCTCATGAATAATACACTTTTATCTTCATCAGTAATGCCTTGGAAGTAAACTGATTCACCTTCTTCACTTGTGGATGATGGCGAGAAAGTTTTTCTTCGTATTGCTTTAAGTGAAAAGTTTTACTTGTATAGTAAAAATCTGTTTGTCATTTGATTGTATACATGATTAAATTTGATTTATGACAGAATTTACCTGATTTTTTTTAGATTTGATGAGCAGTGGCAGTGTGATAGAGAGAAAGCCATAAACCCTGACTTTATACGACCCTTCTCAGGGAGGCAAGATGCTGTGGACCGGCTGCTTGCCTACCACACACTTGACGAACCTTCTCTCTCGTCTAGAGATCTAGCTAAAGCTGATGAACTATTTGAACAAACAGCTAAACATCTGCTGGATAAGAAACAAACGCTGTTTAATAAATACTCAAATTTAATACTTAAGGAAAGCATGGTATGTACACATTTATTTATATGATTTGAGATTTATGTTGACATATTAGTTTATATTACTGAGAGTAAAAGAGAGAAGAGTTCTTAAACAAATGAGACGAGAATAGTCTAAGAACCAGACGCTAAAAACATGACCTCCATTCCCCAAAGGTTTAATCCACTTGAATCTTTTTGGCTCCCTGAAAATGTTTAGGGTTGTCTGCCATTTCAGATCAGGCAAATTTGGCCCAGGGCACCTTTGATGAGCTTAGCAAATCTGATGTGTTGAGAAAGTTCCGTGATACCCCGTACACATTTTTTTATTGTTGTAATTGGAATAGATGTTTTCTTGACCAAATAAAATGTTGAATATTTGTTACAGAGAATGCAGTCTACATCAGAGTTAGTGTTACTGGGAAGACTATTTGTAACGGATGAGCAATGCACTCTAGAACAGCTCAAGCAAGATGCAACCACGCAACCTCATCGCAACCACTCCGGTGAGCTTCTTGTATTCCTTTAAAGAATAATTTTTTTCAGTATCCAATTAAAATGTTAAAAAGTAATTAATTATTTTTTCCATATTCTTGCATTTCCTAGTATGACTGTCAGTGTATTCTGCTGCCATGATTTAATATCAGTTTCATAGATGTGTCAATTAAAATAACTTGTTTTTAATTTGAATAATTTAATTTATTGATTGAAAGTTTAAAAAAAAAATGTTTTTTTTCTCCTCATTTATACCGTAGTAACCACAGCTGAAAGGCTGATTTGAGGAACATATTTACAAATATCAAAATAATAAGAATAGATAAATAATAAATAAGTAATGATAAATAAAAGATAGATAAAAGTAATATTAAATCTAATAAATAATATAATAAGTGAAATTAACCGTGAAGCGCTATACCAAATTATAATATTGCTAAGTCATTTAGTTAAAATATTCATGTATATCAATATGTTACTATTTCCTTTACAAATGGTTTCATTCATTCATTTATTCCGTAGTAATATTGTGTATAAAAAGTATTGTGTTTGCAAAAAAAATCTGAAACCTGGATTTCATCTGAATTCTCCGTTTCAGGAGTTTTTAAGACCTCCTGAGTGGTTTCACAAAGTTGTGTATCTATATGTATGTGTGTGTCTGTTATCACTGTAGCTCCTAGTGTATTTATGCTGGAGATTTGCTACTTAGTACAAAAATCAATCTTAAATAATTTAATAATGACGGAAAATTAGTTATATATGCACCAAGGAAATAAAGAATGCTATTATTTTCCTGAACAATTAGTTGGTTCCTAAGGCAAAAGCCGAGGGAACCAAAGCATTTAACTCCCGAGACAAAGCTGTGGGATTTATGTGTTTAACTCCAAAGGCAAAGCCGAGGGAGTTATGACAGTGAAGCCAAGGGAGGTAATTGCAATGGAAAATATAATTTTACTCCCGATGTGCATTCAAGATTTTATCTCCAGATGTTGACGTCGTTTAATTGTTGTTATATTATATTTTCATATTTTTTGTTGTATTTTTATTCAATTTTTTGTGTCAGATTCCCTTTATAAAGTTTGAGGGTGCTACAAAAAATATATTTATTGTTTCAAACTACTACTTTGACCTGAAACGGATTTTGAGCCAATAAAAAAATATGTTTGTTCAGGTGCCTTTGATAAATTTTGGGGGTGCTGCCCTTAAAAAAAATCATTTTTTTTATTTTTTTAAAACAACTTCTTTTGGTCTGAAACAGATTTTGAGCCAATAAGAAAAATTATTTTGATCTCCTCCACTCATAAATTTTTGGAATGCCACCCCTGGGAAAAGTGTTAAAAAAATTGATCTGTCCCTTTTATAAATTCTTGGGAATACCTTGTGTACTTTAAAAACCTTTCACTATGTTATGTATTTATATTTATTGTATTTTAAATTGCGTAATGTTTAATTAAACTACTTTTATTTTTTGTTTATTTATTTTTGTTGTTTATTGTAATATATAGTTTAGTTTTTGTGAAATAGATCCTTAAAAATTTATTATTTTACTCTCAATTTTTATCAGTCATTTTACATTTTTTCAGCCAATAAAAGAGATGACAGTGGACATAGGAAAGACGAACTTTGTAATGGCGTAGAGCATCATGGTGGTAAGAGAGAACGTGATAAAGATGATTTAGATAGAGAAGCAAAGAAACATTGCCCTGATGACGAGGAAATCAACGCACAAGTACAGAGTGCTATAGATAGTATACTTAACTTAAAGCAGGGTGATCTCAAGCCTCCATCATGACAGACTAACTTTGCTCATAGCAACAGGTGAGTTATGGTAAATTCTCTATCTTTTCTATCTATCTATTTCTATTTAAACGTGGGGATACAATGTCGCAAACAGTCAACCTTGATCGATGACACAAAAAGGCAATGTCACAATTGTTCTTTTGATCAAATCTCAATTTTCACATTATTTTTGGTATATTGACCGAATTAGCTAAAAACTTGATAGAAATAAGATTTCCTAGTAGTTTTTCTTATTTAAAATTATCAAAAATTAAGTTTTGATAATAAAATTATCAAAAAATAAATAAAATTATCAAAAAAATTAATCAAAATAACTGACTTATATAAATTAATGTCAAGAATTTTCATTTGAGCAAATTACCTCTTACCCGGAGAGGAGTGGTGGATTCGCTCATATGGCTGTTTACGATAATGAACATTTGTGTCAACCAGAGGCGACTGCTATTTAAAGTCCACATTTAATAAGATGTACTAATATTTATTTTTCTTCTTCTTTCTTTATTCTTGTATTTAATTTCAAAAGATTTCCTTTTAATATAGTGTTTTTATTTTGATTCAGGTGGAGTCAGGCAAACTGAGGCACTCTCATCTTTCCTATATAGTGTTTATATTTTGTATTAAAACTAACCATCGTTAATTCGGCAAAAAAATAACTAGTCACTATTTGTTCGTTATCGTGTGTACATAGTTCAACGATTCTTTTAATTATTTCGATTTAATGTTAGGGGGGTTACTTCGGGCAATTTTATTTTTTATTTTATCCAGTGATGATTGTGATGGGTATTTTGTTTTTATTTTATTGGAGATGAAGTTTGTATTATGTTGAAGTCCTAGAGTTATTTAGTGGAGTTATGTTATCAATCCATTACTGATTTTGAAATCAGTATTGTCAGCTTTAAATTTATTAGAATGTAAAGAGAAGTGACATTGGAAAATTATATTTTAAAAAGTATAAAAAGCTAGAAATAAATAAAAATTAGAGATAAGTGCAATGCGGACTTTCTCTCCATCCTTAATTATCATTATTATTTTGTTTTGCTAAAGACTGTGATCTTAAAAGTGACATTTTTTCTTTTTATTTTTTACTGTTTACAGACTAATTAAAAAAACTCGCAAATAAAATATCAAAACAATACAACGATTAAAACAAAAGTATTGTTTTCTCACCATTTTTTTTTTAATTTTTAATAAAGCAATGTTTTTTGCTTTTCAATTGTAATACTCATTAATTAAAAATAAATTTGTTTGTTGTATTATTTTTAATCAATTATTATATTAATTAAATAAAATTCTGTACATTTTAATTAGTGCTGTGAATGATTGTTTCAGTATTGATTAATTAAAAAATATTTACCAGAATTTTGTATTTATGTTTCTTTTGTACATATTTTTTTTAGTTTCTTGTTTTAAGTGTAGAAAGTTGTGTTTAAATTGTATATTTCTTGTTTCGTTTAAGTATAATTAGAATTATTTAAAACAAATTCAAAAAGTAAAATTTTGCAAGTTTATTTTAAAATTTGGTGTCAGTTATTGATGAAAATTATATTTATATGTAAAAATAAATTATTTTTGATTCCATTTTATTTCAGAACTGTTGAAAGGTGAACAGCGTATAGAGAGTTACAAAACTGGAGGGGGAGGGGGGGGGTTGGAATTTATAAACAGAAACTTGTTTATAAATTTTATTTATAAAAATTTTAAGCAATTTATTTTTAACAAAAACATCAATTTTTTTAACAATTTTGTTTAAATTTTAGTGAATTCATAAAATCCTCTTATTCGATCCTTTTGTGTTCTGTTTATGTACCTCTGTTTCTCTGTAGAGTCAATATGTTGGCCTTCAAATAAACAATAAAAATAAATTATTTATTTAAAAATAATAAAGAAATTACTTTATTTAAAAAACAAACTTAAATCAAATTCAAGTCAGGAACATGTTTATAAAAACCATTCTAATCTCATAGCTGTTGAAACTGTTTTAGTCAGCTGTTTAACAAACATAGTAATTGGATGAATGTGCTAAAATATGTTAGAATTTTACATCTGGCACATTTCTATCTGATGATATTCCCAACTGTTTTGTCATTCTACTCGTTTTTAAAACATATCCTTGCACTGTATTTATGTACCAATTTATATTATTATTTTAAATTAGTTGCCCTTACATTTTAATTTGATTTAGTCGATGTTCCTTATGTCTTATTAATCTATTTGTCGATTTTAAGTTTGTCCACCTTTTATGTTCCTATGTAAGGTTTTTTCCTAATGTCTTTTTATCTTGCTGGAAAGTTTTATTGTTGATTTTAAGATCTCATTTAATTTTAATTTAATACTTTTAATTTTTTTAGATTTTTTAACGTACGTTCAAGAAAACTATGTTAGACATTTTAGTGAATTGCCATTTAATTTTTAAATTTTATTTTACATCTATTGTAGACATTTTAGTAAATTGCCATTTTAAATTTGTTGTTCAATTTCCTTTCTTATTTTTCCATCTTTAAGTGTAATTATTTTTACCAATTTTTTATTTAGTGCAGAATTCAAGAACATTACTTACTATTGAGTTAGACTTATTCCTTTGTTGTTACTATAGGAATAAGTCAGACTTAATCTCAAGTAATATCCTTGAATAATAACCTTTCTGATTTGAGTTTGATTTGATTTTAAATTAAATTTAAAATAAACTATTAAATAATACAAAAATAATTCATTTTTACATTAATAATCCATTGTCAACTGGGCTCAAAACCTGTTTTTTTGCAAATAAATAAATTCATTTTATGGACTGCTATTATTTTTATTTGTTTCAATTATTAGTTGTAAATAATAAATAAAACACTATAATTTTTAAAAGCTTATTTTTAATTTAAATTGTCTAGTATCACAATACAAATAATCAGACATGTCTGGGGAAGTATCCACCATCAGTTTAAAATAAATCAGTTTATTTATACACTGATGATGGGAAACTTCCCCAAACATGCCTGATTATTTGTATTTGTATTGTGATATTAGAGATTGTATAGTAAAAATGTATATTTTTTTTTAATTATTGTGTTTTGTTTTTGTAAAATGTACAATTATCACAAAATCTCGGTCGAAACAAACTTTGTAATTATTAGTAGCACAAAAAGCTCTGAAATTGTGATTAAAGTACTATGTTTATTGAATTTAGTTTTAGGACATTATTACCTTGATTTTATATTTTTAAATAAGAAGTACCTGTAATTGTGGTTAAAATATGAATGACTTAATAATGATTTTTTTTTCACATATTCTTTTTTAAAAAAAATAACATTGAAATGCAAAATTGATTAAGAGCAGTGCTGATCGAAATTGTTGCGGAGCAGTGCTGTAAAAATTAACTTGTTTGATTGTTCCTTATATGTTGAAAATGAAATACTTGTTTTTAAACATAAAAAGCAAATCCCCTAGAAGGGATTTTTTATAATATGGCACAAACAGCTTAAATAAGACTTATTTGTCAAAAACAAATGTAAATAATTGTTTTTAACATAAAATTTGTAACATGGATGATATCACAGAACATAATTCATACTTAAGTAGGACTTATGTGCCAAAGACAACTTTGAATGTTTTTTTTTATCATATAAGGGTGGTATTTTAGAAGACTCCCTTAAGCTAGAGTTAGACTTATGTGTCAAAAACAAAACTGAACTATTGTTTTCAACATATGAGGGTAGTATTCTAAAACCTTAACTAATTATGTTAAAATTAAACTGAAAGCATCAAATTTAAACATTTTTAAATTGTATAATAATTTAAAACCTGATTAATTTTCATCAATAACCACAAACATGTAAATTTTAAAATTGAAACCCCCGTCCTCAATTTTATTATAAATATTGAGATTAATTTTAAGTCAAGTAATTTTCCTAGGTAAAATAAAATACTATGAGGTAAATTGAAAAGCATTAGTAGGATTAAGATCTTCTTTCATATATAAACTTTAGATCTTGTTAGCTATTTAAATTTTTAATTAAGACTACATATTGTGAGTTAGGAATAGAGATGCAGTGCATAGGGAGGATTACAAACTTTATTGTGGAAAATAAAGTTAGTGTCCACTAGACCGTTATGATCTGGCATGTTACGATACAAATATAGTTATAGTTTTAATTTTAATCCATTGACATAACGTTGAAAATGAGTGAGGGAAGAAATTCTATTGAATGATTTCAGTGAGATGACAATTAATCAAAACCAACACTATTATGATTAATGTTATATAAAATTAAATTTATCAGGTCTTGAAAGAGTGATAGGGAAACAGCCTAATTATTTTAAACCTATTATTTATTATCTTTTTGACCACCAGAATTATTTGAAAATTTTTTCATTAACTATTTTCTGCCCGGTTAATTTAAAATTGCATAACATTTCTCTTATGACTGCTTCAGCCTCCACACTGGTATGAGATATACACAGGCATCTCTATGTACTTATATCTCTATTGTTTAATATTAAAATTTAACATTATTTCTTAAACTTTCAAAGATTGTTATGACTTTTTGTAATTTTGAAAAGTTTAATGCAGCTTTGATGTAAATTTTGTGGTTGTTAAATTAGTTTGAGTCAAAGTTCCTTTAAAAAATCATTAAAATAAAAACCTTTATATCAAGATTGAATATACTTCTGACAATACTTCTAACTATAGGTCTATTTATTACATCTGTTTGTATCTCATAAAATGTTTGATACTATATTTTCTATATGAAAAGGAATGAGCAAAAACTGTATAAATATGAAATATTATACATAGAGTTTTATAGAATCTGCCAAGTTTTAACTCATTGATATTGGACTAATCCTATGACTTCAAGGACTTTTTTCTAGTCAAATAAAAAGTAATTAACATTGCTAAAAACTAATTATCATTAATTAAACGTTTTTCTAATGATAAACGTTTAATTAAAGTATATGTTTTTAAAGAAAGTTTTAAAATTGAAAATCACCCATTTTTTCACTATCTTAGGACTTGAAAAAGCAAGTTTGAACACACAAACTACCATAAAATTTAGATGATAATCATATATATTCTGAGGAAAAGCAACGAGAGTCTAAAGTATCGAGGATGAGTGTCGCCAACCCGATGAGATAGCTGATTTTTTTGTTTGACATGTATTCAACTCCATCTTAAAACCCCGATGAGGTCCAAACAGATTTTTTGAAAAGACAAAGAGGAAGATACAATAAATATGAAGTTTAAATTGGAAGGAGACCAAGGATGAATTACTTCACAAGAGAAATGTAAAACTTTATCAAGTTACTATATATTATCTTATTATATTTACTTTTACACCCTTTGATACAAACAAATTTTTCAATAGTTAATTCAATATTGTTTCTCCTGCACAATTAAATTGTGTTATTTACTTTTCTTTTTTTCACAATTGAAAAAATAGATTTAGAAACTATTTTTACTTGAAAATTCACTATTTTTTTAATAATTAAAATAATTACAATAAATACAAAGTACAACCATAAATGCACACTTTATTCCTATGTATATTTCTTAATGATACATTTATTTTAAAAAATAATAATGCTAAATTATTTATTATAAATGTATAACAATTTACAAATTTGTTGCACATTTGTGACGTTACAAAACAGATTTAACCAGCAGAATTTATGATTTGTTTGTTATCAGTTAAAACCAACCATTAGAATTGATTTATTATGTAAACAATTATTCTGTTAACACATCCGTGACATATTAAGGTTTTATTTTTTAATGCACTGTACTTAAATGTTCATTTCTTAGTTTATAAGATTAAGGAGATATTTTTACCTAAAACATCTGTTAAAAATTTTTTCTTTCAATTTTGCTGCTCTTTTTTTAATCAATGTTAAACTGAATCAATAAAATGTATTAAAGATTATTAATTAAATCAATTGGCACTCCTCATTCTATAATGTAATAAAATTATGAAAGGTTATTATGAGATGATTTTGAAGTTGAAGTGTATCAAATGATGTTTAAATAAAAAAAAATAATTTTTATTGAATAATTACAACTTTATACAATATAAAAGAGTAAATTTGTTGGACTGGTATGATATATATTGGAATTTTTTCTTGAAGACTACAGTCCTTTATAAATATTATTTATTTAATAAACTTTACATACAATCTTTTACAACGTTTCATTGAGCGAAGCTCAACATTTAATTTAGTTTCATTTGATTTTCACCTGAAGATGTTGAGCTTCGCTCAATGAAACGTTGTAAAGATGTATGTAAAGTTTATTAAATAAATTAATATTTATAAAGGACTGTAGTCTTCAAGAAATTTAAATTCCAAATTTATACAATATGGTTGAATAAATAAATTTTGAAATCACCAGATTTTGTTTGATAATTAATTGACTCACAAATGAAGAGTTATTATTTCTAAAAATGGTCATTCAATATGAATAAGTTGATGTGACTTTTTTTAATAAATATGAACTGAGATAAAAATTTCACTTTGAGTAATTTTTATGGGTGTATATTTCAAAATCTAATATTTTATGACTAAAAAATTTTCTTTTAATAAAGAATTTAATCTAGAGTCTACTAATTTGCAATTATACCACTAACTTTTTTTTTTTTTAAATTTACTGGCACTTAACCATAAAGATAATTATGAATCAGATTCTAGCTCTTATGCAAGTATTTTTAGACCTTAAAATTATATGTTTTGATTGGTTTTTTTAATTGGTTTCAATGATAAAAAGGAAACTGCATTGGCTTCGGCAGTTATTTTCATGAGCATAGAGATATATACTAAAGGGGGCATAGCCTGTCTCAATACATTGAAAGTTCTGAAACATCATTTTGGGGCTCTGTATAACCTTAATGAAACTTCTTCTAAGAGTAAGTTAGGGTTATAAGAAATCTTTTTTTTCGGCTTCCTGCACATTGTTTGTGTTTTGATTTATATTTTCATCATTCTACTTTATAATTCACTGTAATTTTGTTCAGTTCATTTAATTATTGATAGTCGAAGGTGGTCAGGTTATTTTTTTGATATTTAAAAATTCAATTAATAGTAATATATCTCTATGTTCGTGAAGGTTAAGGTCTTCTCGTGGTGACATCATTATAGATGAAGAATCCAACGTTTTGCTTACACTGTAGTAGGGATATTCAGGCATGAACATAGTTTTAGGCAGAGAACTATGTTTTTGTGCATTACACCCTGTAGGGTGTCATGAACACCTGAAGGTGCTTTCCACTGTAGAAGCGAAACGTCTTATTTATCTGATGTGGAACACCTTAACATTAATGATTGGAAGGTCTAAATTATAATAAAATCTTTAATAAATTTTAATTTTAAGTTTTTAAAAGTAAAATCAATTAAAACTATTTCAAAAGGATAATTTTTTTGCTGTTTCATGCACAGATCTTTGTGAATTTCCAACAGGAAATCAGGCTAATGAGAATTGGTGTTCTCTTATTACATTATGTAATATCTATTGATTCATCTTAATCTAAACCTAAATATCTGTATTCTAACCTCCTCCAAGAGGTTTTGATTGTGTTTTATGATTTGTCTGTTATTCTTGCTCTATTATTATTATTATTATTATAATCACCAGAGCACGTAATAATTATTAGGTGTTAAAACTCATAAAAACATCTCTATGACTTTTAACACCTTATTTTAACAAATGATAAAGTGACTGTTGATCTAAAATACTTCAATTTAAGTGTTTTAAATTCTGTCCTCTAACTCTAAAAGTAAATAGAACATCTTTATTTATATTTCATTTTTAAAAACTATTTTACGAATCTGACTAACTTTTTAATTTCTTTTTGGTTGACTGTTAGTTTTTTAAAAATTATGTGCCATATTTACCTTAAAATTGCACATTTATTTTTTAGGTTTGAATACGCTCTTAAATTTTGGTCATTGAGGTCTAAAATTTTTAAAAAATTATTAACATTTGTTTACCATGTATACATTCCTTTTTCGATTTGTTTTACTCAAAAATTGCCCTTTGGCACTAAAATATGGTAATGTTAGAATCAAAAAAGTATTTACCTAAATATTATACTTTATGTACATATTTTTCAGATAAAGAAAATTTCTTATTCAAACTATTCAAATTTTAAAAACAAAAAGGATAATGTCCATTTTATTGATTGATCATAAAATGTAAAAGAAGTGTACTCGGCTTTTAATAAATGAGAAACCTGTCAAGTGGGTTTATCTTTTAGTTGATATATATTTCAAAACTAAAAATTTGGACCTCGGTTTTTATGCTTAATAATCTTAGCAGTCTTAATGCTCTTTTCGATAAGCGGTGGTGGACTCGCATCCCATCATAACAAAGTTTGTGTTTACTCTGTTTCTTGTACAAGAAAATTAATTGAACTACTGGCAAATTAGGTTCTGTATGGTGTTGCTTGTCCTCTTCAAGTTCCTTCAAACTGTTCAGTGGCAGTTCAGGTGGTGGTTTAGTTTCAGGTACCAATTAAATTAATTAAATAGGGGTGTACTTATTAGGATGTTACTTATAGGAATATTTTAGTAGATAGTAGAAAATTACTGACAAAGTAATATTAACCAAATAGGATTTTCCTCTGATAATACACACATACCACAGTAACTAGTAAAACTATCCTCTGGTACCCAAAATTTAATAATTATTATTAATATTTTTAGTATCCCAATGTCTTAATAAAATCAAGAATTATGTTAACTATTATCAGTTTTCTTTTTTTATTTGATTTTCAAGGTATTTTACTATACTCTTTTGACATTATTATACTATGATATTTTTAAACAATTATTTTTTAATCATTTCTCAAATTTTAAAAGTTTTAAGTTATATTTTAGGTATTCAATAATTGAAAGCTCATTAAAAATCAGAAAGAAAAGGTTTTTGTTTTAAATTAATTCTATAGTGTGGTTAAATCTTCTTTCTACAATAGACTATCAGCTGTTTTAATATCAATACCAGGTAACAAACTTGGAAAAGAAAAAAAAAATACTTACAGGAAGTAAGTTAAGGAAAATAATAATCTGGATTGTGTTGTAACTTTAGTGCCAGTCCCTAAATCACACCTGTAAGGACTAAAATGATATCTCTAACTAACGTAACCCATGCATTTGTATCAATAAGATTTTTTAAAGTTTCCTTCATTGTTACTGTTCTTTTCTTTACCTAATTTTTTTTTTGAATTTTTATTAATAATTTTGCTTAAAAAAATACAGGTGCTATATTCACCAAGTACAATACTGCTGATCTTTTGAAATAAATAATTGAAATTGTTAAATCAATGTGCCAATCAAAGAAGATAGGATACAGTATAGTGACATATAACATTGATAGTGACATTTAATATGGATAGTGACATATAACATTGATAGTGGCATATAACATTAATAATGACTTTTAATATTGATAGTGACATATAACATTGATGGTGACGTATAACATTGATAGTGACATATAAAAGAAATGTGGGTTTAATAATAATTAGCCACAAGATTTATTATGTATATCTGAGTGCTAGGATATGATTAGATTATATATTTTGTTATTGTGGGGTGTAAGGATATGCAGTAATAAGGATAGGTTTAAAAACTCTTGGGTATTAAGTCCAGGTAGACTAATGTTATACTTCCCACCTTGTTACTAGACCCCTATTAGCAGAGATATTTTCCTCCCTTCTGACTTGGTTACAAGTGATGGTTGTAACCATAACATCTATAGATGATTTTAATCATGTGTCCCTTGTCAGGAGAAGGTTTAGTCTGAGCTTATTGTAGTACCTACTATCTATTGTAAATTAAAGCACTGTTTTAGATTGAAACATAAATGATGTTTGTTGGACCAATAGAATTATTCCTCCTCTTTAAAATAAGATGCTGAAATATTTAAACTGAAATTACGATCTTATTGTTAATTTATTAGAAGGAAATAATTGACAGCTAAGTATGTCGTTATGCATAAAGCTTTTAAAACTCATTCTTTATAAGTAAAAATTTACAAAATGCTACAGAATTGAAATTCCACTGGATATTTTATTGGTTAGTTAATAAACTAATGCTAGGTATACATAAATGTCTATTTTTACTTTCCTCCCCACTACCATTGGTATATAGAAAAAGTTAAGTGTTGCCACTAAAAATCCAAAAGTAAAATTTCACTTGTTTCTCTTATAATAAATTAACTATAGTGTGTTGTGTCTAATTTTAGTCAATCCATAAAGTAAGTATTTGAAATCAAGTGTTGTGGCTAATTATATAATGAAGTTACTTTTTGGCTTATTATATCATAAAGTTACTTTTTGGCTAATTATATAATAAAGTTACTTTATGGCTAATTATACTGTTTCCTTATACCACTGTTCCATCTGACTGCCCATTACTGTTTTTAACATAATCAAGTATTGTCTATGTACTTATTTCTTTTAATATACCTATGATCTATTGAAAAAATAATTTTAAGGTTTCACTCATTAAGCCATATTTTAACGCCATGTACTTTTAATTTTTACTGTTAATGTCTTAATTTGAGATATTTTTTTTTTTAAAAATTGAAATACTTAAAAAATTTATTAAAGAGATGTTCAATTGAGCTAGTGTATTTATTTAAAATTATTTTTTCATTTTTTTTTTAATTTTAAATGTTAATTTGATTAATTCTGGATTTTAATAAAAGGTCAATCTGTTTGTGTGTTAGTTAAGAACATGAGTCATGGAAAAATCAATGATCAGACATTGATAACTGTATTTCTGTTTGATAATCAGATTTTAAAAAAATGCATTGTAGAGAGTACCTGTTTCATTAAACTATTGTAATGTCTACCTGGTTGGAACAGGTATCAATGTATACCTGGTTGGATCTGGTACCAATGTCTACCCGGTTGAAACAGGTACCAATGTCTACCTGGTTAGAACAGGTACCAATGTCTACCTGGTTAGAACAGGTACCAATGTCTACCTGGTTAGAACAGGTACCAATGTCTACCTGGTTGGAACCTTGGTTGACATGATGGGGCAAGTGATAATTATAGTGGAATTATGTTTCCAATACATTTCTAAACATTTTTTATCAAGTTTTTGTCCTTTATGTGAATCCAACGAGTAGGCTTCTACGGTTATTATCATGAAGGTTAGTGTCTTATAGCTGTGACCACATTAATTTAGGTGATGCATCCATCGTTTCACTTTGATTAGAGCATTAAGGATTCAGATCATCTCTGGATGCCTCCCACAGTAGAAGTGAAATATTTTGATCCATCATCCCCATTAAGGTAGTCACCACCAGAAGACTTTAACATTCAAGATTTTATCATTTTTTTTAACAAGTCCCTGATAAGGTATGAACAACTAAATGGCCGTTTGAATGAGATTTGTCACATTCTTGAATCTATGTTTTTAGTGAATGCATGATATATGTTTTTATATATTTGAGGGTATATAAATATATTTAGGTTTTGGCCCAATATTATCAACATTCCAATGGATTATCTAAATTTTAAATCTTGAACACTCGTCAGATTAGTTATTGGAGTGTAAATGGTTTGTTCTTAGAAATTTGGAACTATCCATTAGACTCAGTGTTTGCAATAATGACAACATTAATCCTTTTTTCATTATTATTTAGTTTATTTATATTTATTGTTATTTTTAATAAACTGAAGAAGCCGAGTGCCCCTTAGATAAGTTTTTTGACATTAAATTTAGTTTGTATTTATTATTTCTAGTATTATCCTCAGTTAAATAAACTTTTTCTAAAGTTTATGCATTCAAGTTGTTCATACCTTACCTGATGCCTGTTTTAGTAATAAACTTCTGATTCTGTTATATAACTTCTGTTACATAAAATGTCTTTGCTTATTTTAAGCAAAAACCCCGGTATTTTTGTTTTAAAACAAGTTTTATGGATTATTTTAATTGTAATAATTGTACTTTTGATAAAGGAATTGTTGAACTCCTTCTTCAGCAAATTGTAAGAATGTAAAAGAGAATGTGCTCGATCTCATTGTTATTATACTATTTTTATATAAAAATACTTTATTATTTTTACGTTATTATTGTATAAAATAAATAAGTTTTACACTAAACATACCGTATTTATACCATTTTTGGTATTATTAATCTTTATAGATATTATCAAGAGTATAACGTAAGTTATGGTGTCGATGCCAGATTTATTTAGAATGTATTTGAATTTTACTTTTTGCACAAATAAATTTGATTTTAATAAATATAAATGATAAATATAAAGTCTCATTGAACTATGATGATTCTACATAAAATTACATTAATTTGTTGATCTTTCAGAATAACGATTCTGATAGAGTTTATGCATTGAATTTTTTTTAGTTCCTTGTCATTACTTTTCCTGATAAATTCTTGCGATCATTTAATTTTTTGTAACTGAAAAAAATGTCCCAAATTTTTCTTCTCTATCTAATTGTTCTCTTACTCTACACACTGATGGTGTTACCTGCTGGGCATTTGTTCCTAGCAGTAAAAAAACATGATGACCAAATAAATTATATCAATAGATTATAATTTGCAGAAATATTTGGATTTATGACTTTGTATAGCACTCTGGAGTAATTTAATACTAAAATGTACAAAACCAACCTGTCTCTTGTTGATTTTTGTGTATTTGATTTACTATTTTCCCCTAAAATAAAACTCATATTTTTTTATTATTATCAACTTTAACCCCTGAAGTATCAAATTAAAGTTTTTATGATTTATAATTAATATTGTTAATGCTCAATGTTATTGTTAAACATCTTAAAATCCCCATCATAATTCTAACCTTACGAGATATTTTTATTCCAAATTACAAGAGCATTGTACGATTGTTCAATGCATGTCGGTTTGTACAATCTTACGTCACTTGATACTAACACATTATATTTTCATTATTTTAGTTAAAAATAAATAAAGTTTGTCTTTCCACGGATGATTTATTATTTATTTATTAGCTTATTCCACATCTCAGTATATCGGATTATTTTAGTTAATTTATCTCTAGTTTTCCCAGCTTTAACCCTTTTGAGTGAGATCAAATAATAATACCTTGTCAACAACATACGACTTTGATGTATTATCAAACATATTTGATAATGCAAGTCTTTAAAATGTGGTAATATCCAATTTTCAGAACTTATTTATTTTATAGTTTAATATTTTTTTGTAGTTTGTACAATAAACTCTTCTGATGTAATTATTACTAATTAAGTGTACAAAGTTACTGTGCTTTTGTCTAGAGATACAAAACTTTTCTATTTACTAGTTGTAAAGCTGTTGCTTTTAAATGTAATTAATTTTTTAGTAATGTTTTTTGTTGATAATAACAAAAAAGAACCTATTGTGTATATTGTTGTACAGTTAATTCTTTCTTTTATGATAAATGGAATGATAAAAAAATATTTTGTATTTTTCTTTATAGACATCCTTGTTTTATAGCCAATAAAATACAAATTTTGGCACAGAGGTCCACAAGGCTCTTTTGAGGACCTCCACAAACCTTCTTGCATATTTTTGCTTATCAATCCAATTTTCACATAATTTTTCGGCATATTTTTTAATCTGAGCAGTAGCATCATATCTTGTTTATGCCAAAACAGCACCAAAAAATGCAAGCGCTATGATGCCCTTTAATATTGACCATACTGGTTTCAAAAAGGTTGGTTAAAACGGGTACAAAGAGTGGGCATATCAAAGTTGCATTTCAGTCCTAAAAGACCTAAAACCTGATTTTTAGAAATTTTTCCAACTTAAGAAAATTATAACTATTTAAAACAATGTTGCTAAGAATTGGACAATGTTCATAGGCCCTTTTGTCCACTATTGACTAAAAAAGCACTTTGTTCTTTTTATCTTTTAAGAATAACCTGTAGTTTTTTTAGGAAATCATGATAATAAATAAGTGGTAAAAAATATTTCATTTTTTATGTTGAAAGGGGAATAAAAAGTATTAAAAGATTGGCAATGAATTTTATCGTATATTTAATGTACATTCTTGGTAATAAAAATATTTACTTCTTATTATAACCGAAAATTAAACCTTTTTTTAAAAAGTCCCTATTGAATCATTGCGGTGTGAATGGACCTTCGCAGAGGTGTTGGTTTAATCCTGGATAGTTTTTACTTTTCCTCATTTATACCGTAGGAAAAGTATTATGTTTGCAAATAAAATCTGAAACCAGGATTCCACCTGAATTATCAGTTTCAAGTATTTTAAGACCTCCTAATTGGTTTTCACTAAGTTGTCCGTCTGTATATGTGTAATTCTGTTATCATAGCTCCCTGCTTATTTATGTTAGAGAGTTGAAACTAGGTACAAACATCAATCTCAAATAATTTAAAGAAGACGGAAAATTAGTTCTAGGGTCAGCAGGAAAAAGCATATAAGTCAAATTTTTTTATATGATTAAATTATTTAATCGTATAAATACACCGGGATTAAAGTGATGTAGAAATTCATACATTAGGGGTGGGGGCGCGGGACACAGTGGTCTAACTCCCCCGAAATAAGCTGGTTTAGATGGACCTGCCCTGAGTTCACCCTTTCTCCGCTAGTGGCGGGTCAGTTCACCTTGTTCCCTATATATAAAATAATTATTTCTTCAATTCTAAGGTTAAAATTATTTAAAAGGGTCTTTAACAATGTTAAAAATTGTATTAATTATTTTAAAGGTATAATTTTCATAAAATGTTATAAAAATATAAACGCTGTGTTAATTTTAAGTAGACCTGATATTGTGATAACCATGATTTGTAGACAAACATCAAAAATGTTTGTCTACAAACATCTAACCGGGAAATTATAAATTTAATTTACGTCTTCGTTGTCTCATTATAACACACCTTTCGTAACTCACGTTATCCTATTTTCTAAAAAAATTATCTTATAAGCTACTAAAAAAGAAAAAAAGTGAATGAATAAGATAAAAATTGTCTTGTTTACATTTTTTATAAACAAAAATAGAAGTATCGATTTAAACTGATAACAATAGTGATAAGAGAACAAGGTGAAAACTAGCGCTCGGTGCGGTAGTTGATGCAACTAATCTCAGTTTTTTTCGGAGCCACCTAAAACCAGGGAGTTAGACCACTGTGTCCCCCCGCCCCGACCCCAACTGTATGAATTTCTACATCACTTTAACCGGGATATTCATATCTAACAGCAAGTATCTACGGTAGCTGATTCTTCAATTGATTAAAGTATTTCTCAGACCTTACTTAACCAAACATAAAAATCACTTAAGTCTAAACTATCGTATTAAGTATAAATAAGATAAATGAGTAAAAATACGTTATGACTACATTATTGTAAATCCAAATTTTTATCAATTTGATAAATTAATAATTATAATAATGACTTATGTGCTTTTTCCTGCCGACCCTGGAGTTATTTATGCACCAAAGTAGTAAAGAATGCTATTATTTCCCTGAGCAGTTAGTTGGTTCCTAAGGCAAAAGTAATTTTTTAGGTCCAACTGTGCTATCTGGAAAATAATTGTTTTATGACGTCATTATCCCACAAACTTATCTTGCCAAGATGCTCGGCTCTAGTTCTATGCCTGAAATTTAGAAGATATACTCCAGCGCAATACTATAATGTATTAAGTGTATTCGCGTTTTTTTTTTTCAGGGCTTAATGATGATTACATAAAGGTATTTCTTAGTAAACAAGGAACTTAAATAAAAAGGAAGGATTTAATCATATCTTCCCAATGTAAAACAACTGTCGCCAACTCCCTCGATTACGTTTTTGGCTTTTGTGATACGTTTTTTAGCTAAGGAAAACGAAGAAGAATTATCATGTTGTTGAGGTTTTAAATGATCAGGTTATTAGAAAATATTCCCTTTTTTTCTAAAAATATACCTAAAAATACCTAGCCATGTGGATATCAGAGGTAATGAGTCAGTAGATCTGCTAGCCAAGCAAGCTGCAGAAGCGGGTATTCTTCTAAAAGTGAAGCTACCGCTGGAAGATGGTTTTCTCAAAATTAAAGCACAATCCCTAGACATCTGGAAAGAAGAGTATGAACGACAACTTAATCAGAATAAAGGCCTATGGTATTTTAGCATCTCTAAACGTATAAATTTAAGCCCATGGTACAATCAAGTTCTATTAAATCCTGAACAAACCACTATATTCAATAGAATATTGTCCGGACATGGTATGCACAAAAAATTTAAACATATCATGAAACTAACTGAAAATTCACTATGTAACAAATGTGCTATGCTGGCAGAACAAGATATGAAGCACATCATAGCTCACTGTCATGGTAATTATGACATAAGAAACAGCATGAACCTAAAATACTTAATAAACCTTGACATACAGCCGGAGAAAGCAATTGCAACCAACTTAACAAATATAAACTTCATATTGGACCTTATAGAGCTTGTTAAGCCCTTTGACTTGTAAATCAATTTCGATTAATAAAGAAATGAAGTTTCTTCTCAGAACATGAACTCTTCAAATTATATGTATTCCTTCTACATAACATCAAAGTTCTTGATAACTTAATTGTTTTCAGTGATACTAACAATAAATAAAATTAAGTGTAATAACGTGATTAAAGTGCAATAATATAATGTAAAGTCTTTACATTAATTAGCTAAGATAGATAAACATATTAATAGCCCATTATGGAAATTCTGGTGTAAACTTAATTGCGCTAATAAAGAATCACTCATTAGTTCTTATTAATAATTAACTACGTGAAAATTAGAGTCAGGTGACAAGTGAAGTGGTTAAAGTTTAAATTATCAAGTGAATCATGTTCAGACAAAAATAAAAAGTCCTTTAATGTGTTGTTGAATTATGTACTTACTTGTGTTATCAACAAATATATTAATAATTAAAACAAATAATAAAATAAATTCATCACCAATTAAATATAAGCAAATTAAACTCAAGTGAAAGTTAAGTGCATTATGCTAGGAGTGATAATTGAATTATGTTCAAATAAAAGAAACAATGTGTTCTTATGATTAGTTTACTAAGTGTCTCTCTTTAAATCTAATTAAGTGTACATTGGGAGTGGTAAAAATCAAGTCATCAAGAGTAACTTTTTTATTCTATTTCTCTTACTTTTTTATTTCTTTATAATTTTTATTTAAACACTTCTATAAGGGTATAGAAATAAACCAATCACAAATTTTAATTCGCCAACAGTAATAAAAATATCTCTATATCTAACATATCTCTATATCTATCATACATATTTTAACTATATATACAAATAACTAGCTTGCAGTATAATATTAGCATGTTAATATTAATAATTGACTGCTGGAATATTTTGCAATTATAAATGCATGCATAGTATAATATTGGCAGACTGCCATTACAAATGCCTATACTGAAATATTCGCAATTACTATTTTAACACATAAACAGTGATAGTAGACAATCATCATAACTACTATCATAGCAATACTTTACTATGAACAATACAAAACGAAATTAAATATTAACATGCTGGTGGCATTAATGTAATTATGATGTGTGTGTGGGTGTGTGCATATGTGTATGTTTGTCTGTGAGTGAATATGTATGTATGGGTGTGCATGTGTATGTATGTATCAAAGAATGTGTGTATGTGTATATATGTATATGTAAGGATGATAATCAATGACAAGGCAATATGCTTATCATAGCTGTTAGACAAAATTAATAAGAATAGATATCCTGGCTATACAAAGAAAACATTTAACAATGGAATCATTTTAACTAAAGATAACTTAAAATAGAAATAAATCACACATGATTTAAAGAATATTTAATAGAACTATATGATCAATCAATATTAACTTATAGTACCTAACTTAGATTAATTCAAGACTGATAGGGTACGGAGATACATCACTAATTCCTGGTAAATTTGAAATATAGCAATACAGCTTCCTCAAGACTGGAGTCCTTTTCAATATGAATTATTTTTTTTTAGTCTCTCATTTGAAAATAAGTCTAAGAAATTGCTCAAATAAAATAAAATTACTATCAACAATTAATATTAATATTAATCAATATATCAGAATCCTCAATTCAAAATTTACTTTTCCTTTTTTATAATAAATATTCCTTTTAAATTTATTTCTTTAAATATCATTCTCATTTTATTTTATTTTAATTTTTTTTATATATCTTCTTTAGTTTTCTTTAATTTTTTTTTTTTTTTTAAGGCCTTAAATAAAACAAACACTTTAGAGTGTGCAATAATTATTTTTATTTAATTTTTTTTTTAAAAAGAGAAAAATATATCAGGAAAAAAAAAATGATAATAATAAATAATAATAGAAAAAATATTATAGTCATGTAAATAAATTGTAAATAATGTAAAAAGTAAATAACCTATCACACGAAAATAATTATTTAGGGGAATTAAATTAAAATTAAGTACTTCAATATAAGGACAAGACCGGAAGGGTGCCCATTAAACAAGATCTGGTGTAAGGCCGATAGCAAATTCCCCTAATTGCAATTTTAAAATTTTATAGTAATTCACATTGTAAAGCTATTATAATAATTAGACAAAATCCCTTCAATAGGGAGGTTTAATAAATATTAAACTTTATAATCTAATAGCATTCATATAATTTCAATCTAGATTGACTAGAGTAAAAATCTATACACTATAAATAAGTTAAAGTATAGTTACAGTAATTAAAATTTATTTTATTTTATTTTTTTTTGTTTTATCTTCATTTTTACTTGTATGCTTCTCTAAAATAACAATCAATAATCAATGTAATTAAAATTAAATATAAAGTCAGTATAATAAACCTTACAAGCAGACCTAACATCTTTCATCAGAAGCGAGGGAAATCAAAGTTGGAAAAAGAAGTCAAACTGCATAGCAAGTTAACAGCAAGAATTGAATCGAGCTCCTCATCATTACAACACAAACCATAAGAGATTCAAATAAAGGAAGAACTGTCCGCCATATTAAGTTTTGGACATTTTAAATTGAAATAACCAACCAACCAACCTTTCTAAAAATTGTTAATTTGGCGTCTTAGAATAATACTTTATATAGAAGGAGCACTACTGATAACACGAAAGCCGGTTGACTGGTGCAACTAAGTAATGCTGCCACCCTAACAATATACAATTTTCTAAAAAAAATTGGCAATATTTCCGGTTGCTGAATTATTATGTTCTATTATTAATTAATAATTGATTATTCATAAAATACTAATATAAATATCGGTGTATTACAATATTTAAAGCATTTTAAATTGTAGTTTAACGTATTTATTAAAATTATATATAATAAGTAGTCCTCGACAACTAAATGTAGATTCTTGTATTCCGCCACCCTTTTGCCATCTAAGACCAGTTTTATTAAATACTCAGCAGGTGTTTTAATTTATTATATTTGTTCTTTACGATCTTTCTTCATTAATAGATATTTATGACAAATATTTAAAATAATGTTTTGTTGTCAGGTTGGCAGCATTACTTAGTTGCACCAGTCAACCGGCTTTCGTGTTATCAGTGGAATTACACTGTGTTTACGGTCCTGTGCTCCTTCTATATATAGTATTATTCTAAGTTTGGCGTTAAACCTATTACATTTAATTATTTATTTGTATAAAAAGTTTTTAGTTACGTACTTCAATTGTTGGATCGTGTTAAAATGGTATAATTGTTGAAAATGGATGTTTTGAACAGTGTACGCGTTTCTTCCGTTCAGTTTGATTCTCTTAATAATTTCTCGTTGTTATTGAAAAACGAAAGAACTCCGCTTGTTATTAGAAATTGTGTGATAGGAGCTTGTAAATCGCTATGGACTGCGGAATACTTGGGTGAAAAATTATCTAACTCAACTGTTAAAGTTCACGTTGGTAATGAAAATAAATTTAATTTTATCAATAAAAACTTTGTTTACAAAAGTTTGAGCATGCCGGAATTTCTGGAATGTGCTTCCGGTAAAAATAATAACAAAGATGATGAGTATTATTACTTAAGATCAATTGGAACTGACAGGAGGGGTCGAGATGTGGCAAATATTGCGAATCATTTCCCTGAAATATCGCAGGATTTGATTATACCAGCTTTGATTGAAGAGAACGATTTCTTTTCTAGCGTATTAAGGATTAGTTCTAAAGGCGTTCAAATTTGGACTCATTATGATGTGATGGACAATATATTGATTCAAGTTTCCGGTGAGAAGCGTGTTGTACTATACAGTCCTTCTGATGCTAATTATATGTATTTAGACGGCGATAAATCACAAGTTATTGATATAGATAAACCGGATTTGGTAAAATACCCGGACTTTGTTAAAGCTAAGAGGTACGAATGTACACTGTACCCTGGTGATATATTGTTTATACCAGCTCTGTGGTTTCACAATACTAGAGCTCTTTCGTTTAGCATTGGTGTAAATATGTTTTGGAAATCATTGCAGCATAATATGTATGATAAGACTGATGTATACGGAAATAAGGATCCAGTGCCTGCAGCAAAGGTATTTCTTATGTTTTCATGGCCATTTCTAATTTTATGTGTATATTATAATTTTATCCAATTTTTCTTGGAATCACTTTGAACCTTCTTTCTTAAAATTGAGTAAAAGCACCAGTACCTGGGACCCTTAAGGACAGATTTTTTGTTCTTCTGGCTCTTAGTCAGCTTGTGATAAAGCTATGAAGTTTAAAAAAAATCTTGTGATCAGTACTAAATAGCCTCTAAACTAATGTGATTGTTTTTATTATAATCTTATTATATTTTTTTATTAAAAAAAATGAAATACAAATAATAGGCACCCCTCCCTCCAGTACCAGGCAAGCCTTTACACCTAGTATCGGCACCCCTTCCTCCGTACCAGGCATGCATTTACACTAGTACTGGCACCCCTTCCTCCAGTACCAGGCATGCATTTACACTTAGTACCTGGCACCCCTTCCTCCAGTACCAGGCATGCCTTTACACTTAGTACCTGGCACCCTTCCTCCAGTACCAGGCATGCCTTTACACTTAGTACCTGGCACCCCTTCCTCCAGTACCAGGCATGCATTTAGACCCTTAGTACCTGGCACCCCTTCCTCCGTACCAGGGCATGCATTTACACTTAGTACCTGGCACCCCTTCCTCCAGAACCAGGCATGCCTTTACACTTAGTACCTGGCACCCCTTTCCTCCAGTACCAGGCATGCCTTTACACTTAGTACTGGCACCTTCCTCCAGTACCAGGCATGATTTAGACAGGCCTGGGCAAATTTTTCTAGCAAAGGGCCACTAGCAAATCTTTTTACAGCCAGTCGTGGGCCGCATTTTATAAATTTTAAAGTATGCTAAACCCACAACAAATTGCAGTTACGCTGGTGTTTTACTTAAGTCAAATTATTCTCAAAGAATAAGAATTGGGAACTTTAGCTCTAAACGGAAAAAACAAAACGGAGTATCTTCATCAGATCTTGAAATATAACTGAAGACAAATTTTGCTAGAATACTAGGTGTAAAAATAATTTTAAAAAGTATTCCTATGAAATTAAAGATCAAAGGGATTGTATTTTATCAACTTCTTTTCGGCCATTCACAGAAGGCTAAGTTTTTTTTTTTCTATTATTGTGAAAATAAAAATTCGTTGAAATAATTAGAACTCGACACATCCGACAGTGGCGTAGCCAGGGGGGGGGGGCTGAGGGCTTCAGGCCCCCCCGAAATGTTTACATAACCTAAACCCGCAATAAATGTGTGAAAAAAAGCTATAAAAATATATAAAATAATAAATTAAATAACATATATTTTTTTAACAATAAACTTATAATATAAATATCATAATATATCAAATACATATATAAAAATAGAAAGATATACAAATAATTTGAAAACAGTGAACAATACAAAGTAAGTAGGCTTGTCCGAAATATTATCTCGAAGTTCCAATTACGACATAACGGTCAGTTAGGTCTTTCAGTAATAACTGTGTGACCTGTGCTTAGAATAATACTATACATAGAAGGAGCACAGGACCGTAAACACAATGTATTACCACTGATAACACGAAAGCCGGTAAACATGATAAATCCATTTTTTAACCATCAAAATCGGTCCAGTAAAACCGGAGATACAAATGTTGAAAGATTACTGAAAAAACATCTAAAAAGCATACATTTTTGTCCAAAAACGCATAAAAACCTTAAAATTCTTAAATCTTAATTTCTTAAACATGTTTAAGAATTAGGCACATATTTTGTTAACTGCAGGTAATATGGAGTTGTTCTAGAGAAAGAAGTCAGCACAAGCTCTAATATTGTGATGACTAATGACCGGCGTATAATGCTCAAAGATAGGTAAAACTTATATTGTAGAAAAATACACTTTTTTTCGGTAATCTTTCAACATTTGTATCTCCGGTTTTACTGGACCGATTTTGATGGTTAAAAATGGATTTATCACATTTTTAATAAACTTTAACATATAATTTAATAAACTTTAAAAACAACCCTTTAAATTTTTGGATAAAATCAATAGGAAACACCGTTATTGGGCTAAAACAGAATTTGAGTTCATTTTATGGATTTTAAAGGGGCCCCGGGGCTAAAATTCCCTTATCTGAAACGGCAGACCACTGATTCATTATCAGAGAGCCAGAATAAGTTGATCTGTGGGTTAAACTTTGGGGCTAGACGGTCACGTTTTTTGCGTCTGGCTCTTGGACTATAATATATGACTTATAAAAGTTAATTTCAAATGGAACGTAGGCAAAAGCTAGAAATTAAACCACGCCTACTTAGTTGAAAAGTAGGTCTGCCGAGGCGCTAGCGTTGATAGGAATCAAATTTTCCCACCATGGGGTCGACAGTCTTTACTGTTTAAGTATATATATAGTCTCTGGTTTGTACAATCCGGTAAATGACATGTACCCCTGATGTCGCGGACTATTTCAAAAATTTACTTAATATAATATTATAATAAAAATTAAATGTTTTATTAATTTTACGTTATAAAAATTTTAATATTATGTGCAAAATATAGTTTTGTTTTATTTAACTATGTGTATTTTATTGATTATGTACTTTACCAGAAACAATTTATTTATTTATTTAATATAAAAAATAATATTATTATTTAATAATAAATAAAAATAAATAAAAACAAACAATGTATACATTGTATCTTGTCTATATTTTAACGGTATATATATATTTAATACATTAAAAAAATTTAATATGTATGTATATATATATATATATATATATATATATATATATATATATATATATATTATATTTATATATATTATATATATATATATATATATATATATATATTATATATATATATATATATAATATATTATATAATATATATATATATACATTCAGCCCCCCCCCCGAAATTAAATCCTGGCTACGCCACTGACATCCGACAATGAGAATTGATATGAAAGGTGGCCGCTGTTTATGTAATTGTTTCTTATCTTACTAGTTTTTGTAAAGTAACAATCCATTATTTCCTTATCTTGATATCTAACTTTTCATAATAGTTTTGAATTAAACAATTTATTTGCTTATATACCTAATATTTTTTTTATTTTTAATTTATGATTTCTTTTTTCCAAACATTTTAATTTTGGATTTTAATTTTATGCAGCCCGCGGGCCACATAAAAATGCTCCGCGGGCCGCATGTGGCCCGCGGAGTTTGCCCAGGCCTGGTTTAGACCTAGTACCTGGTATCCCTTATAAAATGCTACGTATTGTATATTTTGCAATTTTTTTTATTTTCCATCACCTACTATCATAGGCATGTTTTAAGAAAATGCGTATTTTACTAACTTAACATTAAAAATTTAACAAAATTACTATTTCAATATTTATAAGACAATTGAAAATAAGGTTATTTGTATTAAAATTAAATAACAAACAATAATAGAAGCTTTCGGCTCCTGACCTGACGTGATGTTTATCGGGCTTTCGGCCTGCTTAGAGGAAGTCCCTTGTATATTTATCATTGTTTATTACTCTTTGTTGTTTAATTATTATATTTATTACATGGCAAATTGCCATTTATTTAGCAAATTTTTATTATATGGGCCTTCTCAGGGCCACCTATTGTATTAACTGACTGAGATAGTAGGCTTATTTTATAAGAGATATCCGTTCCTACTACCTTGCATTGTGCTTAAAGGATGTTAAAGTGGTAATTGACATAGAGCTATATATATGGAAATATGTATAAGTTTATGCCACTTAGAATGGTCTCATTGAGCTGGAACTGGTCTCAATCAATTTAGCATTGATCGAATTTGCTAATGACACCTTGTATTAAAAAACCTTACTGAAGGCACCTTATAAAAATGTTATTTCTAAAATTCAAAAAATTGGGTACAAATTATCTCGGAACATTCCTCACCATATCATATTCTTTATTTTCATCCTCTCAACTTTGGTCTTGCTTTGCTTGTCCTGAGACTGTATTGATATCTGTTTCATTTACGTTGGTCTACGTATATATATATATATATATATATATATATATATATATATATATATATATATATATATATTATATACATATATATATATATATATATATATATATATATATATATATATATATATATATATATATATATTTTTTTTTTTTTTGAAAATTCGCTATAAAAAAATAAAGTATCGATGTAATTCAAATAAAAAATATTACAAATAATTAAAAATTTTGCTTTTTCATCAATAATCAATAATTATTGATCAATATATTATTGATTCAATAATAATTGAATATCAATAATTAAAATAGTTTATCCAGTGGCCGTAAAACAATTAGTTATACATTTGTGTTGAAAATAAAATAAGCAATGATTTATTGTAGCTAATGTTTGTATGCAATGCTTCCTCTTTTACTTGAAGGATCTAGAATGAAGACTATGTACCAAACGTAAGAAAATGTATAAAAATCATAGATAGACTTGTATTGTAACGAAACTTAGTACACTTATTTATTACGTAATTTGTACCAAATGTCAACTTAATTGGAATATTTTCCGATTTTTTACATTTTTTAAAAAAAACGTATACAAATTATTCGATAAAAATTAAACTAATGCTGATAATGAGATGAAACTTGGCATATATTTTATTCTTATACATAGTCACATGCGTACAAAATTGCAATCGGATCGCATCATTTTTCCGTGTTTTATGAATTTTTGAAATTTTTGCTGAGTCATTATTGCGGGTTAATAACGTCATGAAAAATTATTTTCCGAACATCACAACTACAGCGGTAGACTGATTTTTGTAAGAAATTTAAACTCTCTAGCATCAATACCCTGGGCGCTACGATGATAACAGACAGAAACACACACAACGACTACTTTGCGAAAACCACTCAGGAGGCCTCAAACTCAAAGTACCTGGGTTCAAATTCTGGTAGGGACTATAATTTTTTATCGTTTTTTTTACTTAATATAAGTTTACAACTACTGAATAATTCTGGCGTGGTGTTACGCATGTCGGGCGAATTTCCTTGGGATGCGTGTTTCCGTGCTTAACAACAATTCTGGTTGGAATGATAATTTTAATAGTTTTTTAGATTATATATAAGTTTACAACTACTAAATTAATAATTCCGGTGCGGTGGTCCGCTGTCGGGCGAATTTCATTTAGAATGCGTGTTTCCGTGCTTAACAACCCATTTCTTGCTTGAGTTTCCGGTTTATGCTTTAGAACCCTAAGCAGTTACTCAATTGTCAAGCACTGCTCGTATCTCATTTTGTCTGTATTTTTCAAAGGGAATGTGCTAAAACCTTAAAAGATAACTGACTAAGTTTAAAGATAAGTAACAAAGCTTTAAACTAGTGCAAATAATAGTGCGTACTTCGGATGATAACAAAACCATGTTAAAAACCATCTATCAGGCTCACAAGTAGTCATTTAATATGTATCATGTGATATAGCAAAAATTACCATATTTGGGTAATGGTTACTAAAGTAATTATGGTAAATGTGAACTCGCAAGATTTAATTTACTGGGGCAGAGACCATTTTTGATCAGTGATATTTAAAATAAACCACCTTCCCATCCCACCATAAGCTCATTTTTCCTTTGGAAGTTTAATGAATTGAAAGTTAAAATGAATCCTAAATGCAAGGATATTGAATAAAGGGTATGACGCATTATGGAACGCATTAAGCTAAACAGCAGGAAACCATGGTGAGGTAAGTTTGCCTCTAAATTTAGGACCTGCTCAGTTAATGTAATGATTGTAAGCAGGCGTAGTTCGTACCAAGCATGTGCAGTTTGTTTTTGACATGTGTTTTGTGATGGATTCTTCTCTATTTCTTTGTTCTTGATGGGGTCACTTTGTTATACTGCAAATTGTCTTAGTGCGTAATCCCTTTTATTCAAGATCCTTGCCTAAATGTTAGTAATTGACAGTAACTTTTAAAAACTGATTTAAGTTCGTAAAATCATTCTCAAATGCAAATTTTTCTAATCCTACATCTGATGATGTAATTACTCGATCGTAATCCATTCCTCTGTGATTACTCAAGTTACTTGTTTCGATCTTTAGATTTCCGCAATTTCCCCTTACATTGAAGCGAAGTTATTAAAATCACATGGATCGCACGTAATAATAGTGATTATCACCTAGGAATTATACGCCCTCGATCAAACCGTTCGGACTTTTTTATGATGTGTTAATAAGCTCTGCGAAATTCAATTATGTATTTCTCATCATTAATTTGTTAATTCAATGAATACGTTGAATGTGTAAATAAAATTATTAATATATTAATTTAAAATTAATTAAAATAATAAATAATGATGATACAGAGGGCAATGTCGAGGCCTTTTTTTACTTCCGGTTGTTATTAATAACTTTTATTGATTTTAATAGATAATTTTTTGATGAGCTATAATTAAAAATGCAATTAAAAATTATTTAATTTGCACAAATTTAATTGTGTGAATAATTAAACACTTAAACGTATTTTTTAGTTCTAATACTTACAATTGTTAAGTTGAACTTAAATTTATTTATTTAATATGTGCATATTATTTTTTTAGTTATTATTTATTTATAGGACACAACCTTGGAAAAATTAGGTTAGATAATTAGGCTTAGCTTAGATCATTCCAACAAAAATATTGAATATGGGTTATAGATATAATTTATGAAACAGTATTGTTAGTGAGAGGTGATGAGGCAAATTATATAGATTTTAGCTTGTAACTGCTATTAGGCTGATTGTATAGTCGTATAGTCAGTAAGGTACTTTTGTTAGTTTTTGAATTTTTATTCAAAATGAAGAGATATAAGAAGGATTAGGAATCCCTAAAAAATCTATTTTCGGTTCTGATGAATTTTAATTGAATTTTAAAAAGGAGAAAATCCTTAATTGTTTTTAAGCCTACATTCCTTTAAAAACGAACTAGTCTGGTTTCTTAATGCACAAGAATTCAGCAACAACGTCATATCGGCGATTTTAAATTTCTTCAAAAGTCAATTACTTTAAAAACTATTTTAAAATTAATAGTTTTTATGATGAATTGTTGTTATTAATAGGACCAGAACTTGGATATTGTGATCGTATAATGAATATATTAATCTAGCTTAGGCATTCAAATATTTTTCCTGTTTTGTTTCTTGTATGTATGTACTTTGATTATACCATCAACGCTTTCTAAAATGAAGCTTTTTCGCTGCAAGATGGCCGCCGGAATCTTAACGTTGTGGCGGGAATACTAACGGTCGATTTATGGAGCAATATACGCAGAGAAATCGTGCAACTGTAAAAAACTGCAAAACTGTCGCTGGTAAAGCTCCTCAAATCTCCACTGGTTGGGCGCTTATAGTTCCTCTTACTTTTTACTTCCCTCATTTATACCGTAGGTATATAGGAAAAATATTGTGTGTGCAAAAAAATCTGGATGTCACCGGAGTTATCCGTTACAGGCGTTTTTAAGACCCTCTGAGTGGTTTTCGCAAAGTTGTCTGTCTGTATGTGTGTGTGTCTGTTGTTATTGCAGCTTCCAGTGTATTTATGCTAGAGAATTGAAACTTTGTACAAAAATCAGTTTATAGGTGTAGTAGTGCTATTCGGAAAATATTTTGTATGACGTCATTAACCCGTAATAATTACTTAGCAAACATTCTGTGAAATCTGAAAACACAGAAAAATTATGCGATCCAATTGAAATTTGGCACACATGTAGCCATGTATTAGACTAACATATGTGCTAAGTTTCATCTTATGATCAGCATTAGTTCAATTTTTATCGAATGATTTGAATACAATTTTTAAAAAAATTGTTAACAAATTGGAAAATTATCCGTGTTGCCGTATAAATTAAACGACTTATATATTCTGAGAACAAGCGAAACGAGTTTAAAGCTGGGAGGATGATCGTAGCGACTCCGATGTAATGAAGAGAAGTTCCGAGGTACACCGTACCAGATTTTTTTCAAATAAATAATCAAACGAACGTTTTTGTGAGCGATGTTTTTTTCGGAAAGTATAAGTTATTAAATATTTTTAATCAAGTGTTAAATAATCATAAATAGTGACTCAAACATTGAAAACGCGTGTTTTTTTAATGCCAGAATTAAAATTTTTGGTTAACGAGGCGATCAAAAGAAGTGTACCGGCAAATTCTTAAACATTTTACTGTTTTTCTTCTAAATAGTTGTTTACTATTAA
The DNA here is from genome assembly GCA_018340805.1 of Microvelia longipes. NCBI lineage: Eukaryota > Metazoa > Arthropoda > Insecta > Hemiptera > Veliidae > Microvelia > Microvelia longipes. The sequence continues at coordinate 13,007,494 of JACMZG010001908.1, forward strand.
CTACACCCGAAAAAAATGACAAATGCTCCACGACTGGGAATTGCTTTTTTTACCTCGGCCCCTTTTACTGTCACGCTTTGCTCGACAATAAATATAGTCGCCACGGTAGAAAAAAAAACCTTCTTCACTGTCTTGTAACATGATATAACTCAAATAAAAATAACTTCCGTTCAAATAAGAGATAAGGGAGATTCTTGCAGCGCTTGCGACATGTAGCGGAAACAAGAGAAACAGCATCATTGTGGAAAACGTCGTATGTTCATAAATTCATCTGTAAACATAAATTTGATTAAAAACTACATCTGCAATTTAATAGGACTTAATCCGAGGTTTTAAGCACTTATACGGCTTACTACCGGGCACAAGGGTAAACGTTTGTAATCTTTCAATTAGTATAATTATATGCAAAGTTATGCTGTGTTTATTTTTTCAATATTAATTTTTAGTTATTTTCTGCTTCAATTACTTAGTTAATTGTAAATATTATTTCTATTAAGTTTTATACTTTAAGATTTTTAACATATAGTACTAGTGACAACTTTACCTTTATGTAAGATATAATAATCAATCCTGCGGACCTGTAATAAATATACCTATTAACGCTCCAAGAGAGTAAAGTTAATCCTAACTCCCTGAGCATTAAAGTTAAGTTGATTCCTGTAGGCGAAATGCCAAGAGAATCATGAATGTTAAATCTCGCGGCGAAGCCAAGAGACTTATTTGTTGGTTCCCGAAATGTAGCCGATGTAACCATATATTTAATTCCCAAGGCGAAGCCGAGGGAATTGATTATTGCTCTGGGAGTTGTGAGTGTTTGCTCTTGTGTGCCACAATATTTTACCTAGAGAAAGAATAAAATCAACAATTTATTTGTTGATATCAATAAACAAATCATTGGTTTCCTTGATATTTGTATCAAGACACCAAGTTTTAAATTTAGTATATATCTTTTCGTACATTTCTTTAATTTTGTTAGGTAACAAATCTAATTTGACTGCCCTAGCTTCTTGCACTATATCTTCAGGAATACCGTCTAATAGTTTATCAATGTCTAAAATTGTTTCTTCTCTTTATTTATTTTCTACTCAATCTAATGATTTGAACAGAAGTTCTTAAAAAAAGTCTGTTTAAAAACAAATTGTTGTGAAATAAATCAAAGAAACTTTAATAAAAACACATGATTGCAAAGTCATGTAAGAAATCATAGAGATATATACTAGAGAGGGCATAGTCTATCTTAACACATTAAGAGGCCTGAAACTTCTTCTTGGGGCTCTGTAAAACCTCATTGAAACTTCCTTCAAGAGTGAGTTAAGGTTATAATAAATCAATTGATTTTGGCTTCCTGATCATTGTTTTTGTTTTTATTTGTATTTTTAACATTATCCTATGTATAAGTTGTTGTAATTTTGTACTAATTATTTGATTGTATCTAAAATCGAAAGTTGTCAGGTTACTTTTCCGATGTTTCACAATTTAACCTATGGGACCCCTCTAGTAATAATATCTCTATGTAAAAAATAAATAAATCGGAGGCGCCAACTTAAATCTTTACAAAAGCCAGTTAAATAAAGATTTGCTGTTTTATTTAAGTTGGCTACACTTATCAGGAGGGAGTTAAATTTTAAACTCCCTGTAACTAAACAAGGCTTTTAAATAACTCTTTATACCCTGAAACCAGGATGTAAACCTTGTTTTTCCTCCCGAATGGAGGTATAGTATATTTAAGTCGCCTTGGTTTGCTCCAGCTACCTTTAATAAGTATACAATCTTAATTGTTTGACTTGCTTTTTTTAGGCTCTAAATTTCATTGATAAGGCTCTAGAACAACTAAAAGTCCTGCCACCCGAATATCAAGATTTCTACGCTAGAAGAGCTGTGGAAAATATTAAGAAGATGTACACTTCATGACCCATCATGCCAGACATGGTATCCGAAAATTGACCTAAAATAAGCCTATACAACCTGTCTTAAATTGTAAGCCGCATGAGAGGCTTAAATTTTCTGCGGCTGCAGATAACACAGGCCTGATCTATGGTATATAGTCAATGTTTTACTTCCTTACTCTGACTAAATATTTACTCAGTATATACCATGTGTATTTAATCTTCACTTATATTTCTAATATACAAAAATTTTATTTTATTAAAATTTGAGTTTTATTAACAATTTGGTTAAAAATTGTAACTTTGTTATGAAAAAAGTTTACAATTTCAGTCCTGATATTAAGAGGACTTAATATAAACCATCTTGAATTTGATCTAAGGACTAACAATAAGTGTTTGGATCATCTAAGTGTTAGATCACTACACCTAAATTTGGAGGTGCATACCTCAAAGTTCTATCGGAGCTTTGATCAGGCTATCTAATGATGCTGTGGTTTTACCAAAATTATAAACTGTTCACTTGAAAAGTAAATAAAAACATAACTTCATGATAAGATTTCCATGAATTTCTCCCATCTCTTTATATGCTCTTTTTAAGATTCATTTTGATTCGAAAGAGGAGCAATAACCCTTTTGCTCCAAGCAGCAGCTGACTTTACGCACGACAGCATATAGAGATTTCTCTACAGCTAAATATATTTTTCCTTTTGCCTACTATTCTTTCCTACTATTATTGGTGAAAAAGTATTGTGTTAACCATAAAAATCCAAAACTACAGGTTTCTTTAGAATTACACTTTTAAGACGTTCTGAGTGATTTTTATCCTCACCATGTATTTCATCATGGTGTATGTAACTCCCACTGTTTTCTAGAGAAATTTTGTTAAAAATAAACTTTACGGCCCGTATTCAAAGACTTTTTCCTAACATTCTCCTAACATTTTCCTAACTCCTAACATTCTCCTTACATTTTCCTAACTCCTAACATTCGCCTAACATTCTCCTTACATTTTCCTAACTCCTAATATTCTAGTCACAATTATTCAAACTTTGACGGGGTGCACCTCATAAGTTTTAAATTGTTTTTTGACTTACCACTACGATCCGTAAACGTAAGGTGTAAGCAGAAAAATCTGGTAGGTTTAACTTTTAGTTTATTAGTTATTGGCGAAAATAATTATTGGTAGCATAGCTTTTAGTACGCTTCACATAAGACAATTATTCTTAAATAAACATGAGTGTCATGGAGGCTAGTTTATAACATGGTGAAATATTTTTCATGAATAGTTTGCTTTCACCTTAATTAGCGCGAACTTCTTGAGGGGTTGTTTAACTTGTTGAGACCGCGAACCGTATTGTTGTTTATCTTGGAGTAAGGAAGAGATGCTCACTTAGCTGTATACTTGCATAATTTTGGGTTTGAATAATATTACGGTACTTCAATGCAAATTAATGTATAAATAATTAAAAGTAAGTTAAAAGAAAAATTAAAAAAAAGATGGTATGTTGGTTTGCGCTTACATATTATTTATTTAAAGTTTGAAATAACTGGTTTTAGAGATAAAAATATAAATCATCCTTATGTCTCCACGTGCAAGGCATTCAGTTGCTGAACTGCATATATTCCTGACATTCAACTTGACCTATCTCTTACACACCTTTCTTCCTATATCATATTTCTATATTTAAAATTATTAATTCTGTTGTAATATAATAATTATAATGTTTTTTAATTGTATTATATGTTGTTTTTATTAATAATTCATGAATTATAACGTCATTGTCAATTTTATATGGCTGAATAATAAATTTGAGTTCCGTACGGACGAGCGACGCGTTTTGTAAGATATCTTTTGCTTCGTGAAAGGTGTGTCTATGTCGGTTACAAGTTATCTTGTTTTATGCTGGGAATTTATAGTTGTCAGCTTATTATTTTCTTTGGAAGCTGGTACTTTATCGTAACATTTATGTTTGGACATTGTATCACTATCCATTTTAGTATTATCCATTCAGAATTGTGATTTCCAATCACATTATAGTTTGTTCATATATAATGTTTTCAAAATAGTTTGCGTTGTTGCAATTTAACTTTTTAAACCATAAATGGTCTCATCATTTGTATAACATTGTAATAATTACTAAACAATTATTGGTGACTTTGAACCTGATATATATTTACGTTACCATAGTAACTTACGTTACCGTAGTAACATTGAAAGTTTAATAATAATCTATAATAATGTTTTGTTTCAATACATCGAATTTTAAGTTGTGTTAAATGTTACGTTTTTAATTAGATTTATAACAGGACCCAAAGGAGTAGACTCACTGGGAGTAGAGATCACTTTCGAGAATCAAATAATTAGATCTGGCTGAATAGTGAAGACTCTAAGTTTATTTAAATTACTGTATTATTTTTTTCTAACAAACGTCTAGATTTTTTCACTTCATTCGATTTTTCGCAACAGTTTCCATTGCGGGTTTAACATACACGATACAAGCCAATCAAGAGCGCTGTCAAGCAGAGACCTCACCCCACTTAAAAATTAAGATTTATGGGCATAAAACAAATACGCGAATGCAAAATAGCAACATTTTACGGTTGATTATTATTCAAAAAAATTGCTATATATACAATTTTTACCGCTGTTATCCTTAGTTGTTAACTGAATTTATTTTTCCAAGACAACAAAAGCACGGTTTCTTTTAGCAAACTATAGCAGTAAGTAGTAATTTTTCTTGTATTTATTTTATCGGTTACTTTGTATTTAGTCCTCAACATATTTCCTATGAGCAATTAAAGAAAAGTGCTCGTTCATTTTTTGTCTTAACGATGGCTGTTGCACAGTTTTGCTATGTCCTGCCGATCTTAAATTGCGATTTTTCTTTTCAAGTTGTGTGGAGTTAGAGACGGAGCGAAACTGGTGAATAAACTTTTATTTCAAGATGGATCGGATTGAATTAGGAACTCATTGTAGAGGGTCTGCTTGTTTCTCCGCGTATAATAATAATTATTAATACTTCTAATTTTAATAATTTTTCAAAAAAGCCTATTTTCCTGCTTATTCCAGCATTCTGGCAAATCATCTTCAATATTGAGAGCGGGGCAACAATTATTTAGGTCGATCCCGCGATCTCCATTTTTATAATTATTTTGTTTTTTCGAAAAAAAAACACTATCAGAGAGATCTTTCTTCTGAAGATTTAAAGATCTTTTTCTATCACTACATTGACGTCTAGATTTATAGCAATCTAGCAATGGTTCCTGTTTAATGTACTTAATGTTATATCTTAATTATGCGAGGGATCGAGCCTCGTTGCATATATATTTACAGCAAGAATTTTTATCTCTTCTCTTACCCTTAAAAAGGGGATAGACTTTGATTGTTCTTAATAAATAATACAAAAACACTAATAAGATTATGTTAAATAAATGTCATGTTTATAACAGCTGCCAAAATATCTAGGTAAGTTCTATACAAAAAAGGATTAATTTATATAATAGACCTTAGTTGTGAATGATTTACATACTTTAGGTCATATCAAAACATCAGAATAAAAATAACGTATCATTATTATACAAGCATAATATTATATTAGCTAGTAATATTCTTATTCTTTTTTTCTCAATGTAATATTAGTTTGAAAAACATATAAAAATATGTAGATCAGTGAACTCAGTTAAGATCAACGGTTCGGCGAACTCCCTTAATTTAGGATGCCGGTTCGGCGAACTCCCTTAATTTAGGATGCCGGTTCGGCCGGTTCGGCGAACTGGCTTAATTTAGGATGCAGGTTTGGGCAAACCGGCTGAATCCTATCACTGGTACATTTTTTTTAAATTATTCAAACTTGCAGTATATTATATGTTCTATCCCAGGTATTTTTAAAGTTGGCGTGCTGAAGTCAGTCAGGAAATCAACGTAATTTTATTTGAAAATTTACAAAAACAAAAGCTTTGTCTTGTCGGTCCTTAACGCAACACAACAGAGCCGCTAATTTTAAAAACATTTTGTTAAATTCTATTACTTTAACCTTGCATTTATTGAAAAATTTATCTTTAATCTTGGACTGAAATAATCACCTAATCTCTAATTGTATTCCAATGTTTATAAATCATGTCGTGACTCTTGTACTACATATTCAAATTGCTACAGAAAATCCTGTAAATCACACCAAACTCAGTTTATATGATATATGTCAAACTAGAACTTATAATCGATTGTTTTCTTTTCATTGCAAGCTTACCAGCAACAGTTCACTCCCTCCATTATAATTAATAAAGCAAAAGAATAAATATTTATAGTTTATATTTGATAAATTTATCTTAAATATGATTATGTTTTAGTATTAGATTCGTAGAGTAAATGAAGTTCAAGTCTAAACCTAATAAGTATACAAATTAGATCAATATTACTTTAGTTCTGTAAAGCACGTATTTAATAAACTACATGTATTTAACATGTTAAATATATATATTTGACATGTTAAATATATATATTTGACATGTTAAATATATAATAATTATAATCATATTTTAATTTTAAAACAGCAAAATTATTGCCTTACATGATGCTTATATTTAATTTTTACATAGGTTAGTATTTAATCATTGTCAAAAACCCTACATAGAAATGAATATAAGAACTTATATATACAATAATTGTATTGGATAACTAATATTAGGTATTGCTAATTTACTATTTGAAAATATAAGGCAGCTAATGGTACATATATCAACTGTTACATTGGAGACGAAAATGCTTTGTGTAAAGTAACATATATTAGTGAAGTCATATCAATTGTTAACACAATAATATCCCATTTGTTTTTTTCTATTGGTTGGTATTTAAGCTAATGCTTGATGTTTGTTTGTGTCTGCTATTTTTCTTATTAAATAAACTTTAAAGGACAGTGTGAATTATGGGCTGTATAGACAATGCAATTAGATATACCTAGTAAATCTTTATTTTCTGTAATGTAAATACGAAGTACTGTTAATAAGTTGCAGATAAGATATCGTGTTCGGTATTGCACTCTGAGTCTAACCTTGGTATTGGTTTTGAAAAATTTGAAAGTTATTGTTCCCATGTAAATGTTAATGGACTTAAATTTTATAAATACAGTGTTACACTAAATTATATTAAGTTATAGGGAGTTAAATGGTCACTTTCAGGATATACTAAAATCAGAGATATTTGGAATTCAATGACTAAATATCTTGTAGGTCATCAAGTTTTTAAATTTGGAATGTAAGTATAATAAGGATTTCAAAATTCTATGACAATTTTTAGGTCTTGTACACTAATAGGTTCTGATTTTGTTTAAGGGCAAAAACTAATAAAATGGTTCTGTAAAGATAAAAGAAATAAATTTAAGAGAAAAGGACAGACCCGACCGTCTGATCTCATTGACGCCCGTTTACCATTGTTAGCTGCAGAATTGACTTACTTGATAGTATTTTAAATCATTTTAGTCTTTAGTCCTTTAAAATGTTAGAGACTAATATGAAAAAAAATATTATGTTGCGGAGGTCCGCAAGTTGGGCGAATTTCTTTGAAATGGGTGCTTAGTTGCTTATCAATCGATTCCTTGCTTCTGTTATATGCTTTGTAACTGAGCAGTAGCATCACAGCTTATTAAATTTTTCTGAATGTTTACATGTAAATGCGCATATTTATCCCATATATTATAGAGGATGAAATGCAAGGCACAGCCTTATCCGCACTCATTTGAAGCTCAGTTTATGCCCTTTCTTTGAAAAAATTCGAAAAGATAAGCAAGTTGTGACGCTAATGCTCTGGTTGTTAGTATATAACGGGAACTTAGACAAGGAATGGACTGATAAAAAAGAAAAAAACAGCTTATAAACAAGTTATAAACTTGTAAATGTAATAATATATATATATATATATATATATATATATATATATATATATATATATATATATATATATATATATATATATATATATATATATATATATATATATATATATATATATATATATATATATATATATATATATATATATATATATATATATATATATATATATATATATATATATATATATATATATATGTAATACATAAAGATTTAAAAAATATATATATATATATATATATATATATTATATATATATATATATATATATATATACAGTCGGACCTCTATATAACGAACTTAAAGGTTCAAGTGAATAAATTCGTTATATAGAAATTTCGTTGTATAGAAATTAAAAAATAAATAACTCTGTACTATTTTATGATATTTTAATGGATATATAGGATGAATAATAACCTCGCAGTTGCATATTCAGCAGCTTTTTCTTTTATTAGCGGCCCTGCCACAGACATATTTTTGTCCCTTAACATTGTCACCCACTGTAAAATTGCGTCATCAATGTCTTCATACTTGCATACTCGAGAACTTTTTTTAAATCGCCACTCATTTCGTATAACCTAAGTATAGATTTCCGATTTTTTAAAATTGTTGATATAGAATTAGGAGCGATTTTATACTTCAGAGACGAGTCTTTGTTTTTGACTCCATCGTCAGAATCTTTTAATAAATTGATTTTTTCAGAAAGGGACAGCAATTTCCGTTTTGACATTTTAATAAACTCGATTTACAAACAAATAAAAAGTTTCACAAACGAACTGGTCAGACCGAATACCAAATTAAAACTGAAAGGTCCGACTGTGTTTATATATATATATATATATATATATTATATATATATATATATATATATATATATATATATATATTATATATATATTAATATATATATATATTATATATATATATTATATATTTATATATATATATATATATATATATATATATATATACATGTGTATATACAGGGTGGTCCAGCTAAGAAGGACAAGACCTTTTTTCTCGGAAACTATGACAGCTAGAAGGATGCGGTTTTCGGCATTGGATTCAATGTAATAGTGAGCAGACGAGAAAAATCCGTTTTCGGGCGCGCTTCGCGCCTGTCATAGAGATGTTAATGCTAACTTTTTTAATTTTATAGTTAGGTATAGGGAAGTTTTTTTTGTTCTTTAAAGAATGAAAAATAAGGAAGATTAGTGGAGATTGCATCAAAATCGGACAATTTTTCACAGAGCTATGATGAAAAAACTTTTTTTTTTAATTTAGTTCACTTCGGCGCCATTTTGGATGATGTTGCATTTAAATAAAATTTATTATATGGACATATTTTTAAACTAGAAACATTGCTTTAATAAAAGAATGTCAAAAGTTTTAATTCTAACCTTAGTTTTAGGTGTAAAATAGTCGTTAAACATAACAAAAACAAAAAAAATATGGTTTTTCTAAGATACCATGAAAAGTAAGATAGGGAGCTATAGTTTTTATGGTTTGTACAGTTAGCCAACATGAAAAGCAACAAAATGAGTCCAATTTTAACAAATTCGCTTCACAATTTCAAAAGTTATTACTAATAAATCTCTTAAAATTGCCAAAAATGGAATATTTTTATAGTTTACCACCCTATTGTTGATATTTAATGGAACTGCAACGTCATCATACCTTGTGATCTTTATTGCAGCTTGTATAAGGATTCCAGAACGCCCAAAAACACTTATTTTTGTTCATTGGTTGTGGAGAAATTACGATTACGGTGATTTTCGTCAATCGTAGAATGCAGATTAGAGGTACCTTGCAAAAACCAAGTAAAATCCTTCATAAACGTTAATAAAAAATTGATTTTGATGATAACTACTTCGTTTCTAGGGGTAAAGGACCAATAAATAGCAAATCACATAACTAGACTGTAAAGTGATATTTTACTGCTGTGAAAATTTGTTTATTAACGACAATAAAACCAGCCAATTTTATTTCCGGAGCTATAAATTATCATTATTTATACTATTCGTTTAGTTGCGCATTTATTAAAAAGAGTCGATTTTTTGTATGAATAATTTAATTTAACTTAGTTAAAAGAAATTAAATAATAAGATTTTAATTAGCATATCACACTGCTCAATTAGGTGGCCATCAGGGTCACCAGACTTGACCCCGCGCGATTTTAAATAGCATATCACACAACTGGACTGTAAAGTGATATTTCATTGCTGCGGAAATGAAAATTGTCGTTAATAAACAAATTTCCGCAGCAGTAAAATATCACTTTACAGTCTAGTTATGTGATTTGCTATTTATTGGTCCTTCACCCTAGAAACGAAGTAGTTATCATCAAAATCAATTTTTTTATTAACGTTTATGAAGGATTTTACTTGGTTTTTGCAAGGTACCTCTAATCTGCATTCTACGATTGACGAAAATCACCGTAATCGTAATTTCTCCACAACCAATGAACAAAAATAAGTGTTTTTGGGCGTTCTGGAATCCTTATACAAGCTGCAATAAAGATCACAAGGTATGATGACGTTGCAGTTCCATTAAAAATAACAATAGGTGGTAAACTATAAAATATTCCATTTTTGGCAATTTTAAGAGATTTATTAGTAATAACTTTTGAAATTGTGAAGCGAATTGTTAAAATTGGACTCATTTTGTTGCTTTTTATGTTGGCTAACGTACAAACCATAAAAACTATAGCTCCTATCTTACGTTTCATGGTATCTTAGAAAACCATATTTTTTTTTGTTTTTGTTATGTTTAACGACTATTTTACACCTAAAACTAAGGTTAGAATTAAAACTTTTGACATTCTTTTATTAAAGCAATGTTTCTAGTTTAAAAATATGTCCATATAATAAATTTTATTTAAATGCAACATCATCCAAAATGGCGCCGAAGTGAACTAAATTAAAAAAAAAAGTTTTTCATCATAGCTCTGTGAAAAATTGTCCGATTTTGATGCAATCTCCACTAATCTTCCTTATTTTTCATTCTTTAAAGAACAAAAAAAACTTCCCTATACCTAACTATAAAATTAAAAAAGTTAGCATTAACATCTCTATGACAGGCGCGAAGCGCGCCCGAAAACGGATTTTTCTCGTCTGCTCACTATTACATTGAATCCAATGCCGAAAACCGCATCCTTCTAGCTGTCATAGTTTCCGAGAAAAAGGTCTTGTCCTTCTTAGCTGGACCACCCTGTATATGTATTCTCGAGTGTATATGTCTTTGTTTTTTTCACCACCTGTTGTAATCTCTTCAATTATCTTTAATCTTTTGTATGTGTCAACGTCCTACTCTCAGTAATACTCTAACGTATGTCAGAGTATTGCTTTTAGTCGTCTACAGCTTGACACCTACCTTTAATTAGTCCCCATAGATTCCCTTTTCGATTTGAAGAAGTACTCTTCGGTAGCTGATTATTGTCCATCGTCCCGTGTTTCAGTTTTTATGTGTTCATGCATAGTTTTGTCTTTATGAATAAAGTTTTTATATGTGTATATAATATATATAATATATATATATATATATATAATATATATATATATATATATATATAGAATATATATAATTATTAGACTCTTTAATATATTAGGTTGATCAACACTTCTTGAAATATTGGTTCTAAATTCGACCAATAATTGTTTAATGGCTACTTGTTAAAATCGAAATAACTAAGCTTCTTTAAAAACCTATCAGAGTTTATCCTGTTTGGTTTTTAGCAGCTTGTTTTAGTTCACCTTGAAAAATGTAGTTTAAATTTTACTAAATATAATCCTTCCTCGCTCAAAATACATTAAGTATGATGTTCACTGTAGTTCTTTTATAACATAACAGCAAAAACTTGACTGAAATTAAAATTTATGCTTTTGGTTTAAATTAAAATCGTGCACCAAACTACATACTTGCAACAATATAATAATAACATAAGCTAAATATACAATTAATAATAATTCTCAATAAGTAATCAATTTGTCTTGCAGACAGCAGTTAAAGTTTCATTACTTTTAGATCTTTGTTTAGAAGTAATTATAATAAAAATAATTCATAAAAAAATAAATTGATTCTCTGAAATTGATTTTAAACATGAGTCATGTATATTGGTGAATTGTTAATAATCATGTAATCATTGTAATAATATGATATTAAGTATAATTAATTATTAATCATAATCAAAATGGCATTGTATCTAAATAAGTTTTATACAATAATTTCAGAGATTGTTTTAAATATACACTAAAATTTATTAAATAATATAAATAAAGCAACAATTTTTATAAAATTCCCACATCACGAGCAACAACTATTTAGACCTATAGAATCTAAAAATTTTTAAGGCTCTCCCGCTTGAAGTGAAGTTGATTAAATCTATTAATCAAAGTTTCAAAAGTAATCAAATCTTTCTGCTGATTAACTCAAATTCAGTTCTAAGGAAAATATAAAAAATCTGATGGATTTCTTTCATTATCTTAACTCTGCTAAAAATTAACCTGGTTCCAGCTTGATGGCAAACCAGCAAAGTTAAAACTATTTGAAGCATTCTTAATGCATTGCATGCAAATACACTTGGAATTGATTATTGCATTTATTTGTTAAATATGGTTTTCAAATTTTAAAACGAAGGAGCAACTTTTAACTCTTTCTCTCAATAATATTTTTTAGACTGCGTCTGTAAAAATAAGTGCAATTTTAAAGGCACCTTTGTCCGTTTTCAAACACATATAAAGTTAAAGCAAAATGGAATCTGGCAAACAAAGGCTGTTACACATTTTTGATTTTGCTTAGAACTGGAGATATTTTAATGTATATAAATTTTATCCCCACCACTTTACCCTAGAAGTAAAATACTTTATGGATGGAGCTATCTCCGTCTGGGTGTTAATATTAAAATAATTATGCTTATTTATTATTAGGAATTAAAATAATTATGCTTGTTTATTATTTAGGAATTATTATAATTATGCTTATTTATTATTAGGAATTATAATAATTATTGTTTCTTATTAGAAATCATAGTAATTATGCTGATTTATTATTAAATAAGGAATTTCTTGACTAACTCTTTTTAACAATCACAGTTTTTAGAAAATGAAATTCCACTGAAAACAGAAATTAGGTTTGGGCATAAAAAGTCTATGATTTTTTTCAAAGTAATACTAATTTTTGTAATTATTTTAACCCCTGACAATATACAAGAAAATATAAATCTGTCCATGCCATTCACTTTTCCTCCTATTTTTTGTGGGAAAAACTTATCAACTCTTTTACCCACCTTTTCGTATGAAGTTAAGAACTCAATACTGTCCGACACATAATAATTATAAATAACTTATAAAATATTTTGAAATATAAGATGCAACTACCTTCGATACTCGCATCTCGACATTAATATACTTGGACCGTTTCGGCTTAACGTCATCTTAAGCAGGATAGGCTTCACGCCTATTTATTAGTAGATATCTCGAGCCTTGCTCCTATTGTTGATGGCGTTAAACCGAAGCGAGTCAGACAAAAAACAAAAAATTTAGAGAGAGAGGACTTAGGTAAAATAACAGAGTAATAAAGGGTCTAGTAGAAGTGTGACAGTTTCTATTGGGTGTGATAACTGTACTTAATCCTACTAGAGCCTCCCTAGAGGAAGACTAGAGACTACATCCCTCTGCAACCTCTATCGCAGTATATATCTATAATACAACCTGCAAACGGCGGAAATTTTTCAGTGACGTCACATTAAATAACTTCATACAAGACAATTAAAGAATATATATGGTAACATAATAATTACTACTCATTTTACAATTACAATTTCTAAAGACAAAATAGTCGAAAAATAAAGTAATATAATATTACGTAATTGTAATCACGTAATATTAATTGAATTATCAAAGAAAATCAAAAAAATGACGTCCCCAATGTACCATTATAGTACCACGCTACCTAAGGAAATAATAAGAACTGTTGTGTCCTCCCTCTAAGTATTAGTCTCTTTGAGTCTAGAGATATTCTTTTTCAGCGTTAAGTTTCGACGGTAACTGATTCTTCAACATGCCGAAACAAAACTTCTTAAATTATTTTGAAGTTTGCTGTAATTTTTTTTAAGATAGTCATAAAATAGTTGGTAAGTGCTTCAAAGAGACGACACAACTTCCTGTTAAAAGACATAATGAAGTAAATAACTCACAATACGGTCTAATTAGTTACATTGTTCATATTCTTTAATATAATTACGAAGTACAGAGTTTCATTCCACATCTGAATTTTCGTTTCTTGATGACATGCGCAAAAGTTTTTTGTATTACCTATTTTTGTAGATACCTTTGTATTTTTGTATATACCTTAAAAGATCTATGCAATGTCATAATGGATTCTTTTTTCGTCCCTAATTAAGACGCAAGGAACGCGTTTAAGAACTTCAGATTTATATAAAAAATAGTTATGGGTACTCCTTTATTAATTCACCTATATTATGGAAAATTATAAATATAGACTTATTTTACAAAAGAATATCAATTGACTGTAATATGCCTTCATGAATACACCTATTTTTTGGAAGAATATAAATCGACTATAACATATACATTAATATATAATATATTTATAAATACACTTATTTTACAAAAGAAGAACATCAATTGACTTTGATATCTGTTTAAACACCTATTTTATAGAAGAATAGAAATAGATCATGATATTCCTTTGTAAATACTCTTATTTTACGAAAGAAGAACATAAATTAACTTTAATATCCCTTTAAAAACCTATTTTATAGAAGAATTTAAATAGACCATGATATTCCTTTGTAAATACACTTATTTTACAATAGAAGAACATCAATTGACTTTGATATCCCTTTACTAAACACCTATCTTACAGAAGAATATAAATAGACCATGGTATTCCTTTGTAAAAACTCTTATTTTACAAAAGGATATCAATTGTCAGTGGTGTTATTTTATTAATATTTTTTTTTTATAGAAGAATTAGACTTGACTATGATATATTTCCTTTATCATTACATTTATTTTACAAAAGAACATTAATTGACTGTGACATTCCATTGTCAATACACCTGATTACAAAAAAAATATAAATTCACTTTATGATATTCCTTTATCAATTCATTTATTTTACAAAAGAACATTAATTGATTGTGACATTCCATTGTCAATACACCTGATTACAAAAAAATATAAATTTACTTTATGATATTCCTTTATCAATTCATTTATTTTACAAAAGAATATCAATTGACTTTGATATTCCTTTGCAAATACACATATTTTACAAAAGTATATAAATTGACTGTGATTTTTCTTTATCAATAAATCTATTAAATCTTCATTTATCTAATTCTGCTGAGCTGCTTTTAGAAATAACATACTATGCTTAAAACTGTCTGGTTTTGAAGACTTTTCAAAACCAAAATTGAAAAGTAATTATTTATTGAATAAATAATTTGTTCAACACCAAAACATAATTAGAATCAAAATCGATGTTTTATAACCCAGGTCTGCGATTTATATCATTATCTTTTACGTGTGTAATGTTAACCAGATCTCAAGACAACTTGTCTATTGATGCTAAAAAATAAAATCTTTTAAATTAATGAAATTTGTATAATTTGAGATTGATGCGGAAGATGACTATGAAATCCTTGAACTCGAGCCGTCTGATGGTACTTACCTAATGAAACCTGGGTAAAAAAGGAAGAAGGAAATAACTGTCTGAACTTGAATCTTGACAAATAATTTGTCTAAATCCGAATCCTTACTTCGACTCATTAGTGCTATTAGTAGCTAATGATTGCTACTTTAAACCATACTGTGCATTACTTTGATTATTTTTACCTTATTACATGTAGGTATTGTAATACAACGTATAATGTAGTGAAATAAACATTACCAGAATTACACTGGTTTAGCGCCTAATGCCTAATACATAAAAAATATACCTAGATGTTTGTATGTTTTGTCGCCGGAGAGATCTGGTCTAGACCAGATCTCTCCGGCGACAAAACATTTTAAAGTAACCAAAGTAAAGTATTCTCAAACTAAGATTACAGCTTTTACAAACGCCGAAAAAAGTAAATAAATATATAACCTTGGCATATAAACCTGTTGCATTATTGTTTTAACAAACGAAACGAATAAAATGTTTAAAAATGTGGATAAATACGCACAACAATAACTTAAAATATGGTAATATTTCAAAAGAAGGCCCCAACTAAAATTTCCATCTTAAAATGCCAATAAGGTATTATCTTTTTTGCAGGTTTTGGAGTCTTTTATAACCCAGAAAACTTGATTGTCTTTTATAACCTAAGCAGTTACTTAATTGTCAAGCACTGCTCGTAACTCATTTTGTCTGTATTTTCCAAAGGAAATGCGCATAATCATCCAGTTGTTGTACAAAACTATGCCTCTAAAATTAGAAGTACGCACTATTATTTGCACTAGTTTAAAGCATAGTTACTTATCTTTAAGCTTAGTCAGTTATCTTTAATGGTTTTAGCGCATTTCCTTTGGAAAATACAGACAAAATGAGTTACGAGCCGTGCTTGACAATTAAGTAACTGCTTAGGTTCTAAAGCATGAACCGGAACCACGCTATGGGCATGGTCTTGCATAAGCAAAAAATGGGTTGTTTAGCACGGAAACACGCATTCTAAATTAAATTCGCCCGACAGCGGACCACCGCGCCGGAATTATTTATTTAGTAGTTGTAAACTTATATAATGTAAAAAGCACGGAAACACGCATCCAAAGGAAATTCGCCCGACATGCGGACTACCGCGTCAGAATTATTTTCTAGTTGTAAACTTATATTAGGTAAAAAAACGATAAAATATTATTGTCCCTACTAGGATTTGAACCCAGGTTCTCTGGGTTTGAGTGCTCGCATCCAAAGGAAATTCGCCCGACATGCGGACCACTGAATTATTTTTTAGTTGTAAACTTATATTAAGTAAAAAAAAGATTTAAAAAATATCGTCCCTTCCAGGATGTGATCCCAGGTACCTTGAGTTTGAGTTGTCGTATTGACTCCGGACCAATGGCATTCAACTCAGAGGCCCAAAAACATTGAAAACGACACCCTATTTGAAATTTAATTTTTAACGACCGTGATTTTGGTTTTCTATAATTTTTGTGGTTTTTTCGACTTTTTGCTAGTTTGGTAGTTTCATTCGATTCAGCGTCTCAAAAATCATAAATATTGACCTTCTTCGCGGCCAAAAATGTTAACCCTGAATTTTGCCGATTTTTTGAAAATTTCGCCGACTCAGCAAACCGGGTTAATGACTTCACTAAAACCTGGTTTTCAATAGAGTTTGTGTCCTTCGAAGGTTGATTTTTGTACCAAGTTTTGGTTTTAAAAATAATAATCCGTTCGAAAGATAGAGTGTTTACAAGAAAAAGTCTAGAAATACATATACACGCACACACACACACACACACACACACACACACACATATATATATATATATATATATAAAGTCTCGCGAAACGTATTTTTTCGTCATTAGGGACCTCTGAAACGGATTTGTGTCGTGGTCCGAGGTTCGAATTCCGCCATGACTTCTATCCCATTAGGTGAATTTCCGAAGGAAATTCGCTAAAAAGCGATAAAAAATTATCGTCCTTACCAGGATTCAAACACTACCCTTGAGTGCCCGTGTTGACTCCAGACCATTGTCATTGAACCTACAGGTCTAAAACATCAAAAACGACTCCCACCTTGAAATAATATATGTTCTTCACCGTCCGAATTTTAGGTTTTATCGGTAATTGACATTGGACCGGTTTCACATGATTCAGCGACCCAAAAAAGGACCTTTTTCGTAGCAAAAATAATAACCTTGTAGTCCAAGAGCCGGACCTGAAAAAATGTGACTCATGTTGTACTACTTCATACCAAATATTTATGAAAATATACCTTAGATTATGAAGAAAAAACATAGTCTGCCTATCCAGAGTGGAGCTCTTCATATGATTGCACATGATCCTTGAAACAGATTTTGGTCATAGTCCGAGGCGTCGACTCCCGTCATGATGCTTATGCCTATCTTATTAGCTAATTTTTCCAAAGGAAATTCGTTAAAATATACAGGAAGATGGGAACAATTTTACGAAATGGAATTGGGGACATAGTAAGAGGCGGAGTCGGAACACATTTTTACCACCGACCCAGTATTATTTATAACCAAAACCATGGCCTTAGAAATATTTGAGATGAAAAAATATTATCACAACTAAATATATCTTTAGGTTATAAAAGACAATATTTATGTCTTCATTACCCAAGAATTTCAATTGTTTTGTTCCTTAAACAATATTACATTTAAGACAAGTTTTACAAATTTTTTTTTCAAATGTACTAATTAAAACATTTATCATTGCTCTACATCAAAGACAAATTAAAATATCCAATTATGTTAAAAATAAAACCAATAACAGGCACCTTGAATCTTTTAACATATTTTTGTCAATTTTAATGCTCTTTTTTTTTTCGATCTAAGTTATAAATAAATTTGTATCGTATAACAATCATCTTTGGTAAATATCAAGAACACATTTAATGACAGTAAACAACTCTACTAAATTAACAATTCGTAATATCTACACTCAGACACTAAAAAATGCAGTTTTCTTTTAGATAAAAGCTGATATTTTAATGTCAGTTTCATATTTAATTATTTGTATACTTCCTTTTGAACATTTATATTTATACCTTAAGATTTATTGTTTGATAGTACATGTTACATTAAAATGAATTAAATAAGATAATTAATACTCTGCTGGCCTAATTAATTCAGGTTGAGGTGGAATAAATGTAACTTCGATGTAATTAAAGTACGCAGTAAATAAGTCTGCTGGAAACCTGATGGAAAAGAAAATTCTAGCGCGCATTCAAAGGAAATTCGCCCGGCTTGCGGACCACTACGCCAGAATTATTTTGTAGTTGTAAAACTTATATTATGTAAAAAAAACGATAAAAAATTTGTCCCTACCGGATTGTTGTAAAGCACGCAAAAACAGCATCCGAAGGAAATCGCCCGACCGACGCGAAGGAATTATTATTTTGTAGTTGCAAACTACAAATAATATTATGTAAAAAAAGATACAAAAATTATCGTCCCCTACCAGGAATGTACCCTACCAAGGTACTTTGAGTTTAAGTGCTCGTATCGATTTCGGACCACTGCCATTCAACTCGCAGGCCCAAAAAACACGAAGAACGACTCACCACTTGATATGTGATGTTTAGGGGCTAAATTTTAGGTTTTCTGGTATTGATTACCGTTTTTTCGACTTTTTGGTCACTTAGAGTGGTCGTATTGAGTTAGAATATAAATATTTATAATTATATAAGAAATAAATAAATATTCTATATATATAAGCATAAATATTGCTATTCGCGGCAAGTTAGTTGTCACAAAAACCTGATCGTCAATAGGTTCGTGTCCTTCCCAAGGTTGATTTTTGTACCTAGATTGATAAAAAATTCGCAAACATAGCGTGTTTACAAGGAAAGTGTCTAGAAATGCATATATCACACACACACCACACACACACACATAATATATATTATATATTATATATATATATATATATATATATATATATATATATATATATATATATGTCATTAGGGACCTCTGAAACGGATTTGTGTCGTGGTCCGAGGTTCGGCTTCCGCCATGAGGAATTCTCGTAAAAGAAATTTAGGCTTTCTTTGAAGCCTAACCTCAGAAATTTGAGACATCGCTTTTTGCTAATGCAATGTTCTCGTCCCCCCTTTTTAGAAGGTTGGAAGCAAAAATTTGACCTTTTACATCATTTGATCGAATATTTTATGTATATATATATACATATATATTATATATATATATATATATATATATATATAATATATATATTTATTTTTATTCAGGATCCTTGGTTTAAAAATTTCTGCATATTAGTAGCAGAGCTGGGAAAAAGCAAACATACCCCGTATGTAAAATAAAGTATTGGTTCCTTTGAGAAGTTAAGTTATTTTGCGCTGCAATGACCTGTTTCCCCTACAGATTATACTGGGCACAAACTAAAATAACAAACCTATAAGTGACCATAAGACCAGGCATAAGTAATTACTAGGTAAGTCTTATCGATTAAAAATTGTTCTTATTTCCACATTTCTCCTCTATACCCAGCTTACGTAAACTTTTGATTTAGTCTGGTTGTAGAGTTTCACCGGTTAGGGGGGGCTTCGTTTTTTCTTTAGGCGAGTCAATGCCAAAACACATGTAAAAAGGCTTCATTTTCTACTGACAGTTTCGACTTTGTAAGATTTTTATAAAATTTTAGTTTGCTTTCATATCTCCTTTAATAAGAGAAAAAGAATAATTATGGCAATACATGTAAAATCCTAAAACGGGAATTTCCATGGAAAACAAGATCGCTTTTTTTACCTAGTTTTGTGAATATACTTCTGACGCGTAGGTCCGCACATTTCCTTTAGAGTGCTTACTTCCAGCAATCAATACCTCGTTTAAGTTATCAGTTTATAAATGATTGAAGTTACTGTAATTATTATTTCACGATTGAGTATTCAGATTATTATTTTCGACGTTTAAATTTCACCTGATAAGCGTCTCTAGTAACAATCTCTATGAATCTGGAACTACTTGACAAAATTGAAAGAAAGAAGTCTCTCCACAAAATAAAACTTTATTGGCAAAGCGCTTTCAACCCAATTAGAAGCCATCATCATCTAATATCTGACACTCATATCTAATAGAAAAACATACACACACTTCTCTTCTTCTTTACATCTTAACGGTAGTTAATTTACTTATTTTTGCTTATTTTATTTATTACGTTTTTTGTATTTTATTTTTGTCTCCTTTCCATACTTTTGCTCATAATTTGTTAAGTAATTTTTTTTGTTTTATTTATGTAATTTTTTATTATTTGCTTGTTTGTTACGTTTTGGAGTGATGATGGCCTCTAGTTAAGTTGAAAGCGCTTTGCCCTTAAAGTTATTTTTGTGGAGAGACTTCTTTTCTTTCATTATTTATAATGGACTCTATTCAAGCTCACTCTAAGAATATAATCTGACTAGTTCAATTTGGCGCTACATTATTGCGCCACGGTCAAATGATGCCACCTTCTAAATGACCAGAAGACTTTTACTAAACATTTTGTCATTGAACTTGAATTTAATCTTTAGACTACTTAAAAGTATAACCTTTTTTGAAATTAATTAAATAATTTAATTAAGTTGTATGAAAAAACACATTCATATACAAATCCTTTTAAATAATTCCAATAAAAGAAATTATCTCGATAATTATATATATTTATAATTAATTGGGATATGACCATATAAAGTTAAAACACAACAAACTAAATGAAAAGAATTATATACAATTCTAAAGGTATACTTAATGGTATCATTTGTCATTCATAAATTTCATTTAAGTGCAAAATTAATTTTGTAAATATTAAATAAATAATCGATTTAAATAAAGTCTACTACGAAGGCAAAAGCATAATTCTTTTTAGCGAATTTTCTTTGAAAAAATACGCTATGAGGCCTGTGTGGCAGAAGTTTGACCCAGAGAGTGATCAAAATCCGTTCCAGAAGTCCCTGATCATGAATATATATATATATATATATATATATATATATATATATATATATATATATATGTATATATATAATATATATATAATATATATATATATATATATATATATATATATATTATATATTATATATATATATATATATATATATATTATATATTATATTTCAATTTTGTAAACATTGCTATCTCTGGAACGTATAATTATCATTATATTAAACTATTTACAAAAATCAACTTTAGGGGAACAACCCTATTTAAACCAGGTTGTTGTGACGTCACTAACCCGATATGCTGAGTTACAAAATCGTTAAAAATAAACTTCCAAAGGGGATGCTGCGTGCTTACTTGTTTAACAATCCATTTTTTGTTTAAGTATCCGGTTTAAGTCATTTAACCTGAGCAGTAGCATTACTTAAAAATGGTCTAAAACAATTTTTATAATCGATATCTCGGAACTCTTTCTTGTCACATCGGATTTGCTACGCTCATCCACACTACTTCGGACTCGCTTCGCTCGTTCTCAGAATATACAATTCACTATATTTATACTGCAACACGTCTTCGGACTTGCTTCGCTCGTCTTTAGATAATAAATACATCCGTTCCATTCACAGCGTTCACCCATACTGTACTTACAACGCTCAATGCTGATAACTTTTGTGATGTAACAAAAACCACAGATATACATTAAAACGAAACTTAATGTACTTATCTATTACGTCAATGAAGACATTTGTGTTGAAATATTTTCAATACTTTACTATTTTTTAAAAAACGTACATAAGGCATTTGATAAAAATAGAACTAATGCTGATAACGAGATGACACTTGGGACATATGTTAGTTTTATACATGGCTAAATGCGTGCCAACTTTCAATCCGATCACATCATTTTTCCGCGTTTTATGATTTTCCGAATTTTCTGCTGAAATCATAATAAAAATATTTTCCGAACTTTAAACTCTTTAGCATAGATACACTAGCAGCTACGATGCTAACACACACTCACTTTCATACAGACAGACAACATTGTTAAAACCATTCAGGAGGTCTTAAAACACCTTAAACGGATAATTCCAATTTCATCCCAGTTTTTGAGTTTTTGCAAACACAATACTTCTTCTATATTCCGGCATATAAATGAGGAAAAGTAATAAGCACAATGCTAAATAAGAAATGCGCATTTCCTTTAATAAATCCATTAAAACAAAATTGATGATGTGCAAGTGAGCACGCATTGCTAAGAAAATTCGCCCGACATGCGGACCTCCACGCCTGATTTCTTATAATTCAATGATCAATAAAATTGGGAATTTATTAATTAAGTATACAATTATTTTGAGATTAATAAGATTATAAAGAAACGAAAATTTCCTGTGAAATGTCAGTGGCGATGACCTTATTGAGATTATCAGCAGTAGCATTGAGATGCTTTCAAACTTGATCATTTTAGTGGAAACTTTTTGTTTTATTTTATTTTTACTTTTCGTTACCTACTACTATAGGTGTAAAGGAAAAGTTTAGTGTTCACCTTACATTCAATATCAAGATTTCATCATAATTACCGTTTAGGCATTTTAATGACGTTCTGTAATGTCTCGCATAACTCCTTCTGTGCTCATGCTGAAGAGAACTCTTTGGTGTTCTCTCTGGTGTACACCAATTGACACAAAAATTAGTATTTAGAATTTATCTTATTATATCCAATAGTTTTGCAACGCTGTTGGAATGTCTTTAATGAAAAAAACTGACAACTCCGTTATTTTACACAAAAGAACCGGCTTTCAGCGTACGGCATCATTAGTGCCGGAGAGATGTTGAGCCGTCAGCTGTCCAGAATCTCCGTTAAGAGTTTGCAGACGACTATCTGATTATTGTTTAATATTGACTTTAATTTTATTTATTTATTTTCTTACTTTTCCCAATCACTGTTATATTAAATTGGCCTTTAATCTATATTACTGTAGACATTATATAGGATAAGCTAATGCCAGCAAGTACTACCACTGGGTAGCTTCTTACAACAGTCATATTAAATCTTATCATTGTTACCATTATTGCTTATAACACTCATATAGATATATACTAGAGGGGGCATAGCCTATCTCAATACATTGAAAAGCCTGAAACATCTTTTGGGACTCTCAGGGGCTCTGTGTAACCACATTATAACCTTTTCCAAGTGTATCTTAAGGTTATAATAAATCAATTGTTTTCGGCTTGCTACATATTGATTAGGTTTGATTTGTATTTTGAACGTTTTACTATATAATTAATTGTAATTTTGCACTTATTATTTGATTATATTTTTAGCAAAGGTTGTCACTTTTTTTTTTACTTTTTGTTGTTTCAAAAATTATCCTATAGGGCCCCTTTATTGATAATATCTCTATGATAACACTTGTTTCATGTAATTACATCATAAAAAAGATCTAGTTGTGCTGCATAGAAAGTAATTGTTTAAGACTATGATAGCCTATTTTCCCATCGAGTTGAAATTTGATGCTATGTTTCTCTATTATCGATAAACGGATCCACTGAATTTCGCTTTGATGATTATGGCCATTTTGAAAACATTAACTTTCGAGTTTAAAAACTTTATAAGCAATAAACTTTAAGCTTCTTACTGTTTGTAAAAAAGCTAGAACACGAAATAATAAAGAATGAGTGGCAAAATTTTAGAACTTTTTATTTTTTGGGACCAAAAATTAAAAAAGTTATTAAAAAAGATGAAAGTATATATTTATTGTTGCAATATTAAAAATTAAATCTATAAAAAGTTGGTGTAAGTTAAAAATTAAAGTTTGCCCAAAAAAATCAAGCTTGTATAGAGTATAGTGTAGAGTAACTTTACTAGTAATAGAGTAACTGTAGTGTGACCAAAGGTACTTCCCGTATTAATAATAATAATATAATAATGCCCGTTTAAAAATCTTGCGGCATATCAGGAATAACCCTAACGGTAGAAGTGGCAACCGTTCAGAGTGCAATCTAAAGTTGGCGACCATTTATTTGAACAATATTCTTATATAAGCTGAAAGCGTAACCTGGGATGCGAACCCTAGACCTCCGAAGTATAAAAGTCCAGTATGAACACTGATACCTTAACGACCTCGAGCACAAGGGCGGATTAAATCAAGTGTTACGTGTAATTAGAGGTTTGATTCTTGATTTACTTGAAATCCACTGTAATACTTTTTTAAGTTCAGGAAAGTTATACCTAGACATGAAGTTACTTTATTATACTAAGGTCGAGCGTAACGAGATCGAAGTAGTAACTACCCCTACCCATTGGATAGGTATACTTGAGTTATACCTATATCCTATCCTATACATTGGATAAGTATACTTGAAACAAAATGGAAAAAAAGAAGATAGAAGAGAAGATGGAAAGATAAAAAAAGAGAAGAGTAAGGTAGTATAGTATAGTATAGTATAGTATACTTGTGTAAGTGTATACATAGTTGTATTATACATAAGTTCCTTTATGAATAATTATTACATAATGGAATGTGCTCGTCCCAAATTTCAACTTTATGTGATGTGAAAATGGTTCATGTTTAGAAAGAAAAAGAGCCATAGCAGGGCCACTGTTACGGTAAATTAAAAAAAACACACATAACTTAATGGATATTAATTAATTTATTTATTATGATATATGTAAAATAAACAAAATCGGGTTCAGGTTATCCTTACTAATTCGGACTTGCTTCGCTCGTCTTTTATATAATTTTATTTCTTACAGTTAACCATCCAGGTACTGATCCCGCTTGCTGATGCTTAACGTTAATGATCTAATAAAAACCGTGGATATACTAACCACGTTGAAATGAAACTTAGTATACTTGTGTATACATAGTAGTATTATACATAAGTTCCTTTATGTAATAATTATTATATAATGGAATGTGTTCGTCACAAAGTTCATCTCAATTGGATTATTTGCCGATTTTAATTTTTTTAAACGTATACATGTCAATCTATAAAACTTGAACTAATGCTGATAATTATATGGCGCATTTGTTAGTTTGATATGACTACATGCACGCCAAATTTCAAAAGATCGAAACATTTTTCCGTGTTTTATGAATTTTCTAAATGTTTGCTGAGTTATTGATAGGTAATGAACTAAATGATTCTAGTACTAGTAGATAATAGAATAATTATTTTCCGGATAGCACAACTAGACCTTAAGATTGTTTTTTTTTACCAAGTTTCAACTCTATAAGATAGACACATTCTGAGCCGCAATTAACATGTTCACATTATAGACTGACAACTTTGTAAAAACTACTAAGGGGATTTAAAAATCACCTGAAACGGATAATTTATGTAAAATGCTGGTTTTGGGTTTTTCGCGCAAACACAATACTTTTTCTATGTGCCTACGGTATAAATAAGGAAAAGTAAAATCGAAAAGTCTCTTCATATAGCCACATATAAACCTGTTATGCAGAGTGTCAAGGTTGTATTTAGGTCTAAATTGTTTATATAGTCTACAATTCCTCACTCTTCAGCGAAAAAGTGGAAACGAAATTATAAAGAAAACATTTATTCTTCAGTAATAAACAATGTGAAGTTATGTTTTATTAGCTGGCCTTAATAATTTATATTTATTTATTTATATAATTTTACAACTATCAAATTTACAATCAATTCTTGGTTTAATCTAAAAAATTCACTTTATATTACAAATGAGAAAAAAACAGAAAAAAATACAAATTATTAAAGTTCAAATTAAAATAATCATTCAGTTCATACATAGGATTAAGCAATAATACTTCTTTGACTTTGTTTAAGCATTTTTGAGGGTTTAGCGCTCTTATACCATGTGGTAGGTGATTATATATTTTTATTTCCATGAAACTAGGACCTTTGAAGGTTTTATAGATGGTAGTTTGAGGTCACAGCCTCTCCTAGTCTCGTAGTGATGGAGATCACCTTGTTTTTGTTTAGAGCCTAAATTCCTCAAAACATGCTTTAAATATTCCATAATATATAAGCCAAAGACTGTCTTAATTCTCCATTTCTCAAAGAGAGGTTTACAAGTTTCTATTTGTTTAACTCCCTGTAGTGTACGGATAGCTCTTTTTTGTAGCAGAAAAACATCTTTAGTTGATGAGCAAGAGCCCCACAGTCTTAATCCGTATCGTAATCTGCTTTCAAAGTTAGAGAAGTAAACAATTTTCAAAACTTGCTGAGATATAATACTTTTCAGTCTTACTAGGAGAAATATGACAATACTAAGCTTATTCGTGAGATTAATCTTAATCCGTATCGTTATCCTTTTCAAAGCTTATATGATATTGCTAACTAAAACCACACGTTACGATCGACGGCATTCTTCTTGCTATCATTCGCTGATATTCTTAATGACGCTGCTCTTACAGAAAAAAACAGGGAAAAAATCTAACATTTCGTATTCAATTATACTTCGTATTTTTCCTTAAATGTCCTTGGATCATTAAGCTCATTATGGTTAATTGTTTCAACTTGGTTCTGCTAGTTCTGCTTACCTAGTGACCTGTATTATTTGCCAAACCACGACCTTGATTCTCACCAGAATCGTGCTAAATTTGTTTTACACAGTATTCAGGTCTGCGTAATGAGTCGAGTGTCGTTAGATCACTTTTAAAGAAAAGAAATACTAAGTGTCTAAGTACAATATTGGAAATCGGAAGAAATTTGTCGTATCAATATTATTTGCTGATTATACCTAAAAAATTATTAAATCCCTAGAATAAATAGGAACAGAGCAATTCGGGACTAATATGTGTTAGGTATACTTCTTTAGACAGACACTCACTAGTAGTTTGAATAAGGACCTATTGATTACTAATTAATATAATAATTTATCATTATATTAATGATAAATTATTTTTTTATTTATTATTACCTAATTTATTCTCTTTATTTTCCGCACTATTTTTGCTTAAGTTAAATACAATAAAAATAAAAATATGGGGTACCTCAGAAATTTTCCTTACCACATCGGCGTCTCTACGCTAATCCTCTCTACTTTGGACTCACTTGATTAATTCTGAGAGAATAAAAATCACCAAATTTATCCTGCAACACGTTTTCGGTTTTGCTTCGCTCGTCCCCATACATTTGTTTTATTCCCAACCGCCAACTATCCTGGTACTGACTATCTCGATGTTATTTAACGTTTATGAAAAAAACGCAGATATACTTACCGTATTGTAACGAAACTTAGTATAATTATTTATTATACTACGTTACTACGTATATTACGTTTAGGACGCTTGTACTAAATCAATAGAATCTATTTTCCGATTTTTAATTATTTTTTAAAAACGTATAAAGTCATTCGATAAAAATTTTACTAATTTTGATAATAAGAAGAAACTTGACACATTTATTAGTCTTATATTTGACTACATGCGTGAAAATTATTTGATAATAAGTTGTATATTATATAGCTTTTGACAATGAATAGTTTCCCGTTTAAATTTTCACCCCTTATAATAAGGGCTTTAACCCCGGAGTTGATATCCTTAAGGACAATGATAGTAAAATAAGCTGTGAAATGTCAAAATAAAAAGAAAAGAAAGATGTCTCTCCACTTAATATTAATTTAAATGTAGAAACAAATAAAGTATAGGGGTCTTTCTTTTCTTTCTCTCAAGGAAAAAAGTTTCTTTTCCTATCAAAAACAACCAGAGGTCTGATGGTTATGCGGTGACAGAAGTTGATAAAGATAAAGTCTTGCGACGCTATGGGAAAAGATTTTTCATACCTAATGTGAACATTTCTAGTTCTACTTAGCGTATTGAAATTATACTGGTAAGTATAGGAATTTAAGTATTCAACCTGTTACACAGTGGTGTGGCGCAGGCGTAGTGTAGAGGCTACAAGGTAAAGACCTTGCACTTCAGCCTATATAACACATCAACTTCTCTGTTCTTTAACTCTAACGCTTGTAAAGTCAACAACCTTATATACACGTCAATATTAGTTTTAAAATTATAATTAAATTTCTGCGATTTCCCCCAAAAAATCGCTTGGTTAGTTTTGGTGTTGTAGTTATAGTGCTCGTAGTTTACGTTGAGTTAGTACAAGATTGGATCTCATTAAATATAAAGGTAAATTTATTTTGTATTAAATTTAGAAAATTAGTTGGAAAATATTATTTGAATATAATTATAAACAAATTGAGAAAAGATTGTTTACTTATAAATAAATTAAATATTTTTGTTGTCTGCAATAATGTAAAAAAAATTAGTCGACTGAATAATTGTTAGTTGCCTATGAATAATTAAAATAAAAAAGTTTGAATATTAGTTCACTATAAAAAGAAGAAAATAATTTCAAAATATAATTGTCTGTAAATAGGTAAAAATGATTTAAAAAAATAATATTGTCTACAGATTGTAAATAAACTAAAAATATTATTTCATATAAAAAGAAAGATTAAGTTAATTAATAAAGAAAGGATTAAGAATTAACTATAAATATATAACTAAAATGACAATTATCATACGATGAAAAATCATTCCATTATAAATGTATTATTTTTACTTTCATACCATAGGTATAAAGGAAAGTATTTTGTATATATAGTATAATAGGAAATCCGAAACCGGGATGTCACCGAAATTATCCATTTTAGGTGTTAAGACCACTAGAGTGGTTTTCACTATCTTTTCTGTCTGCCTGTACGTGTGTGTGTGTTTGTTTGTTAGCATCGTAGCTCCGAGTGTATTTATGCTAGAGAGATGACAGTACAAAAATCAGTCTATAGCTGCAGTTGTGCTGATCTGAGAATATTTTTTTATGGCGTCATTTACCCACAATAATGACAAAAAATCATAAAACGCGAAAAAATTTGACAATAAATGTTTCATCTATAATAAGCATTAGTTCAATTTTTATTAAATAACTTGAAAACGTTTTTTAAAAAATTATAAAAAATCGGAAAATCCAATAAAGTTGAAATTTAGCATTTTTTTTTAATTTTCGAAAATTTAATATGTCTTTTATTTAAAGGCGTCGTATGATTTCTTTAAAACCATATGAGTTCTTCTTCTCATAGGTAATTTTTGTACATATTTTCTTTCAAAATCAGATGATATTAGGCTGTAGCATGTTTACAAGTGCTCATACCTCTGCATCCATCCTCTTTGCATACAGATACCACCTTTTGTTCGACATAGGGATCTGTGGGAGCTAACAGAGTATTGCCACAGAGTATTTTTACCAGAAATAAGTGTTGTTACGGTAAGGTCGCAAGACTAGTTGTAGATCTAGTATAATCATCTTATAAAGATCGCATCTTCTCTTCCAAAGCCATAATTCCAAATTTATTTGCGAGTGAGTTTTTGCTTTACATGTTTAGACATGTAAAACATGTCTAACTATAAAAAATTTCACTTACAGATTATTTTATTCCCCTCCCCCCTATTACCCCTTGGGACTATAGTATATCACATGGCTTAAATTAGTTGAGCGATATGAAATTGTGGGCGTGGTTTAACACCCAGGATGAACATCATTGGCTCCCCTTGCATTATTTTCCAACGCTGTCAACTGATTTTAATCGTGGGTTTTCATGCAGTGAAAGACTCTCTTAAATAATACGTCTTGTTTAACATAATGACATAGTACAAATGTAAAATACATTTATTATTTGATCTGTTTAAATACAGAGTTAAAAACGTTCTAGTTATACGATTATGTATTTGAGTTATCTTATCAGTTATATAATTCATATTAGAAATGTAAAATTGAGGTCGACCTATTCATTCTTACAAAACAAATAATAATTATTAATATTGTGAAAAAGCATTTAAGGTAAGAAAACTTATTTATTTGATTTTACTTTTCCTCATTTATGTATATATATATATATATATATATATATATATATATATATATATATATATATATATATATATATATATATATATATATATATTATATATATATATATATATATAATATATATTATATATTTATATATATATAATATATATATATATATATATATATTATATATATATATATATATATATATATATATATCAAGATTTATAGTGTTAATTATATAAAATATTAATAAGAAAATAAATAAATGAAATTAATGAATAAAATAAAAATAAAACCCGAAGTAGGTGAATTTATAAATTATATCTAATTGTAAATTTTACGTGAATGAACCTCTTTAGAGTTAATAAATCCATAAAATATACCGCCAAAATTAAATAAATTGAGTTTTGATTTTTAAATTTTTACGGTCTGTTTCAGTCAAGCTTATGATTGGTTTCTGTTATTTCCGACGCATGCATATCTAAAACATTACGTTAGAATCTATACAATATAAGATCAAATTAAAAAAATCCTATAAAAAACATCGTTGGGCCTATGCCACTATAGAACCGTATTTAGAACTGGTAATTATTGTTCAATTTCCAGAAACAAGTTTAAAGCAAAATTTTATTATTTAGGCAATTTTAAATACTCTTCTTGTTTAAGAGAAAAGTTTATGATGTCAATGTTAACAAACTACTAGTGCAAAGTTTTGCGAGCCAGGCAATTTTTTAAATGCATCCTTTTTTGCTCAATAATCCATTACTTTCTTTTTCCGGTATATCCTAAGCAGTAGCATCATAACTTGCATTTATTTTTTTTCGGATTCTTAAAAAAATGCTCATATTTAACCCAAAAATTACACTTATAATTCCAAAATCGGCACTGCACAGTCTTATTTGCACTCATTTAATTCTTTGTCCGTGCTAATCTGATTTTCATTGCATTTTCTTTTAGTCCAAGCGCCAGGCCTAGAAAACGTAACTCATTTTGCACTACTTTAAACCAAATTTTTCTGAAATTACACCTTAAATTATGAAGGAGAAGCATATTCTGCCAATCCAGGGTGGAGCCCTTCATATGAATGCGCTCGCTCAAAATATTAGAAAATTGCTCAAACGTCAGTTTCCTTCCAATAACACGAAGAAAACATCTTTTTAAAGCTAATAAAATTTCCTATAAAACGAGTGTTCTGTCTTCAAAATCGGATAACTGCAACTAATGTTATGGCATTTGTTAAAGGACCAAAAATGAAATTCTCCTAACTTTGCATAAATTAACAATTTTTTGGTGTTCTTGAAAGATCACCATTTTTATGTCTATATAGTCATCCAAATTTTATGTTTCACTCGTTTTATAAGGTATTTTATCATCTTTAAAAAAATGTTTTTTTTGTATGTTTTGCACACGACCCACAAAGAACCACTAATTTCAAGAAAACAGAAATTTGTGCGATTTTTTAAAAATTTGGGCTTGCGCATATGAAGGGCTCCACTCTGGACAGGCAGAGCCAGACTATGTTTTTCTCCATAATTCATTATTTCTTCATATTTTCAGAAATATACCTTTGTTAGTTACTTTCAGTTTTAAAACTGAATTATTGCCGATTCATTAAATTTAACAATAATGAGATAAAATAAAGCCTGGAGTTGTAGACTTATTTCTCAAGTTGGATTAAGAAACATCAAAATAAGACTTAAACAAGACTTTAAAAGTAATGACGAGTATATCAAAGCGTAAACAAAGTCAAGCACGTTGTTGTTAAAAGGTTATACCGAAAACCGTGGTTACCTACCACTAATTTCAAGAAGGATCAAAAAGAGTTCGTCAACATAACTCAGGTCACAGGTGATAGGGATAAAATAGCCGCTATGCCGCTGACCAATTTTTGATCGATCGGTTCGCAATCGCGAACACACCCTTAATTTCGTTAATACACAAAATTTTCGTTTGAATTAAAAAGTAGGAAATTAAGGGATATTAAATAGGAAATAGGATTAAGTCAAAATTCTCTTTAAAAAATCAAGGAAGAATAAAATGAAGCCCTTCTAAAACCAATGTCAGTAGTCATTATTTCTATTAAATGTCTAATTTAATACGTCCAACAATTAGCTTCATTTCAGTTTATTAACAAGTTTGGTTTTTCTGGCAAACACTGCGGAAATCAAATTAGGGAAAGTAGGAAACCTTGTACATAGATTTTGACTTAATTTTATTCAGTCAATTACTTGATTCCGACGACTATCAGTCTAATTTACTTACCTATTTTCAGTATTTACTTTAATTAAAGATAGCTATTAGTTTTTTTTATGTAATTAATTTACATTAAACTTATTTATTAAGCAAATTTATACTATAAATTAACATTACATTTTTTGTACTATATTTCTAATTATCTTGCACTGACTATAAAATAAATGGATGAAAATATGAGATTTTTTGCCGCATAAATGACGTCATTAAGTTTTAGTTTAATTTTTTTATACTAAATGTTCAAGGAAAATGTCTAGCTTTGGAATAAAAGTTGAGCAAATAAAATGAATCAACATATAGTAATGGTCGCATTGATATTGTACTTATTAATGGTCAAAGTAAAAAAAATGAACTTTTAACTCAAAATTGAGGATTAGAGAGAATTAGCCGAGAGTGAAAAGTCCTTATTTTAGGTTTAGAAACACAAAAAATTCATTGCCTTGTCCTTATTTGAAGGTATTTACAGTCGCTAATACTGCTAGATTTGGGTAAATAGTAACACTAATTCATTTTTCTTAATTTATACCGTTGGTATTTAGGATAAGTATTGTGTTGAGAAAAATAATGGGAACCAGGATGCCAATGGAATCCGTTTCAGGTGCTTTAAGACCACCTGAGTGGTATTTACAAATTTGTCTGTGTGTGTGTGTGTGTGTGTTATCATTGTATATTCCGGTGTATTTATGCTAAAAAGTTAAAACTTAGTACAAAAATAAATCATTAGGTCTATCTATGCTATCCGGAGAATCTTTTAACTAAACTAGAACTCAAAAGACACAATAAAAGTTTACCTTCTGGTTTTCCTTTTTTTCGCAAAAGTCTGTGTTGCATCATAAGATGCTCGAAGTTAAGTTTTATTTAAACAAAAAATACCTCAAATTTCATTAATTAATTATAAACAAATAAATTTCATTAATTAATGTTGAACCAGTGGTCATAAATTTATGACCACTGGTTCAACATTAAAGAGGAGGGAACTTTTGGTCCACCCTATATATTATTGTTCAGTCAGCTTCAAAATACTCTAAAATAAACAATATTAATACATCCTACAACTTTACGAGTCTACGATATGCAATATTTTACATCCAGGGCAAACAGCATTTAAATAAATTTAAATAATACATTCGTTTAGAGTTTTTTTACGGAAATGATTAAGGTTTCGCTCAATCCAATATTACACAGAAAAATAAAGGAAATAAAATTAAAAAAAATGGGCAATCAATTTTTTTTTTGTAACAATGTGACAACTTTTTATAATGTATAAAATAAACTGTTTTTAAATGAGATGCTAAGAAAAAAATCTATAAATCTCTTAATTAAAATATCCGGTAAAAAATTGCATTGTAAAACTACGGCACTTAGAAAACCGGTCCAGTAAATTTGGTCAGGTAATAATAATTTAAAGAATTATTTACAAAATAAAATAAGTTAGACTGTCCAAAACATTTTTTTTTTGGTATTTATTTATAAACTTGTTGCGTTAATAATGATTTTGTTCTTAAGTCTTTAACTTCATCGCAAGAACGAAACTTATATTTTTAACAATTGACAATAATATATTTAAATCTTTTTAAGTGGCATGTCATGATAGAGATTGACTCCTGGAGCACTTCCCCATTTTCGATACAAGCTATTCCGTAGGCTGATTTCGCTCTGTCTAACCATATGTTCTGCGGTTTTCTATTCACCCATATTCGAAATATTTTTTCATCACGAAGTAGTACTTCGTATGGCCCCTGGTACGGTACTGCTACGGTCCATTAGTCGCATTTGCGTAAGAATACGCGAATGCATGATTTCAAATCCTTACTAACAAACACTATATGTTTTCCTTTAACATTAGTTTCGCCGGTCGCAGCTGCCTTGCGATTTTCCTGAGTATCTTCATAAATTCAGATTCGCTTATTAATGCGTTG
This sequence comes from Microvelia longipes, assembly GCA_018340805.1. Lineage (NCBI taxonomy): Eukaryota > Metazoa > Arthropoda > Insecta > Hemiptera > Veliidae > Microvelia > Microvelia longipes. Next base: position 13,041,913 of record JACMZG010001908.1, read on the forward strand.
TTATTATGTAAGAATTTGGCAGGAGATGCCTGTTGTCTTCTCTTAAACTCATTTGAAGGGGGTTAGCAACACGTCTACCTCCCCCCCCCTCCCCAAGCGGAGCAGGGTTGTTTTAAAAATTATATAAAAGCAAGGCAAGAAAAATCAATTTTTTTAAATAACTTTATAAAATTAGTTTAAATTTAAATTTTTTAAGATTTAAGTTTTAAGAGTAAGTGGTCAGTGCCTGGAGATGACCCCTGGAAATAAAATGGATATATTTACAATCTAGATTCTGAGGACAAGCGAAACAAGTCCGAAGTAGGGCGTCCGAGCTTAGCGAATCCGATGTGATGAGGAAAAGTTTCAAAGTACCCCGCACCCGATTTTTGTTAATTTACAAAGTTTTCTATGTTTTTAATAGATTCTAGTTGGTTTAATAAAGTTTTTCTCCATAGGCTTTGCCTTGGGGGAAAACTTTAACTCTAAATCATCTTTCCCTTCCTCGTCTTGTAAATAACTATTAGAATCAGTTTAATTTTCTAGTTTAAATATGTACTACCTATTTTTTGGAAATATATGGAAATAAAAACGTATTGCCATATCACATTCTTTTAATTGTCGTGAGACAATATCCCTTATCTAGGTCACGTGATAACATAGATAATAACAACCCTTTATACCTTCTTATATTGATAAATACTTTGACTGATTTAGAGAATAATACATTTCTCTACGTTGACCACCTCACCTGATGTCATATGTTCTATATTTCATCAGTACGAGAATCATAATCATAAATACTGGTAAGAATGCTTAACCTATAGTTCGATAGAAATATTTATAAAGAGTTCCATATTTCTTATTTATATTTAGTGCATGATTCACTGTGAGAAATTTTAACCAATTAACTTTGGAAAATTTTGATGCTGGAATAGGCGTCATGGCGGGAGTCAATTTTTAGAGATTGGCCGAATCAGTTTTAAAGTTCAAAGGTCCCTGATCATGAACAATATGTTTTTGTAAATCTTTATGTATTTTATATATATATATATATATATATATATATATATATATATATATATATATATATATATATCTGTGTGTGTTGTATTTCTAGACCTTCTTGTAAACACGCTATCTTCCGAACAGATAAATATTTTTTAATTAAACTTGGTATAAAAAAATCAACCCGGGGAAGGACACAGTCCCTATTAAAACCAGGTTGCTGTGACATCATTGACCTGGTTTTCTAGGCCACCAAAAACTTACAAATGTCTGTAAAGTTCAAGGTTACAATTTTTCATAAGCCTTTATAAGTTTTTGAAGAGCTAAATCGTATAAAACCGGTCCGGAATCGATACGACTTCTCTGTGTGACCAAAAATTAAAAAAAAACCTTGGTAAATAACAGAAAACCATAATAACGATAGGGGACAATGCATTTTCTTGTAGTCCAAGAGCAAAGCCTAGAAAATGTAACTCATTTCGCTCTAGTTCAAACCGAATTTTTTAAAAAAATATACCTTAAATTATGAAGAAAAAGCATAGTCTTCCTATGCTTTCCTATACTATCAGGGAGGAGCCCTTCATATGAATGCGCTCGCTAAAAATATTAGTCACACAAACGTCAGTTTGCTTCCAATAACATGAAGAAAACATCTTTTGAAGCTGATACAATTTACTATAAAACGAGTGTTTTTACGTCACCATCGGATTACTACTACTAAAGTTATTAAATTTGTTAAATGACCAAATGCTCAAAGAGTCGATATTTTTTCAAAGAAATTCGCTGACTTAGCATATATTAACCACTTTTTGGTGTTTTTGTAAAAGTCATAATTTTGGTTGTAGTTATCCGATTTTGATGATTGAACTCTCGCTTTATTGGACATTTTATCATCTATAAAAAATGTTCTCTTCATGTTTTGCTCACGACCTATAGGTCGTGACTGAACTGTGCAATTTTTTAAAACTTTGAGCATGCGCAATCATATAAAGGGCTCTCCACTCTGGATAGGCTGAGTATGTTTTTTCCATGGATCTTAAATAAAGGGGATAACACATTAAGGAATTTTTCTGACCCCTCGGAAGTTGTATGAGATAGAGAAATAGGAGCAAACTTACCTTCCCCATGGTTATAATAAAAAAATACGCCAAGCGCAGGTTATGTAGCAAAATTGTCGAGTTTGCTTCTAAACTTTCTTCTGTGCTTCTCGTGATTGTTCTATTTGTGGTGCTTGTTAAGTCATTCGTGCTTATTTAATTTTAAATTTTGGACTATACTTAGCCAATTCAGTGAGTACTAATTTAAGCGTGATTTGTTATAACCTTCTCAAGCAATAAACAATGGGAAACCATTGAGAGGTAAGTTTGCCTTTAAAATTTAAGACCTGTGCTGTTATAAGAATTGTAAGCATGCGCAGTTTGTACCAAGCATGTGCAGTTGGTTTTTTGACGTGTGTTTCGTGTTGAATTCTCTCTACTTTTGGTTTTCGATGGGTTCACTTTTTTGTATGGCAAATCGACTTAGTGCGTCATCCCCTTTATTCAAGATCCTTGGGGTTTTAGTCATAATTCAAGGTATATTTTCAGAAAAATTTGGTTTAAAGTAGTACAAAATGAGTGACATTTTGTCAGGTGACTATGAGTTTATTACCAGTTTCAACTCTCTACCATAAATACGCTGATAACTGACACACACATACAGACAAAAAACTATATGAAAACTACATAAAATGGATATTCTTGGTGACATCTCGGTTTCGGATTTTTTTTTCAAATACAATACTTTTCCTATATACCTACGGTATAAATGAGGAAAAGTAAAAATTAACTAAAGGAATAATACAAGATAACTTTTCCATGACGTAATATGCATAATAAAGTCCGTGTTTTTCTTTCCAAAGCCATAAAACTGCTTATTTAGCTTTCCTGTATTTTCCTTTCAAAACATTAACGATTATTTAATAACACCAATATTAGATAAAATATATTTATAAATCCTATTAGCGACAAGAGTAGGGGGACGTGATATAATAGAATTAAGAGTTAGTAATAGTTTTATAACTCGGATATACTCGTCAAACTAACCTGTTTTACCTGCTTCAAGAAATCATTGAACTTGAAAAGCTCAAATTAGACTTGATAAGTCAAGGTCAGGAACTTAAAAATTAAAAACTGCAATCGAGTCTTCTTTATTAGTAAGGTAATATAGTTTAAACTTTATTTAAACTAATTTAAAAATACTAAATTAAAATAAAACCATTTATTTTAAAAATGTATTTATTTTTGTAGTGAATGTATTAAAAATGTAGTGAATCTTTAAAGAAAATTACGTTAATGAGTTCGTCGGTATGAAAGCGGCTAGAGGGTACAAAGGTGAATCCGTTAATTCTGCTTGATTTTGAAATAAAATGTCATAGATATATTATTACTAGAGAGACCTATCGGTTGGATCTTACTCATAGAAATATATACTAGAGGAGGCATAGCCTATCTCAATACATTTAGAGGCCTGAAACATCGTTTTGGGGCTCTCAGGGGCTCTTTAAATATTTGTTTATATTTTTGCACTGTAAAACTAATACGGATGTATGTTAATTTCTATAGCGATTTGCTTTTCACTAGAAAGCCCCTGTATCTTTTTCTCGAAAACTAACAAAGATGCAGTCATAGGGTAAAAAATATATTTTCTGGAAAAAACGATTGATGACCAAATAATAACTTCCATTTATTAAATAGATCTATGATCCATTTAATTCAATTTCATTTCCACAAGAAGTATTAAGACCCCCAAAGACCCTTTCGCAGCCCCTGGTTAAAAACTACTGCTGTAAGCCATAGACATCCTAATAGATGTAGAGTGGTATTGTTGAATTTAAAGGGGACTAATCACAAGTCCTAGGTATCCTATAACACCGGGAATAGTCTTTAAATAACTTTTATTATTGAAATCAGAGAATTATGTATTTGAATTTTTAATGTAATCCGCAAACAAAGAACATATCATATTAATTCTTGTAACAATTAAGTGACACCTAAATTCTAAATTTCTAATGACCTCCTATTCAAGTCCTTAACCTTAAGCCGTTCTAAATCAAACAAATAAACTAGATAATTAAAAACACGAACTCGGTAAATAATCAGATAATAGATGGAAAACGATCTGTTGCATAAGAGATCTATGATTCACCTCGATCCTTTTAAAAGTGAGATCTTATTGACCACGAAATGAAAACTCGACATGATAATTATCTAGTTAAAATATAAATTCTACTATAATATTAAATAATTATCTAACGTTAAAATTAAATAATGTTATATAATTCATAAATGATATATAGAGACTGAACCAGCTTTTTTTACTACAGTTTTTAAAAATTCTTTATTTTATTATAATTTTATAAATCACTATTTATATCTTCAGAAAAATAAAACACAAATAACACCAGCACTTTAGGTCAACACAAGGATCTTGAATAAAGGGGATGACGCATTAAGGAACATTTCTGACCCCATGAAAGTTGTGTGAGATAGATAGGATATAGGAGCAAACTTACCTTGCCCATGGTTATAATGAAAAAAGTTTGTAAGGTTGTCGAGTTTGCTTCTCAACTTTCTTCTGTGCTTCTCGTGATTGCTACATTTCTGGTGCCTGTTAAGTCCTTTGTGCTTATTTAATTTTAAATTTTGGACTGTACTTAGCCACTTCAGTGAGTAATAATTTAAGCGTGTTTATAACCTTCTCAAGCAATAAACAATGGAAAACCATTGAGAGGTAAGTTTGCCTCTAAAATTTAAAACCTGGGCTGTTTGTTTCGAGTTGAATTCTCTCAATTTTTTGGTTTTCGATGGGGTAACTTTTTTGTATGGCAAATCGACCTAGTGCGTCACCCCTTTATTCAAGATCCTTGGGTCATCATAAACCAAAACTATGAATTCTACAATATAACCTATAGATTGGAATTTTACCAAAATAAAGTTTAAGTCATAAAAACAATAGAAGTAATTATTTGTGTTTCAGTTTTCTGAAAATGTAAACTGTGATTTATGAAATTAATAAAATAAAGTATTATTAAAAACTGTTGTAGAACTAAAGCTAGTTCAGTCTCTATATATCATTTAAGTATGGAGCTCTACAATTTCAATAGCCGTTAAAAAGAAAATGTTATATAATTCCACAAAAAGTTTGATATAACTACAAAATTTGTCTTAACTTTCTTAAGGGTGTACTGATGCTGTGTTTTTTGTATTCCCCAAATTGCTTCGTCCTTGTGTATACAATTTTTACGTGTCAAAAAAATATAGATATGGATGAATCACTCTATTTAAATTTTTGTTCTTCTTAAATAAATCTTCTTTACGGGATTCATGCTATGGGCTTAAATATGACGTACACTAAATTTGGTGCGATTATGATAAAAACAAGCTGTGTAACGTCACAAGAGCCGCTTTTGACACCACGCAGTACTAGGGTTCGCATCCAGGTTGAATTAATCTATCTATCGCACATACTTAGTATGTGACATTGTTATTTTCTGTCTCCTGTATCGGAAGGGAAAGCATCCTAATAGGGAAATTATATGCCTACATATTTCTAATTTTAGACACATACAAAACTTAATAAGGTTCCGTGGTTTGCAACAACCATTGAAGCAAAACGTCAACAATTAAGTATTAATTATTGAAAAATTATAATCAGGATCTTGACATCCATTAATGTGACTATGTCAACTACAGTATAACCTAATTAGTAACATAAAACCGATTTAATGCTAAATGACTGGTTTACCCAATTATACAAATATAATAGTAATAAACCTATTTATGAAGTAGAGTCACTTAATAAAAATTTAATGATGTTTATAGGTGTGATCAGTTGGTTACAAGTAATGAGTTTAATTAGGAACTGTATAACCTCATTGTACAAGTTTAATGACAAAATCAACTTTCATGGGAACTTATTGATTTTAGCGTCAATGTTAACTTATTGACCTTGTTAGGGTCAATGTTAATGCTAAAGTTTAGAAAACGTTGAAAATCTTATTAAAATGCTTGTTAACTCTCATTTTAACATTTATGGAGTAAATGCAAAGAAAATATAGAATGGCTACTGCAGTTTCCTGGATAGATATGGATGACCAATATGCCAAGATGACATAAAAAAAAAATTTCTGTGAAAACTTTATGAAGCGTTTTGCTTGCTTCAAAATGAAGAACTTCTAAAATAAAAATTAATAAAATCGGGGAGGGGGGGGGGGGGGGGAGGGGGGTACCCGTACCTGAGGCACTTTTTTCATTACATCGGATTCGCTACACTTATCCTCCCTAGTTCGGTCTCGCTTCGTTCGTCTTCAGAATATACAAGTAGTTAAATTTATACTTAAACATGTCTTCGGTGTCAATCCTCCTTAGACAATAAATTCATATGTTTCACTCACAGTGGTTACCAATCCAGGCACTGACCACGCTCGATGCCGCTTAACTTTTATGATCCAACAAAAACCATAAATAAACTTAATGCACTACTGCTACTACTACCCTGGCACCGAATTTTAAATCAATTGGATAATTTTTCGATTGGTTTTTAAAAAATCATACTCAAGACATTCGATAAAAAATAAACTAATGCTGACTATGATATGAAACTTGTCACATATGCTAGTCTTATACATGGCTACACATGCGTGTCAAATCTCAGTCTGATCGCAATATTTTTCCGCGTTGTATGATTACCTTACACCCTGCATGTATTTATATGTACAATTATAATGTGTTCAACTTGTAGTGTTAAAGTTATAACGAAGCTGTCGTTGTCAACTTTCTGTACAATGTTTGTTCGCTTTTATAATGTACCTATTAGTCGTTATAATTTTATACTGTTGTGTAAGTTTTACAATTTAACCGATAGACCCTCTCTAGAAATAATATCTTCACTAAGACAAACGTTTCGGGCAGAGAGATATATTACTAGAAGGGAATACCCTACATCAATACATTGAGAAGCTTAAAACAACATAATGTTTCATAATTCAGGTTCCATCCAGAAATGAAATCTCTATGGTGTTAGGGGACTAATAAAATGTACCAATTGCGATTCATCACTAGAGGGGTATTTCCTATCTCAATACATTAAGAGGCCTGAAACATCATTTTAGGGCTCTCAGAGGCTCTGTGTAACCTTACTGAAACCTCCTCTAAGAGGGAGTTGAGATTATTACAAATCAATTGTTTTATTCCCGTACATTGTTTGTGTTTTGATTTATAATCAATTTTTGAATATTTTTAACCCTAATTGTTAGTTATTGTTTTATTGCACTTATAAGCTGTAATTGTATTAAAATTAAAAAGGTTGTATTTACCGCAAGTTGAAGAAGCAATCGAAGAATCAGCTACCGTCGATACTTGCTGTTGGATATAAATATCCCTGGACCGGTTTCGGCATAACGCCATCATCAGCAGGCGGGGCAACACTCGAGCTCTCAACTAATAAAGTTAAATCAGTGATTAACTTCTAGTCTCAATGAGCACGACGAGCCAAGGAAGATAAGGGAGGAAGTAGGAAAGGGTTTATAAAGGGAATGTATACTGAGTCAAGGCCGTGACCCTGAGTAGTCAGGTGTGTGAGTCAGGTGTGCGTGTGAGCCATCTGGCGTTATGATGCTTTGTGTCTTTTATTATGATGTGTACCGGTGTCATGGTTTTCCCGTTTTCGTTTTTTGTCAAGTGCTGGTTTGAGTCCCGAAAAAGTAATGTCTTGTCAGTAATCCTGTGTTTGTATATTTCTAGTCTTTCAAGTACGTCAAGTTTAGGTCCTTTTGATTGTCACAATCAGTACACATTACCTTTATAAACCCTTTCCTACTTCCTCCCTTATCTTCAGAGGGCTCGTCGTGCTCATTGAGACTAGAAGTTAATCACTGATATAACTTTATTAGTTGAGAGCTCGAGTGTTGCCCCGCCTGCTGATGATGGCGTTATGCCGAAACCGGTCCAGGGATATTTATATCCAACAGCAAGTATCGACGGTAGCTGATTCTTCGATTGTAATTGTATTGTTGTTTAATTTTATATCGTAATTTATTGCATTAATTTAACTTTTATCTTACCATGTATCCTACTTGTGGACATTGTCTGTTAGGGTAACATGTTAAACTTTTTAAATAAACAAATAAATAATTCACACGTTTTACTAAATAAGTTACACAAAACACTAAATAAATTGCATAAATAAATTACTCTAAATAAACAAACACAAATTGTGTTTTGTTTATTTGATTATATTGATAGTCAGGTTATTTTTTTGATGTTTAAAATTCAACCAATAGGACAGCTCTATGTAGTTAAATACAAAAATGCAAAGGTACCTCGTATGTACTGGATATTTTACCTATCGCATCAAATCTAATTCGAATAGAATCGGCATTCTAATTTTAACTTTTTCGTGCCATAAATTACATTAGGATTAAAAAAATTTACATTTACTAAAACGAGAGTAAAATTCTATTTATGAACACAAGTATCATTTTTTAATCAATGAAAAACGCAGAATAGGCCATATTTGACCTTCACGGCTACATCAACCGAACCCTTGTAGGCATCGACATATACCAGTAACTTAAGATCTGACAAGAATTACGATTACAATCACCAAGTCACGACTCAACATGACTTTGTATAATTTCCTGGTGTACATTTCTCTTATTTTCTTTATTAAAATAAAATATGTCTTACTCTACTGAACTCTGACGCAAATAAATCTTTAACGCCTGACTTTAATAAATCAAATTATGCAAATGACGCGCGAAATGAATAATATAAATATTGCTGATCAGAGAGTAAATGTTCTTAGTTATTGGATTAAAGTGAAAAGTAATCTTTAAACCTTATAAGAGTACTTGAAGATTAATTATTTTAATCGATCACATTGAACTTCTTCTTTGAAAAATGTGAGTGATTTGTATTTTGTTTCTAATTAGCCTCATAAATAGTCGTATTTTAGGGAGGACTATATTAGGTTACTAATTACACTTAACTGCTTTAATGGATGAAAGGGTTAGTTAGACTATCTGCAACAAATATGAGTAGTGCATTATCCATTAAACAGCTGTTGAGCGCAAAATTACTACTGTACAAACTTGTTACAAAATTGTAACTTGAGCAACACAAGGTTGCCAAATTAGCACTAAATTTTGAAAATTTCTGTTCAGCAAGGCAAATATGGAGGTATAAAATAATAACTTAGGTCTGATGATATATACCTTACCAAGGAGTATCACCACTTGGTGATACCCTATCAAATCTGCCAAGTCACTTATTATGATCACTAAGCCAAATGCATTTATTTTAGACAGTAAATGCATCTATTACTCTCTTATCTTTTCCACGGGTAGCTTTGATGATGACCTCTCTTTGGGTTTTGCAATACAAAATTATTGTTTTAAAATAATTATTTATTACTCTACTTTTATTAATAATGGAAGAGAGTTTTGTTTACTTTGTTTATTTATTTTATATTAACGAATTTTTAATAATATGAATTATTGTTTAATAAATAATTAATTGATATTAATCTGTGCTATTTGAAATTATTAATTTAAGACTGTTTATAAAATTCACCCTATCGCTAGAATTTTCTAGATATACTGACAACTCTAGCATGAAAAAATCAAATTTCATTCCTCGGGATAGGATTGGAGTGAAGACCAAATATGCTAATAGCGATTTTAGTTTCTGTTAAATTTAATCAAATTCATTCAATGTCATGTTCATTGGGACTCAGTGACCAATATACAAGGATCTGGATTGTGGCAATATTACCATACATACACAATTTTAACTGTAAGAATTATTGGTTTAATCATTGTTATAATGCCTCATTTGGCCAATCTAATGTTGATAATGTGTTACAGAGATTTGACTGAAGGATAGCAGACTTCCAAAATGAATTCCATAGAAGATATTGGTAGAAGACATTCACTGCCTGTCCTGTACACCAAGGGAACTCATTACCAAGTTGGCTATGACATTGTAAGCACTATTTTTCTTTAGTACTTAGTCGCAAGAGTTAGAATTCCCATTACTGACCTTCTTGCCAGCGAGACTTGATACAGTTTATCTTATCATTTTATCTCATTTTCGCCTATGGTTTTATCCTTCATGCATAGAGATATATACTCAAGGGGGCATAGCGTATCTCACTCAATATATTGAGTGGCCTGAAACATATTTTTGGGGCTCTCAGGGGCTCTGTGTAACCATATCGAAACCTCCTCCTGGAGTAATATAAGGTTATAATAAATTAATTGTTTTCGTCCACCTGCACATTGTTTGCGTTTTGATTTGTATTTTTACCGTTTTACTATAAGTTACTGTAATTTTATACTGATTATTTCATTATATTTATAAGCGAAGGTAGTCAGGTTATTTTTCCAATGTTTCAAAATTTAACCTCTAGTTATAATATCTCTATGCTCCCATGGGAGTTTAGTTACCAGACACTAGTTAGGTAAAACCAAAGAATGTAATAGGTATAAGAACGACGGAAGGTATACGAGAGCGTCAAACAGAAGTTAGGTGTGAACTCGGTGCTGGCATCTAGTGAGAGCTCTGAAACAACTAACTCTCCAAAACATCTAACAACTAACTTACCAAAACATTCTTCCCACTTTTTTAAGATAATATTATGACATCATCTCGTTCTTTATTGCCATTTTAACGAAACTTCTTGAAATTGGAAATTATTATATTAAGAAAATATTTAGATTAATCAGTTTTGTGCCAGAATAAGTTTGCTAAAAGCAAGACGACAGTGGCGCATTCTCGAAGTGGCATGGTAAAACTACCAAATTACATTTTAGCGCTCCAGTTAACTGGCTACGAAACTAATATTTTTTGTCCGATATAATATACTCCGGACAAAAACAAAAGGCCTATATTATATCTTTCGATAAAGCCAGAGCTAATTCTGATATTAAATTTTAAACTTCATACATGTGTTAACTAAAATATAAGTACATGTGTATAACATTTCAGTACCACCAGGTAGTTTTTTTTTAAAATTTTAGCTGAGTAATTTTTGAGGGTTAATGACTTTACACATAATTCATATACAATAGGGTTCGGGACATTAAAAAAGTCTTTTGTACCAAGCCTTCGTTACCAAAATTACGGTCCGTAACGGACCGTAATTTTGGTTTTCGGTATTTTTTGTGGTTTTTTCGACTTTTTGGTCACTTAAAGTGATCGTATTGACTTTAGACTGGTTTCATTCGTTTCAGCGCCCTAAAATACATAGAAAACAACACCCTACTCGAAATTTAATTTTCATCGACCTAAATTTTTGTTTCCGGTAATTAACAATGGGTTTTTCGACTTTTTGGTCACTTAGAGGAATCGAATCGACTTCGAACTGGTTTTATTTGTTTCCAAACCACCAGAATTTTTTTACTTGAAATATTTCCATTAATGTTTTTCAGGGAAGGACGTTTGGAAGTTTGATCGGGAATATGCTGGATAAATATGAACCTTTGATTCACGACTACATCCCTGTCTATCAGACGATTGCTGGTAAAGAAGTGTACAACCTAATCCTGGATGCAATGAGGGACAGATTCCCACAGTATATTAGAGAGCTGGAAGGAATGGCTGATGGAGCTGATGTTCCTTTCTACAAGGTAACATTACATTGTTACGTCTACAAGGAATTTATGGAATTTTTATGGAAGTGCATTAGAGGAAGCAAGAGATGAGCAAAGAAAAAACTTCTATAATTGCCTTTTAAGAAAACCCAAACATGTTTATACATTCAATAGTCAAAATTTTAAGCTAGAGTCTAAATATCTCATTTTTTTTTACTTTCAAAAAAATATTTTGTTTAAATAACACATTATTTTCACTTTTATAATAGGTCTAAAATTATAAGTTTTCTAACTTCTAGCAACAATAGCTTAAAATCTTGTCTATAAAATGTATAAAAATGTTTGGGGTGTTCTTAAAAGGCAATTATAGGAGTTTTTCCCTTCTTGGCTAAACTTTCGCTCATTTATTAATTCCTCTAAAGCCCTTCCATAAAAATTCATTTGATGCTAAAAATATTTTTTATGCAATTTTTTTAGGTAGTACAGACAGATATTGTCTTTTGGATAGGTAGATAGATATTGTCTCACATCTAACCTTTAATGTTATGGTCTCTAAACCGGTAAATGGTAGGCAACCAAAATATTTGTCGGTTAAAAAATATAATTATTTTTAACAACTTGGTCCAACTTGGTAATCTCAGTTGGGATTTAAAAAATTACGTTTCGCGGATTTTTCTTGTAGTTGTAGACCTTTGAAACGGATTGTGGCCACACTCAAAAGTTCGACTTCGCCATGACGCCTATCCCACTAGCGATTTTTCTAATAACATTCGCTAAAAAGAGAAGATATTGCTTTTAATGTTGGTTTTTAACCTTCTCAGTTCCTACAAAGCATCAGCAGGTAGTTTTTGACGTATGTTTTGTAATGGATTCCATATTTTTTTATCCTCAACGAGGTCACTTTGTTATAAGCCGGGTGGACTTAGCATCTCATTTCTTTTATTCATAATCCTGGTCTTTTAATGTTGTTACTTCTTATGAGATAAGGAAGCAATAAAAAAAATTAAATCAATTCATGCTATAAATATATTTTTATTTATATGAGACAGAAATAAATTTATTATCTGGAACAAGTTGAGCACGTGAAGATATAATTACTTACATTGTATACAAATTATAATTAAAAAAGGGTGTTACCGCAAATTACGCTTAGTGCAACAACATGTCGGACCATTTATAACCGTTATGCCAGAATATTGTGTAACAAATATGATCTTTTATTACATTTATAATTTAAATGTTGAACTTCAAAACTAGTTAGCATTAATTTATTTGATTTAATATTATAATCTATATTTATTTAATTAATAGCTTTGCTTTAAACTCTATTTTTTATTATTAGTATATTGCGACATCTTGATTTATATTTTTTTCTATAAATGTAACTGGCAAGTATAATAATAATAATATTGTAATCTATATTATTATAAATTTATATTATTATTAAAATGGACCTCCTCTGGAGGTCCTTAAATTTAAATTTTGGGGGGTTCGTGAGGTAATGGACAAAATATTATAAATAATCTGTTAAAATCTGATTGAGGTTGATATAATCAACAAACAATAAAAAAATAAACAAACAATAAAAGTAAGTTTAATTACTTGTTGTTTTTTTAATTAACAAGTAATTAAAAAATTAAATTATTTTTAATGTCTTTCGTGTTGCAAATTATGGAGCTGCTTCGAGAGCCTAAACAGGAAGTTAAATCGTTAAAAACAGAAAGTTTAACGATGAGCACATATTATTGAATTTATTAGTTGAAGAGTGGTAAAGAGAAGAACAGGGATCTGGCAGGTATTATTCCGGCGCGAAGATACGCAAGTTAGTCAAAAAGACAACTCTTTTGTAATCAAGTTGACATAGTCGTCGGCTATCTAGGCACTAATAAAATATAATGAGTTATTTTCAATTGAACCATATATATGCTCACTGGCCATGCTTACTGGAAGCATGGCCTGTGCTATGCCTCAGTATAGATACCAGATATCTATAAAAACTGACAGATCCTTATTTCTAAACTGTTCGCTCTATGTTTTGAAAATAATAATAGGAATATGGAATATTATTAAAAAAAAAATCAGTGAACTAAAATTATTCACATTTATCATGGTCTTGTCTATTCTTGAAAAATCACAAAACCACCTTACAGTGCAACCAATTATATATAAAAAGAAACAATAGATCATTATATCGTTTTTATCAAAGTTTCTCGCGCATGTGGTATGCAGTCATAAATAAGACCAACATATGTGCGAAGTGCCATCTAAAATAGAATTGAAACAACCCAAAATTTTGCTCATCTCCCCGTACGAACCGCCTCGCCGAAACATGGAAGAAAATAAAAAATGCTATTTCCGTAAAATTGAAAGTCTCCCGACCAAAACGCATCCGCTTCGCGGGGGCTTCGACGAAAATTCATATTAAATTTCTGCGATAAAAAAACCCTTAAAACCCACCCCTAAAAAGTAGGGAATAAAGTGTGCGGCTTATTTATAGTAAAAATTGAACTAATGGAGGTTAAATTGAACTATTACCTGCATTAGTTCAATTTTTATCGAATGCTGTATTTAAATAAGCAAACCTGTTTAGCGTATTGGAATTCTGTTCTTGATTTGCGCTTGTGGTCTACGGGAGTGTGGATCTGGTGTAACGAGCGTGTGCTTGGAGTGCCTTCGCTCATGGAAATTGTTAACACCATCTGTGTGACTCTCACTTTAATTGTGAATTTAGGTTATTTTAAGCTTAGCTTGTTATTATTATTTAATTGAAACAATATTTTTGAGCTCAATAAGTAAATATAACTAAATGACACTTAAAAATATGTAAGTAATACTTAAGAACAGATTAATAAATAAAGTAAAAATACTTCCTCAAAAATTACACAAAAAAGCTTTGAGGTCCATAAAGTTAGAGCAAATCAAAAAACTTCATTCAAAGACTTTTGTAATAATTTAATTACTTTAATGAAAAAAGTAAATTACAATTATTAAACCAGAGCTAAGGAGAATAAAATTTAATAGTGTCTTTCAACCATAGAACGCTTTATAAATACGTATATAAACAGGCTGTAAGTTATTTAAAAAACTGTCAGTACAAACTGAATCATTACATTTGAATGCTTTTAAAGAAAAATAAAAAATATTTTAACATATACTGTATTGACTACTGTATATACGTATATAAATGCTTAAGTGGCATTAATTTAGGCCAAACCATCATGAAAATGTTACTAATTTTAAATTTGACAATGTGACACATATTCTATGTATGTAATTTTTGAAATTAATTATTCTTAATCTTATTCATGTAAATTAAGTATCGTTCTAATAGGGCAAGTATATCTTCGGTTTGGATTATAAAAATTACGCAGCATTGAGCGGGGTCAGTGCATCGATGGGTAACCGCTAGGAATAAAACGAATGTATTCCTGTATTGTCCGAGGACAAGCTAAGCAAGTCCAAAGTATTGATGATAAGGAAAAGTTCCAAAGTACTCCGAACCCGCTTTTTAAGTCCGAAGTAGTAAGGATGTGCCAAAGTTCCGAGGTTCCTCGTACCCGTTTTTGAGTCCCAAATAGTGTGCATTGCCCCCCTAGAAAAAATTCGCTCCCTCTGACGAAGTAAATTTTATAGTGGAATTCCCTTGTAGATGTGTGAATTTGGCCCCATTCAGGGATTAGTATTGCCCCTCTACGATATTTGGCTAGCTAAGGGCCTGGGATTGATAAAGTTCCAAGGTTCCCCGTACCTGTGTTTTGAGTACATTTTGTCATTTTTAAGCATTGGGGTACTTTTTAGCCACTGACGCGTTTAATAACCACCTGAGAAAGGTATGTATTTTGTATGTAATTAAAAATGATTTATTGACGTAAAGCCTTCCTGACACTGTTATAATCTAGTACACCAGTTCCCTATAATTATTGATTCTTTCAAAAATAATTAATTGATTTTAATATTTTACACTAATATCTTTATTAAAATGCAAATTATACATACAGTACAAAATGGAGTCATTAAAAATAAAATTTACATATCAATTTGTCAAGTGCATTTTTTTTTTAGATAACTCAATTTTCAATAACCTTAATTTAATAATTGTCAATAATAGTTTATACCAGCAATTCTCCATCTTTGGGTCGCGACCCAAAATTGGATGGCAAAAAATTATTTTTGGGTCTGTTTCTCCCTGTATATATCAATGAACATAGAGATATAAAACTAAAGTGGGCATGGCCTATCTAAATACGTTCAGAGGCCTGAAACATCTCTTTAGGGCTTTCAGGAGCTCTGTGTAATCTCACTCTTCAAGAGTGAGTTAAGGTTATATTTATAAGCAAAGGTTATTTTATAAACTCGGTTTACTTTTTTGATGTTTCAAAATTTAACCTATAGAGCCCCTCTAGTAATAATATCTCTATGCCCATGAATAGTACCTTCATGTTATTATTGAAAATTATTATATATACCTATCTGACGATATATCAAACGTTGAAAAGCATTCATAAAACTTTTTGGCCGTTAAAATCTAAAAATTGAATAGTCAATATTTTCAAAATATCTACCAATATCAAAATGAAATTTAGTGAATTAATTGACGACATAGAGGGATCATAGCCTATCTAAATACATTGAGAACATCTTTTTGGGGCTCTCAGGGGTCCTGTGTAACCTCATTGAAACTTTCTTTAAGAATGAGTTAAGGATATAATAAATAAATTTATTTCGGTTTCCCGTATATTGTTTTTATTTGTATTTTTAACGTTTTACTATATAAATTATTGTAATTTTGTTCTGATTATTTGATTATATCTCATATCGAAGGTGGTCTGGTTAATTTTTCGATGTTTCAAAAATTAACCTATAGGGTCCCTCTAGTAATAATATCTCTATGATTGAGACCTATAGACACACATTTGTGTTTAATGTAAGCTGAAATGGTCAATTTTGTTTTTAATTTTTGATAACTCAGTTAAATAGCTTATCGTAGTCTAAAGAATATAATCTTCCAAGAACTAGACCAAAAGTATGATTTTTGTGCCAAGTTTAAATTGTTTAGCATAAAACAAAATAAGAGTTATGCGATACACAGACACACACATATACAGGCAGCATGTGGAAAACCACTCAATACGGATAATTATGTGAACACAATACTTTTCCTTATAGTGCAAGAGCCAGGCCTAAAAAATGTGACTCATTTTGTGCTACTTCAAACCAAATTTTCAGAAAATATACCTTTAATTATGAAGGAAAAGCATAGTCTGCCTATCCAGAGTGGAGCACTTCATATGAATGCGCTCTTTCAAAATATTAGAAAATCGCACAAATTCCAGTTTTCTTGTAATAAGTGGTTCCCTGTAGGTCGTGTGCAAACATGAAAAGAACTTATTTTAAAGCTGATAAAATTTCTTTCATAAGAAGTGTTAAATTCGGATAAATACAACTAAAGTTATGACATTAGTTAAATGGCCAAAAAAAAATTTAAAAAGCCAATATTTTTCCAAATAAGTTCGCTGACTACATAAATTAACCATTTTTTAGTGTTTTTGAAAGAGCCATAACTTTGGTTGCAATCATCCGATTTTGATGATTAAACACTCGTTTTAAAGGAAACTTTATCACCTTTAAAAAATGATCTATTCATTTTTTGCACATGACCAACAGGGAACCACTTATTTCAAGAAAACTAAAATTTGTGCGATTTTATAAAATTTTGAGCATGCGCGAAGGGGCTCCACATGATAGATAGGCAGACTATGTTTTTTCTTCATAATTTAAGGTATATTTTCAGAAAGATTTGGTTTGAATTAGTACAGTATGAGTCACATTTTGTTCTGGTCCGGCTCTTGGACTATTATAATTTAAAGTAGGAAAGAATTAACGGCTAAACTTTCAAAAAATTATCAAATCTTCAAATCAAATAAAATGCATTGCAAATTTACAGACCAATTTAAATTGATTCCTGACCAATGATTTTACTCCAAATCGTTCTCACCTTGGCCGATATTCAAAGTAAAGTCTAATCTTACAAAAATGTTATATTTAATATTTTTTATACAAATATTTAAAACTTATATTGATTTTTTATTGTTTGTATTTCTAAAGTTAATTACAGGTACATTAAAATCTTGTTAATCTCAATTTAAATTGAATAAAAATGACTATAATTAAACATTATCTAGCTTGTAAAATTACCTCATTTAATAATTATAAAATATTTTTCAATAAAAGTGAAAAAGTATCTATTACTATAATAATGATTATATAATTATATCCTTAAAGATTGACGCTTCAAGATTCTTTCAAATGATTTTATTTTGTACTCAAATTAAATACTTTAGACAATTAAAACTTGTCAATTGCCACGGATTTGAGTTTTTTCAACCCAAAATAAAAAATAATTGATATCAATTACGGCAATTTTAATAAAGCTTCCTGGAGAACGGAAGGTCGACTAATACAAATTTAAAGCTACTTAAGGTCAAAGTTTAAACTTAGCCTTTCGATTTCTCAGATCAGTCAGGTGATAATCCTATAAAAAAGTTATTGATTTATTTTTAGCATAATTTTGAACTAATGGCTCTTAATTTGATTTTTTTAAACCTTTTATGTTATTTTACTTAATACAATTATAATCCTTGATATCGCGATAATATATCCCTGTATACAAGTATATTATTATTATACCAATACTTTCAATATCCTTACATTTGTTAGGAGTGAGGTTAGTTGTCCTTCTCTTAATTTCAGGGATTCTGAGTTGGCATCCTCTTAATTATCAGTCCCTGTTGGGCTGTAATTGTCTATTCCATTTGAGAGAACGTATAGGAGTCAGGGAGCATCAGGTAGCATTAAAGAATCGAACAGAGTCGGGACAGGTCCGTTGCCAAAGACCATTGATGAAATGAAAGGAGTCGGGACAAGCCCATTGCCAAAGACCATAAAAGAATTGAATGATTTCGGGACATGCGCGCTACCAAAGACCATTGAAAAATTGAATGGAGTCGGGACAGGCTCGTTGCCAGCCAAAACTTAAAAGGGAGCGAATCTAATCCAATAGAAGGCGATGTTTCACTCGCCATTAAAGAGACCATTTTGTTACATTAGACTCTAAAGTCTTATGTAACAAAAGGGTAGGATAAAACAAGAATCTACATTTAGTTGACGAGGAATGCTTTTAACATAATTTTAATTAAAAACCTTTAAATAGAATTTAAAATGCATAAAAAATTGTAATATACCGATATTTATGTTAATTTTAGGAAAAATCAATAATTAATTAAGAATAGAACATAAAAATTCAGCAACCGGAAGTATTGCCAATTTTCCGTGGCAGCATTACTTTTTCCGTGGCTGACAACCAGTGAAACAGCTTTGCTACTATCAGTTATGCTCCTTCTTAAGATCTTTGTACATATAGAGCCTTTGTACCCATAGAGATATATACTAGAGAGGGCATAGCCTATCTCAATACATTGAAAGGCCTGAAACATCTTTTTGGGGCTCTCAGGGGCTCTGTGTAACCTCATTGAAACCTCCTCGAAGAATGAGTTAAGGTTTTAATAAATCATTTGTTTTCGCCTTCCTGCACATTCCTTGTATTTTGATTTGTATTTTTAACGCTCTGCTGTATAAGTTGATTGTTATTTATAAGCGAGGTGGTCAGGTTACTTTTTCGATGTTTAAATAAAATTTAACCTATAGGGCCTCTCTAGTAATATATCTCTATGTAAGAAATGGAGTAAGAGATTATCTTATCTTCAGAAGGCTCTTACTGTTTACTGAAACTAGAAGTTATGACCAGATATAACTTGAATTGGTTGAGAGCTCGAGTGTTGGCCCACAAAACTAGCTTGTGTTTTCGGTTTATGCTTTATTGGATTTAAAATAAAAGTGTATAATTATCTTGTTTGATCAAAGGGAATCCACAAGTTAGTCTAAAATTGCCTCTGAACAATAATTATAATTGTAGGTGCTCTCATATATACAAAATATATGAGAATAGAATAGCCATGGCCATTCTACTTATCCCATTGCTATTTTTATTTGATGCTGTCGCTATAACGTTATGCTTTAGCAAAGCTTATTTATTATTACCTTATTATTTATTATACGAAGATATACTAAAAGAATTAAATTTTAAGAACGCTCAACCAAAGTATTTCGTATAAAGATACGAATCACTTATTTAATTTATATTTGTATCTCTCTAAAGTTATTAAATTTAAGCATAAATTCATACTGGCTAATAATTCATATAGTAAATAGAAATAAGTATACACTAAAATCGAGGGAAGCATAATTTATTTGAAACACTACTGAATTTTGAGAGTGAATAATAAGTTCGGTATTAGATGAAGTATTTATAAATAGAGGGATGAAAAAAGGAGGCGCATCTTCAAAAGTTAGGGGACTCCCTTTACCATGTTCTTAAGTTTATGCTTCTTAAGTCAAAAAAGCAATTAAACAATCAGCTACTATTGATACTTGCTGTTAGATATGAATATCCCTGGAACGGTTTCAGCTTAATGACATCATCGGTAGACGGGGTAACTCTCGAGGTCTCAACTAATAAAATTATATCAGTGAATAACTTCTAGTTTCAACGAGCATGACGAGTCTCAACATATAACCTATATGTTACATATACACAACCCTGTTTTCTTTAAATACGCCCTTGCTGTCACTTGTTATAGTAAGCCCGCCATGCTTTTACGTATTGCCTTTTAAGGACTTGAAAAAGTACAAATAATTTCCAACTCTTGCCAATAAGAAGATCTAATAAAGCTCTAAGGGATTGGGAAAACCTGATAGATATATTTTTATATCAAATAAATGCTTTAAATTAACTTAAATGTACTAAGTAAATAATTGTAATAAACTGTATATTGATCTGATTATATGTTGCAGTTGTTCCTGATCCATATTGACGACACTCTACCCAGTATCGTCAAGAACCAAGTGTCTAGGAATACCAATGGATGTTCCACCATCTCTCTCAACGAACCTAATCGTGTAAGTGTATAAAATGCTCATGTCAGCAATATGAGGTATTCTAAAATTTTACTTAAAGTTTAGTAAGATTTATTATAGGTTTTTCAAATAGGTACCAATTTCTCTTAGTTTCTAATAGAATACTTTTTTAAATATAGTAAAACCTTACTTCAGTAAGCGCAGTGGAATTTTCAACAAAATATCAACACCAACAATGTCTTTCCACTAATTTTAAACTTTATTAAGCAAAGTCGGCTTTCGGCAATAATGCCATCTACAGTGCCGTGTGAGATGTTGAGTCTTTTTATATATATATATATATATATATATATATATATATATATATATATTATATATAATTATATATATATATATATATATATATAAATATATATATATATATATATATTATATATATATATAATATTATATATATATATATATATTATGTGTGTGTGTGTGTGTGTATGTATGTATATATGTATGTATGTATATGTATATTATAATAACTTTAGCAAAAATTCAATCTGTACATTATTTAATTTTATTCTGTTAAAAGTAACATTATGTAAATTTTTTACTATTTTTGTACTATTTTAAATATTTGTATTTGTAAGAAAAAAACAATAAAAGGATTTTTTGATTTTGATTTTGATTTTGATCTTTCTATTCATGAATTGAAAAACTCAACATCTCACCACGGCACTGTAGATGGCATTATTGCCAAAAGCCGGCTCTGCTTAATGAAGTTTAAAATTAGTGGAAAGACCTTGTTGGTGTTGATATTGTAGTAAAAACCATTTAAATTTAGTCATTAATAACTCTTTAATTTAAAATGTTCGCGACGTCCGTTCAAGACTATAATAAGGGTTTTTGTTTTTAGGAATTCCTAGGTCATACAGAAGATGCCCTGGCTGGTGCTTTGAATCACTGCATGATAGTTAAAGCTGATATAGAAGAATCCGGTGAGAGCTTCACATCATTCTGTTATGCTGGTTATTTACCTGGTTATGCGATGAGCTTTAATCAGCATGGATTGGTCTTTACTTTGAACATCATATCAGCTAAGAACATGCCGAAAGCTAAAACACGTAAGTATTACGTTCTGTACATTGAACATTCAGCATGTTTAATTGCTGATCCTAAGTATAGAGTTACAAGTGAGTACGACTATTTTAGTCGCAAATCTATAGTTGCTTCAATAAAAATATTGGATTAACTAAATAACAAATTCATTTTTCTACATATTACAGAGACAGAGAGGAGTAATTCCTACATCCAGTTTAAAGAGTAGAATTAGTAATATTACATTTTCTTTCAGTTACTATTATTATTATTATTATTGTAATTTCTATCCTAATATAGCCCTCGTTTCTGGTCAACCATTTCTGTCTAACTAAATCGACTCACATAGCCCCTAGTGACCCGAGTCAGCTATTTCCGTCAAACCGAATCATCTCTTTAGCCCCTGACCAACTTTTATGTCTAACCAAATTGTCTCTTTAGCCCCTGATCAACTATTTTTGTTTAACCAAATCGTCTCTTTAACCCCTGATCAACTATTTCTGTCTAACCAAATCGTCTCTTTAGTCCCTGACCAACTATTTCTGTCTTACCAAATTGTCTCTTTAGTCCCTGATCAACTATTTTTGTTTAACCAAATCGTCTCTTCAACCCCTGATCAACTATTTCTGTCTAACCAAATCGTCTCTTAGTCCCTGATCACTATTTTTGTTCAACCAAATCGTCTCTTCAGCCCCTGATCAACTATTTTGTCTAACCAAATCGTTTCTTTAGTCCCCGGTGAACCTGGTCAACAATTTCCGTCAAATCTAAATGTTTATTCGTTCTTCCTATCATGATTATTAAATCCTCTTTTAGGATAATAAGGATAAATAAATACACATACCACTCGCAACATGTATTATTGTACTTGTTATTGTTAATTCTTTTCAGCGAGAACATTTTTATGCAGAAGGTTATTGATGGCTAGAGATATAAAAGAAGTTGAGACCATTCTCAGAGATAAAGGCTGTGGTTCAGCTGAGGCACTTTCCCTAAATATTACTTTTCTAAATGAGCAACCAAGGTAATTTAACTATCGCTTCTATGCTTTATATATTGTAAAAATATTATTAGCTAGAAACTAATTAGCCTAATTAGTTCAGATTGATGTGGAATAAATGTAAATATTGATGTAAGTGTGCTGGAAACTGATGGAAATAAAAAACAAATATCTCTTTGATTCAAAATTATATAGCTACTCAAACAAAACGGATATTTTCTGATCTAAATTCTTAAAAAACAAACCCTTATTACTATACTTTCAGTATAATTCTGGTGTAGTAAATATTTCAGTCGAATTTCATCAGATACATACATACACACACACACACACACACACACACACACACACACACACACACCACACACACACACACACACACACACACATATATATATATATATATATAATATATATATATATATATATATATATATAATAAATAAATAAATAAATACCATTTATTGCATAATAAACACATATATAAAAAAGACGAATATATAATTCTTATAGATTTCATGCAAATCGGCTAATAGCCGTGTAGCCGTAAGGGCTTGTGCCGCCAATTTTAACCAATGCATAACTTAACCAGGTCAAATAGTATTTTAGCTTCTGGTTAAAAGTTAAGTTGGCTGCTTTTATATATATATATATATATATATATATATATATATATATATATATATATATATATATATATATATATATATATATAATATATATATATATATATATATCCGCTACGTCTTGTTTTTTAATTAATCTGTGTTAATCTATGTTCCCAGTATAATAACAACTTTTTGTAAAATATAAATTACAATGCGGCGGGCTGCCGTTTTGTTCTCAACCGTGAAAACGAAAGTCGGTAACTAGTACAAGTACATATGTGCTGTATCAACAAAGTCTCCAGGTGATTTAAAATATCACAGAAAAAGACTAATTTAAATGAACAATTTAAAATATCAAGGATCATGACATATAACATGCCGCAATAATTATCTAGTTTTTACGGATTGAAAAATCCCTGTGTTAAAGAGAAAGAATAAAATGTATACATAATAGATGATAGGGCACTAATGAGACATTAAAAAATTATTCCAGTTTACTTCATATTTTAACTATTATTCGTATATGCTCCATTAACAATTATATTGCAATAGACTAACACTAATTCTAATAAGAATAAAATTTGTTAAAGATTTTTTAATGACTTCAAATAAATGTTTAGTTGGTTTTTCTTAAAACATAGGAACATGTTTAGAGAAGTTCTATAGAGTCTGAATTAGGTAGAAAACCTACCCAGGATTAATGCAAGGAACGAAGAAAAGAGTCTCATAACCATAAATTTATTCAAAGTGCTTTCAACCTAACATGATTCTCTATTTATCGGTTATTCTTTTCTGATACTGTACCTCATAGTGCGACCTCGACTCTTTTTTGAATTGCAAAATTTTATGAAATTCACAAAAACAGGTCTTATTGTATATGCGGAGGCTTTTAGCTTGTAATAATAATAAAAATCAATAACGAATTATAACTATCTAATAAGATTGGAAAGAGAGATTTAAGAGAATGTTGTGTAAGAATCTCACATAAGACAATTAATTAATAATTAACTAAAATTAATTAATTCCTCCATTAATTAAAATACGAAATTGGTGATGTTTCAGAATGTTTTACAACATTGAAGTAGCTCCAGCCATGCCACCGCTATCCGAGTCCATCATAAACGTCAAACCAATCCCACCTGGTCAACAACTCTTCCATTGCAATAAGTAAGGAACTCTTTTTACTTTTCTTCATTTATACCGTAGGTATATAGGAAAAGTATTGTGTTTGCAAAGAAATCCGAATCCGGAATGTCACTGGAATTATCCGTTAACTTTTATTTCACTTAAAAATTACCGTTTTTCACCAAATAACTTATAAAATATTATTTTTACTTTTCCTCATTTATACAGTAGGTACAAAGAAAGATCCGAAACCGGGGTGTCAACGGAATTATCCGTTTCAGGTGTTTTTATTATGCCTTATCCACAAGGCATCCTAAGTGGTTTTCACAAAGTTGTCTGTCTGTATGTGTTTTTTTAAATTTTCCTTTTAGTAGTAATCCTCCTAAATGGCCGTATATTATCAGCATGTCCCATATAGATACTACGTGCGTTTGAAAACAACATTTTTTTTTTATTAATTCTTCTTTTATGAGAAATATTTTTTTATGTCTTCTTTATTTCCTGTAGTAAAATTTTGTGTCTCCTAAACAACCATTTTATTTTAAATTTGTATTCTTGTTTTTAGTATTTGATTTAATCTGCATCTAATGTATGATTAAAGATTATATTTGATAAAAGATATACGACAATTTGTTTTTAAATTTGATTTCTTGTGTTTTTTAACTTGATATAATCTTTTTCTTATGGATGATTGAATATTATTTTATATTACTTATATAGTACATTAATTTTATGGTTAATCTTGAGGGTTTATAGTTTATTTAAGTCAATTGCCTCAATAAGTTGAAGAAAGTAAGTTTTAAGCTTTTTTGACAATAATTGATAATGTTGACGAGGCCAGGGTCAGTCCAAGAGTCATTGATTGCTCCATTAAAAACGATCTTTTTCTTCTATCTAGAAGAGGACAATAAATTATTAGATGATTCACTGATTGTACATTATTTCCACATATGCAACTGATTTGGTCATGAAATGAAAAAACACAAACAGTAGAGACAGCTACAAACCTCTAGACAAAACAGTAACCACTGTCTCCTGACTCTTTTCTTCGCTGCTCGCCTGCACTGATGATGATCTGTTAAGATTGAAAGCTGGCTATGTCAAATATATATCATTAGTGAAGAGACTCTGTAGTATTTCATTACTTGAAACTCCACAACTCATTTTCCCTTATTTTTTCTTATTTGATTTGGTCAGGTTAAACCTTTCCTGGTAGTGTTTGAATTTACCATGTCCTGTTAGGAACATAAAAGTTTAAACGAATAATCCCAACCTCCAAACGTTTGCCTTTTTTATTGAAGAAAAAATAATTTAGTAATTTTGCCACTTTGAATTCATTTATTGCTGATTCCATGTGTGTGTGTGTGTGTGTGTGTGTGTGTGTGTTGTGTGTCTGTATCATCCTAGCTCCCAGTGTATTTTTGCTAGATAGTTGAAACTTTGTACAAAAATTAGTCTATAGGTGTAGTTGTGCTATTCGGACAATATTTTTTATGACGTAACTAACCTGAAATAATGACATTGTTTTTAAATCATATAACGCAGGAAAAAGATTGCAATCGAATTGAGATCTAGCACGCATGTAGCCATGTATAAGAATAACATATGTACTAAGTTTCATATCATTATTAGCATTAGTTCAATTATTATCATATGCCTTTTGTACGTTCATAAAAAAAAATTGTAGAAGTCGGAGAATAATCCAATTAAGTTGAAATTTGATACAATTTCAATTTAATTGTTACCTTTACTGAATAAATAAGTGCACAAAGTTTCGTTTTAATGCGACAAGTATATCCATGATTTTTCTTGCACAGTAAAAGTTAAGCCGCATCGAGCGTGATCAGTGCCTGGATGGGTAACCACTGGAATGAAAAGGATGTATTTACGATCTGAAGACGAGCGAAGCGAGTCCTCAGGTAGTGTTGTGAATCGAGTGTAGTGAATCCGTGTGTACACGGTTTGTATCTTTATTTTTAATATCGATAGCCTTTGGTTTGGAGTACTAACAATTCTGTCTTTCGTTGGACGACTAACAATTGGACTGATAACATTCCATTTTAGACTGCGACTATATGGGGGTTGTGAACTTATGACCTGTAGGTTGAAATAGATGAAAAATAAGAAAAAAACTGCATGAGTACTTATTAAATTTGTGAACTGAGGGCTTATGGATTGTGTGAACTAAATGAATTTTTAAATATGTCATTGTTAAAAGTATGTAAGTTTCGTTTGATAACTTATAACGATTAGGTATTAATTTATAATTGTGTTGTAGATTTCACAGATTGACAGTCGCTGAATCAGGAGGACCTATCCACAAATCCAGCGAAGCTAGAACAGATGTATATAATCAACTTGGACCGGCTAAAGATAAACAAGATATTCTTCGTCTCCTAGGCGACGCATCACATCCTACCTTTACCATCTTCAGAGATGCCAAAGACGATCCTGTTAAAACCGTTGCTATTGGTAAGATTCGTTTTAAATGCAAAACAATAGTCAAATTTGTCAATTGCAAATATTTTACGAAGAAGAGGTAGCAGTGACACAAAATATTGATGAATAAGGATAGTTAGTTAGTTGAAGGGTATCTAAGTTAAAAAAGTAAAGGCAATGCCAGAAAACATATCCACCGTATTGCCTTAGAAAAAAGAAAAGGTTTTGCAAAAAAACAATAACTGTATTTTAGGAAATTTCCTTTGGAAAAAATAGCTGATAGGATAGGTGTCATGGCGGGAGTCGAGCTTCGGACCATAACACAAATTCTTTTCAAAGGTCACTGAAAATACGTTTTGCGATACTTTATATATATATATATATATATATATATATATATATATATATATATATTGTGTGTGTGTGTGTTGTGTGTGTGTGTGTGTGTTGTGTGTGTGTGTTGTGTGTGTTGTGTGTATGTATGTATGTATTTCTAGACACTTTTCTTGTAAACACGCTATCTTTCGAACGGATAAACATTTTTTACAAAGATTAACTATGGGAAGGACACAAACACGATTGAAAACCAGGTTGTTGTGATGTCGTTAACCTGGTTTGCTGAGTCAGTATAATTTTTAAAAATCGACAAAATTCAAGGTGCTTTTTGTTTTTAGGGTGTCGTTTTCTATGTATGTTTGGGCGCTGAATCAAATAAAACCGGTCCGAACCACTCTTGTCAAGGAAAACCACTCCAGTGACCAAAACGTCGAAAACGGTGGTCATTACCAGAAACCTAGAATACGACCGATAACCACATATTTCAAGTGGGGAGTCGTTTATATGTTATAAGCGACTCGTTTATAGTTATAAAATAATTCTGGCGCGGTGGTCCGCAAGTGTGCGAATTTCCTTTGGAATGCGTGTTTCCGTGCTTAACAATCCATTTTTTTCTTATGGTTCCGGTTTATGCTTTATAACTTGAGCAGATACTAAATTACCAAGCACTACTCGAAACTCATTTTTTCTATATTTTCAAAGGAAATGCGGTAAAACCTCTAAAACAACCAACCAAGAAATCAACTAAGCATTAAACTAGTTTAATAGTGTCGACTGCCAATTTTAAAAGCACAGTTTTGTATAACTAACGGCATAAATATCCGCATTTCCTTTGAAAAAGACAAAAAAAAATGAGTTTTGAAAATTGCTTGATAATTGAGTAACTGCTCAATTTATAAAGCATAAACCGGAACCATAACCAAGAAATGGATTCTCAAGCACGGAAACAAGCATTCCAAAAGAAATTGGCCCGACATGCGGACCACTGCGCAAGATTTTTTAGTTTTATCGTGTATAATTATACTTATACAGTGCAGTGATCTTTTTTATGAGACTTCTCATGCGGTTTTCAGTAGCTATTAGTTCAAGCCACCTTACTTTTGTAGGTCTCAGAGACTTTCCTACGTACAGCATTTTAGGGTGTTTCGGTTGTGTGTATGCCTGATGATGACTTTACTTCCATAATTTGATCATACGTTTTTTATGAATACTATATATATATATATATATATATAATATATATATATATATATATATATATAATATTGTTATTTTTTGTAGCCTTGATTATTCAAAAAGCTTGACGTGCCACTGAGTGTGACTAATTTTTAGCCTATACCGTAGAATTATCTAAATGTCCTGCTTAACAGTTTGTTTAAATTACCATTAACATTAAAAATTATGATAAAGGTGAACGCCGCACTAAACGTATTTTAGCTTATTTGTTTTTAGCCAAGATTGTTGAAAAACTTGATGTACCTGTTGGTTGTTTCAGGTTTATTCGATCTTCAAGAGAAAACCTGGTCTCTTTACATGGACAATCCCAAGACCAACACACCCCTCATTACGATTCCGTTAACCCATTAAATTATTATAAATATATCTATTAATTTATTTTATTTTTAACCAGACTGTTCTTATTGTTACCTAGAAATCTAAAAGCCTGACCTGAAATAACATTTTTTTTAAATATACCTCGAATGATGGAGAGAAAACATAGTCTGTCTATGTAGAATGGAGAACTTCATACTACAAATTGAAGAGGACTTTTTGCAGTGTATCGATTTTTTTTAATTCTGATACGAATTCGCTAAAGACGAACGCTTTTTTTTATCAAAGAGATAACAAAACCATGAAGTTTGCAAAAACGCGAAAAAATCTTAAACAGCCAATATTTTTCAAAGAAAGTAGTTGACAAAGGTCTTTTTGTGAGCAAAAATTATTTATTACATTTCTTCATTTATACCGTAGGTAAATAGGAAAAGTATTTAGTCCAAGAGCCGGACATGAAAAAATGTGACTCATTTTGTACTACTTTTAACTAAATTTTTCTGAAAATGTACCTTTAATTATGAAGAAAAAACATAGTCTGCCAATCCAGAGTGGAGCCCCTCATATGATTGCGCATGCTCAAAATTTTATAAAATCGCACAAATTTCAGTTTTCTTGAAATAAGTGGTTCTCTGTAGGTCGTGTGCAAAACATGAAGAGAACATTTTTTAAAGCTGATAAAATTTCCTTTATAACAGGTGTTTTTTAGTCAAAATCGGATAACAGCAACCAAAGTTATGGCTCTTTCAAAAACACTAAAAAATGGTTAATTTATGTAGTCAGCGAATTTCTTTGGAATAATATTGGCTTTTAGTGAAATTTTTTGGCCATTTAACAAATGTCATTACTTGAGTTGTAGTTATCCGATTTTGACGAAAAAACGCCTGTTTTAAAGGAAATTTTATCAGCTTTAAAAATTGTTCTCTTCGTGTTTTGCACACGATCTACAGGGAACCACTTATTACAAGAAAGCTAGAATTTGTGCGATTTTCTAATATTTTGAGCAAGCGCATTCATATGAAGGGCTCCATTCTAGATAGGCAGACTATGCTTTTCGTTTAAGGAATATTTTCAGAAAAATTTGGTTTGAAAAAAGGATGAGTCACATTTTTTAGGCCTGGCTCTTGGACTATTGTATTTGCACTAAAAATGTGAAACCGGGATTGCATCTTAAATTTAGTTCTCATCTGTTTAAATTAGGCACAAATGTAATATAAGCATTATTCATACTGCAGTGTGAAGTGTTTTGTTGTAAAAAACGAACCAATTCGGCGTCTTATTGAAGGTCATGGAGTCCTAGGCAGGGTCCGACAGAACCAAAACTGAAAGGTTAGTGTCAATTGGTTAGATCAGAACCAAGATGATTACTTATCTGGAAAAATGAAACGGTGATCCCACGGAGGAAGATCTCCAGCGGAGGTTGATAGATGAAGCATAACAGGAGCAAATTCCTGCAACAACCACAAAATATCTCAAAGGAATTATATAATAAATCAATCGAATATAAATGGGTTAGAGACAGGGTAGATGAAGTTTACTTACTTATTAATGCCTTAATACCAAAAGGTAGATAAATATCTATGGACACTCCAACTCCAGAGCTATTTCAGGCTAAGTAAATGGAGAGTTACCTTTCCCTTCTATTTAAAATGCTAGTTATTTTTAAACTTAAAAATAACAAAAGAAAATTATAGGCTCTTTCCTTGGTCAACCATGACTTGATACAAACGTGTATAGCGGTTTAGTATCAATGTTTTAGTATCAAGTATGTCCGGCATAAGAAAACTTATTATTTGTGAGGGTATACTAAAAGGTAACAAAATTGTGTATGATATATGATCGACTGAGATCATATTAGAACTGGAACTATACAAAAGTGTATTAATTTTGTTAATGAGATAGAACTCTTACAGCAAATCATAGCAAAACTTCAATAGCAAAATGAATTATTTTTTAACCTCGTACAGGAGGCAACAATTATAGTAGGTCTAATAGGTTACAGGAATAGTAGATCCTTACGGAGTAAGTCATACGGAGTAAGCATTAAACATAAGAATAAGAATAAGAATGCTTTATTGTTTTTTTTAAAAACATAGATATAAACTAATTTAAAAAACCAACTTAACTTAAAAAATATTATTTAAGGAGATAAAATTAAGATCATACAAAAAAACAAAAGGGGGGTAGTCAAAAGTTATTTTTTTTTAAGGAAAAAATACTTTTGTTCTTCCCTACCTCCCTTATAATAACAATAGATTAAAATTCGAACATTGTTTAACAGAGAATACCTATACTAATTAATTTGAGCATTATTCTTACAATTTAGTAAAATAGGATATGTTAGCACTGAGTAATATAAATGGTAACAATAAATTATTATTATTTTTTTAAATTTTTATTTAAAAAAAAAGAAGTCAGTAAAGATATTTCAATATTAAAGATAAATATTATGCTACCACATCATCAGTAAACTTAAAGAAATTGGAAAGATTTAGATTTAAAGACGGGGTGCATATCCATAGTACAAGATTCGAATTATGAACCAAACTAATAATAATGTCATAACTATAAAAAACTAAAAATGATGAGATCATAATACTAAGATTAAAAAAAAAAGTTATCACATTATCAAAACATCACATTATAAAAAAAAAGTAATAATGATGATACTATTAAATGAAGCATCTCATTAGCAAGTTCAGAATAATTATTAATACAAAAATACTTATAAAATTCAGATGAATACAAAACAGATAAATACAAGATATTACAGATATATAAAAAAATACTATTTAATATAAGTATTTTAAGTATAACAAAAAGAAATCAATTAATTTAACTCCAAGGAGAAAATTATTTTAAATATTAAACATTATAAATTATAATTTAATTATTTAACAGTTTTAAGAAAATAGTTTTTAGTCTAATCAAACCAAGATAAAATTGAATATAATTCAAATTTGTTCTACAGCCTTTGGCTGATTTAAATTTAATCAATAATAAAAGAAAAAAGAAAACAGATATGAGACTGGTAATCTAAAAAATCTAATATAAAAATAAATAAATAAAAAAAAAATATATATATAATATACATATATATACATACACAACATACATACACACATACATACACATATATACATACACATACATACACACACAAACATATACATACATACATACATATACATACATACACACACATATACACATATATATATACAAAAACATACACATATACATACATACACATATATAAATAAATAAAAAATGGAATGCTGCTATATCTCATTTGCTATCAAAATCAACATGAAAAATTATGAGTGAAAATAAATTAGATAAATATTTCTTTTTTATTTTGATATTAAAACAATAACTCTTTGAATTTATGTTTAAATGTATTTTCAGAAAAATTAAAGAAATTGGAAGGTATTCGATTTAGTAGACGGGGTGCATATCCAGAAAAACAAGATTGGAATTTTGAAGTCCTGTGTTGTTCAATGTTGAACCTCCGTTGAGTACCTCTAACAGAAATATTATGTTGCTCTGATCGAAGAGAAAGTAGGGATCTAAGATACTCTGGCTGCCCTTCCTTTAAAATTTTGTACAGCATACAGGCAGAATGTTGTGTGCAACGATTTCTCATATTGAGTATTTTATGCTCTATTAGCTTAGGAGATATGTGAAGTCTTCTTGGATAATTCCAAGCATATCGAACGCATGCATTCTGCACCTTCTGTATCCTGTAGCATAATTCCTCTGACAGATGAGGGCCATACACAAAGTCAACATAATTAAAATGTGATAATACATAAACGTCACATAGCATCCATTTTTTATCTGACGGCACAACATGTACTCATCCGGCTATTCTTTAATTTATAATAATAGCAATAATACACTACTCAATATTGATATTTTAAATGTAAGCAAAAGCAATTAAGTGATTTAAAAATGAAAAGGTCTTATATTCCACCACATCTAAAACAATGTTATTTTTATAAAACAGTGCATGATGTCTTAAATATTAAGTTAATGACAAATAAACGGAGAAAGAAGAAAAAGAATAAGAACAATGTCAGACAGCTAACAGCTGTTTCTAGTAGACAAAAGAGGTTTGTTTTTCTGATGATTTATTATCCAAGTCATTAAATTTTATTAATTTAATTTAGTTTTATTATATTAAATGCATTAGTATAAATAGTTATCAATGTCTTCGCGAGTTTTACGTAAATTAGGTCTACATGCTGACAAAGAGATCAACATTGGAGATGAAGGAAGCGACACTGAAGCAGACTTTTCCAGTTCCAGCAGCGTTAAGAAGAAGAAGTTAAACATAAACAGATTTGATCTGGTTTGTTTACATTATTTTTGTGATAATTAAATACTCTATATTGTTTTTCATGATAATTATTGCGCTAGGGAAAGACTAAGAGCTGCCACAGGTGTTTGAAAGCTATGATGTAATGGTTTTGTTTTGCTCTTCTTTAGTCTTGTTTTAATGCTATGTAATTTAAAAGTATGAATTTAATCCTTTCTATTTTTCCCTCTTTAATAACTTTACTACGTTTTAAGTTGCGATAGTAAGAAATAAAATAAAGAATTGAGTGAGGTTCATTGTATTTTATAATACATATTGTCTTGGATATGGTCTATTGTATTTTAAATTGTTCATTTGTCTTAAATATGGCTAAATGAGGATTAAAGGGGTTTAATCCTCAGTTATTGCTAATAAAGTATTTTTATTTTAAAAGGATATTTTTTACTTACATAAAAATATTTCTACTTTTCCTTATATATACAGTAGGTATGTAGAAAAAGTATTGTGTTTCCATTAAAGGAAACCGATCTTTCCATTAAATAATACGTTTGAGGTGACTTGTCAAGTCAAAATTATATGGGGTTGAACTCTGGGGGAATGCACCTTGTGTGCATAAATCTTTGATCATTCATAAGAAAAAACTTAGATGCATAGACAATATACCACCTAGAAAATCCTGCAAGACATATGGTTGGGCCTTTTTTTGCTAACTCCCTTGCTTAGTAGATAGTGTTCTACCTCATGAGTCCTTGTGTAGGCATTACGTGTCTATTCCACAGAAGAGCCGTGGCTTTACTATAAGTTTCTATAGCTTTAACTAGAAACAACACGTGCCAAACTAAGCTTTCCTGACTGTGTAACTATAAGGCAGAAACATGTATGTATTTTATATAAGCTTTTATTGAGGGTCTTAAATTTTGCCTAAACCCAGGATATTTTAAGAGTACCTGACATCGCTCAGGCTCGAAACCACTGGTATAATGTCTCTTGCAAAGGACAGCACTTGAAAGAATTTCCATCCCTCACATGAAAATCCTAGAGGCACTGACCGGGGTTTGACCTGGACTGTCTGGGTGGGAGGCTAACCACTACTAGGATCCAGTAATAAAAATAATAACCATAAACATTAAATGATTTGTAAACACACATTTGACAAAGTGATAATAAATTAATGATGTGGTTATGTGTACTAAATAAATAGTAAATTATCAAAGCATGTATCTTTGTTATTTATGCAATAAATATATTTGACTTCCCCTTTTCTGTCAAAAGAAGAGGAAGTCTTCTTCCCTCAAAATAACTTAACAACCATGTTTTGATTTGGATAGCGATTTCGGTTATTGTTGTGTTATGTTTATTCTCCTTCCAAATATGTGATCTGGACGTCCTAAAGACATGTTTTTAATTTTAATGGCATGTTTTTATAATTTTATTGTTCTAAAACACTAAATCATAAATATTTTTATGGATATTGAAAACAAAACCAAAATTTAGAACAAATTTGAGCATAATGGTTGCTCATCAAACTCATGAGGGATAACTTGGATGGGTTATCCCTGATAAGTCTCAAAGCTTAAAACAGATGTATGATTATTATTAGAATATCAACAAATGGACTGTTGTATAATATGGTTCAGGATTCTATCTATTGATTCCTGACTTACGTATCAATTAACCTTACCTAAAAGTACAATTCCAATTACTCAATACAAGTACAATAAATATAACGATTATCATGTTACCAGCTGAATCAACAATCTCACAGTGAGAGTGAAGTGAAAGAAGATGATGATCATGAAACAGCTGGATCTATTAATGCCTGCGAGGGAGCTCTCAATATCAGGGATTCAGCCAGAAGGAAAAAAAAGAAAAAGAAGAAAAAAACCGGTAAAGGATCATCTAATGCTAGGAGCTCAGAGGACAATGTTGAGGTGGTCAATTTTATATAATTCCTTGAGATAGAACGAGTGATAACTTTTAATATTTTTTTTAGTGCTAGAGATATTTTTCAGTTTAGTGAATTGTAATCTCTATTTAGTGGAAATGATTTTAATGTGTTTCATATTGCGGAACTATGTTTAAGGATGAAGTTGCTAGATCAGTTAGAGAAGTAAATGAAATACTGGGTGAGGTTGAAGAAGTGGCTGGATCTGGCAACGTGGCTTCTGATGCACTCAGAGGCGTCTTAGCTATAGATCACAGGACTTTGAACTTAAACAATGAACTGAGAAAAATGTTTGGTTCTAAGACTATTCATACCGATCAAGTGTAAGTTAACTTTAAATTTGTGGCTGAACTTCGGTATACGGTGCACCCTGTTATCAATACTATATATCGATATATTTTTAGTTTAGAGATGTGACTAGGAATAATCGATATATGCCTTTCTTTTACGTTTATGAACATATTTTATTATTTCTTTAAACGTTTTTTTGTTGTTTGTGTTTTTTTATTTGTTGTAAAATGGTTTATAACTATTTTCATATTTTTTTTTTATGTTTTTAATGTTTTAACTATGTTTCATAAGATATCGATGATACACCACATCTATTTTATGTTGCACGTATTTTTTACTTATTTTTGTGTTTGTTATTTTCAGGGTTTTTATTATATTTTGTTGTTAATGTTTTCATTTATTTGTTGTATGTTTTTTTTAATGTTTTAATTATAATTAATAATTTAACGACGCTGCTTATCTTGTAAGTGCTCAGTTCTCGTTTACGTGTTGCATAACTAAAACTATATCGATATATAGTATTGATAAGGGTGCACCGTATACCGAAAGATTTACCAAATTTGTCAATAGATCATTGAAGAAGTCAATGATGTTATTATTTGACTTAGTTATTATCTTGACCCCAACTTACTTATGTAATCAATTCTAAAACTATGAAAACGCTACAGAATAATTTATTGTATATTGAATGTATTATATAAAATTGATGTTTATAACTATCGATTAATATAAATATCGATGTGATTTCATGGTCAAGCAGTTGTTCTCAATATTTTTTGCTCCTCTCCCCTTTTACATTTTTCCAAAATTTTTTCATGGCCCCTTCTCCCTCCCCCTTATTATTGCCCTCTAAGAGTAAAGTAAGATGGAACTTAGTTTACATTTTCGAAGACCATCGTATGTGTATATTTATACTACACCAAGGAAGTCCATCGCAAGATGTTGTGAACTATTCTGATATTTGAAGCTTTGCTATTTAGGGGTCTAGAGCCAATAAAAAATTTGTGTAGTAAGGAACAAAGAAAGAAGCCACAAAAGTCAGCATTTCAAATTGTTAAAAGTTTGATCATTTTTGCAAGCATCATTTATTCTGGGCTTTTGCTACTCCCTAATAATCTAAATTGAATTTAGATGTTAGAAAAAATCAGCAAACATTTTTCATGAGGGTTTCAAAATTGCCAGTCGCACTTGTTCTTGTATATGAGTTCTAGAAATACTTTTTTTAAGGCTGAATTGTTCTTAATGCAATTGCAGTGAGCAAAATAAAAAAAAGAACTTTTTGTCAAATGGTGTGGCTATATGTTATAGAGTGGTGACATCTTTGCTCTACATGTGAAATTATGTTATCTGACTATTTTCATTTAAATTGAAAACTATAAGTTGAATTTGCATTATTATTTATGAATAATTTTGAATGTGATTTGTTTATTAGTATTACTGTTATATTATACACAGAAAGAAGAGGGGGCGGTCTCGTGGTCACCTGAGATCCACTTGGCTGGTCACACCTAAAGATAACTGGCCTCAAGTTGGTAAACCAGGTAATGCTACATTGTTTGCTAATAAAATTAAAATTCTGTTAATATTTGCAAAGTAAAAAATCAGGTACGGGGTACCTCAGAACTTTTTTTCAACTAATCTGTATTACTAGGCTATCCATATAGTTATTAGAAACTGTGAATGATAAATAATAAATAAATTTTTATCATTTTCTTTATATAACATTTACAGATAGTATTTTTGATTTGTACAAACTTATTGAAAAAAAAGATTAACAAACAATAATTGTACATAGGTATATATAGTACATAAAAACAATTTACATAATATACCAATAATCAGTATACATTGAATAATAAAACAATTTACATTAGTAATTATACAAAAAGAGATAGAACAATTTATAAAACATAAATATACAAAATGAACAAAGAAATAAAGGTAGATGTTCGGCTCAGGCCGATCTTCCACATCCCCTTTGTACAATAGTAAATGAGTAACAAGAAAAGACTAGTGTTAAAACAAGTTGGATAAAATTACAGGAAAAATATAAGAAAAATAAAATAATAAAAGAAAGGAAATAACAATTATAATAATGGTTATTAGTGCAGAGCTAAGATTTAATAGCTCTTTACTTCTGGACCACCCATTTTTTAATATTAATGAATATTTTAATTGTAAAGAATATGTATTTGAATATTTTCTATAATTATATAAGTTTAAGTTGACACAATATAATTGTGCAAGAGACACCTAGGGAATGTAACAAGCAAAATGCATTGCAACATCTGGGAACTGTTCCATCATTCGACATTCGTCATCATTGATGGCTCGACATCATGTTTCGTTACGTCTAACTCATCAGGGCACCGACAGAGCCTGAACTCACCAATGATGAAAACAGTTCCCAGATGTAGCATTGCATTTTCCTTGTTACATTTCGTATACGAACATTTCTTTTTAAGTCTTTTATTAAAAAAATGTTCAACTTTGCTAAAATTTAAGAATTTGTGTTTACGCAAATGGCTGTTAAAACAATTTTTTTATTATGAATATTGTAGCTAAAACACCCAGTTATTTAGTTAAAGAGCATCACTTTGGTTAAATACATCCATAAAGAAGTAGGAGAAACGTTCATTCTTGATTTTTCTTGTAAATAAACTTATACTGTATTCATAGAGTTGGTCATCTATGCTACTGGAAAACTCAAAATATAAAAAGAAGTCAATATATAAAAGTCTTAAAAGGTCGTCTTTGCGACTTGGCATCTTAGCTACATATTTTTGTAGCTTAGGTGTACAGTCGCAGAGACAACCTTTAGCGTAAATGTCCAATCGTGTTAATACTCTTTCTTGATGTAGCTAGAATGTACTGTTGAATTGGTGTAAAGTTGCGTTAAACGCCTAGACTCTACTACTACTACTGCTACTACTACTATTTGTTCTGATGCAAAAATTATTTTTCCCTCCAGATGGGAGAAAAGTTCTTTTCTCCCCACTTTTTTAAGTGAAAGGTATACCATTACACAACATGCAATTGCATATTTTCCAGGTTATCCTGCTAACCAAAACTCTGCGGAAAAATAATTAAAAGTTGCAAAAAAAAATTCTTATTCCATTTAAAGAAATGAAGAGTTCTTGTAGTTATTGTTTACTGCTGGTACAGCAGCAGTCGCAACTGAGTCCTAGCACTAGTGGCCTTGAATTATCAAATCATATTATCCCAACACAAGTTAATAATAACTTTTAACAGGTCAATTACTATACAAAATAGTAGTTTCAATTGTAAATAAGTGTTTTTTTAAATGATTTAATATAAAATATAAAGTTTCTATTGTTTGCAATAAAATTATATCTATTTTTTGTTTTTTGCTTATTTCGTTCCTAGGGGAAAATCTTGTATGTACCACAGGAGAAATCAATCATTACACCCTGCTATAATTAGCTCCCTCTGCTACTCCTCTGGATTAAACTCCCTGATTTGGACTGTGCCTAAAGAACCAAAAAAAATACTAGGACATAATGACTGTTTCCTTCCTTAGTGCATAAATAACTCTATTACTTTATTCTAATCTGTATTACAGGACTATCGATGAAGTTATTAGAAACTAAGAATGGTCTGCATTACTTCACTTACCAGCATAGTTTAACTTATCAACAAGTTCAGCTTAAATTCCTAGAAGCAGTCGAGACTTTAAATCCTGATAACATTGTTGTGAGTATATAGCTTAACATTTATCCATATTATAAAATAGTCCCGGTATCTAACTGCAAAATGATTAGATTAGCTGAATAGAAGTGTGCAAAAATCATAAAAAATCCTTTTTGTCTTGTAGGGGTATGCTTGATTTGGTTGTGATAAGTGAAGCAGTAACTCAGCTATCTTGTAATATATAAATTTAATTTTTCAATTTATAATTTGTAATATATACATTTAATTTAATTTTAATTTTTAATATATAAGCCTTAATTTGTTTTTATATGCTTTTTGACTGAAAAAAATATTTTATTCAAATAAATTGAATAAAGTTATTGTTAGTTATGGTTCTCTAACTCGTTTTTATTTATTCTTAAGTTCAATCTCTGAGTCACTGTATAGTATATAGTCACTGTCATATATAGTGATATATATAGTCACTCTATAGTATATAGTCACTGTCATATATAGTGATATATATAGTCACTGTATAGTATATAGTCACTGTCATATATAGTGATATATATAGTCACTCTATAGTATATAGTCACTGTCATAGTATATATTCCTCTACTCTCTGAGTATGAAATACCAACTTATATAAATAAAATAGAAAATAATTCTGCTCCTGTTCTGACACCATCTGCCATAAATAAAGTTAGTTATTTAAAGAAGCCATAACAACCCCTTTTTATTACGACAATGACAAGACTGATGTTAACAATAGAGTATTTGTTGGATTCTTTTTTAATTTAAACATCATCATATAGCCCACTCATGCAACTCCAAAAAATAATGACTAACAATTTAAATTATTGATTGAGTTATTGATGAAAAACTAAACGTGAAATTTGAATTCATGAATATGGCGGGAAAACGTGTCAAGCAGATGTGCCAGCCACATCCTATCACCCCTTTCTTAACAGCTATAAAAATGTCATAAGAGAATTGTCAACTCCCAGTCAGAAAGCCATATTCAAAGATACTAATACCTAAAGGGAGTACATAGCCCGAAAAACAGTGATAAGGGTTCTGGAAGTAAGACAGACTGTACTTACCCCTACTGTAGTCTCCCTAGAGAGAGAATAGATACTCCCCCACCCCTCTACAACCCTTATTGCAGCTCGCACTCTACAAATGGCGGGCATTTTTCAATGACGTCACATTAAGCCACTTTATTGAAGAAAAGAAAAAGAAAATAAAAGAAAGAAAAATAATAAGAATATATGCAATTGCAATAGATATTAATTAAAACTTATTTTAAATTCATTTTACTTAATTTAAGACAAAGTAGTCGAAAAATAATGTAATATTTTCATTTTAAAATATAAAAAAATAAAGTCATCAATGTACAGTTACCGCACCTAGCTACCCAAGGAATGATAAGAGCTGTTGTATCCTCCCTTTTAGTATTAGTCTCTTCGGCCATATTAGATACTGAATTTGAAGGATATGTTTGTTTTGATCTGTTGATTTGACACTTGCAAGGTGTTAAAACTATGATGTTTTTTACACAAAGGCTAGTGTCCAGTGTTAATTATTCTTAAAATTCTTTAATATAAAAAATACAATTAACTAAACAAGAAATAAACTGACCTACAGAGGTAGGTTTGTCTAACCTTGAATGAGTCACGCAAAAACTTAAGATAAGCACATTATAAACAAACTAATAACTAAACAAAATAATAAGGGCGAAGTTCAAGTGGATTGACAGCTGTTGTTAGAAATTTTAAGGTTATAACCAGACTATTTTTATGAATGATTTGTAATGTCATTGCTGGAATAGGTATAGGAGGTGATCGGAAATGTATTTATTTACAAAATCAGTGGTAACTAATAAAAATAGCATCAATTTGTCAAATAAAGAAGAATAAATAATAATTACAACATAGAAAAACCACTAACACAATATAAAACATTCTCTAACAAATAGTTTTTTACTTTGTTCTTAAACATTTTTGTGGAAGAGTCTCACTGTCAATTAGATTTAAAATTTGGATGGCTTGATACTTGATGGACTTAGTTGTCTTAGATAGGTGATGTGCTGGAAGATTTATAACTTTAGGAGCTAAACTGGTGGTATAATTATTTACTATTTATCCCTGCCATAATGTCAATTCTGGACTATAACCTATCATGTAAAAAAATTGATTTCATTAATAAAAACCCTCCAATGGAATCGCCGTTTAAACTCTATCAGCTTGGTCGTTCTTACCTTGCAGATATAAAATGTCAAACTATAAAAAATGTTTGTATTGTGAACCAAAGTGATTTTTGACAGGCTATAATAATTAATTTATTGATTTTTGACAAGCTATAACTGATTTATTGATTTTTGACTGGCTATAATTGATTTATTGATTTTTGACAGGCTATAATCAACACTCACCCTTACCATGTTGATGCCCTGCTCCAGCTAAGTGATTTGTTTCGTCTGTCTGAGGATTTCTCTATGGCAGCTGATCTAGTAGAGAGAGCTCTCTACTGCTTAGAGTGTGCTCTTCACCCAGCCTTTTCTCTCTCTGCTGGCAACTGTAGGCTCGACTATAGGAGACAGGAAAACAGGTACCATTTACCTTATGTTTTTAATTTTTCTGTTTTATACTAAAGGTGTTTAAGAACAAGAGGCTTTCAGTCTCTTAGCCACTCTGCGGCCTTGGCGCTTACAGCTACATGGTTGTTATACAGATTCTTTGTCTGTTTCAATTTTTGTTTATAAACTTGTTATAATTTTATCTTGTTGTGTCTTTTCACAGGGCATTGTACGTGTCTGTATTCAAGCATTTAACATTTGTCGGTTCCCGAGCGTGCTCCAGAACAGCTCTAGAGTTCTGTAAATTACTGCTTAGTTTGGATCCAGAGGGAGACCCACTAGCTGCCATACTAGCTGTGGACTTTTATGCTCTCCGTTCTCACGAGTATTCCTGGTTTATTAGATTAGCTAATGAGTGGGAACCTTCTAAAAACTTATCTCAGGTTAGCCATATTTTTTATTGGTATTAGGTTTTTGTATGTATGTGTGCTTTAGAGATCACTTATACTAATTAGGTTTATTAGTAGTGGAAACAGCGTAATATCTGTATCCCTTCTCTTCCTAAAAGAGCAAATATAATATAAGCAACAGGTCTAATTCCTCCAATTCCCTCAGACTCCAAATACTCCAATCCAAAATCCTTAGAACAATCACAAATGCTCCCTTTTATGTTTCCAACTAAACCCTACACGATGATCTCAAAGTACCCTTTGTCCGCGACCTATGCCGATTCCGTTATCAATCCTTTCATCAATCCTTATCTGATCACTATAATCTTTTTGTTCAGGCTCTTTCCTCTCCAACCATTCCAGACAATCCTCCTAGGCGGCTGAAGAGACAGTGGCCGAGAGACCTCTTAGTTTAAATGCATTTAAAATATTATCATGTTAAAGTTAATTTAATTTCTCTTGGTTTTTTTTAAATTTAGTTTTTTTTTCAATGATCTTTAAAACTGAACGCTATGGAGTGATATCAATGGATATTTTCTCCTTCTAATTATCCCACGATAAAATAACTTATAACTGAAGTACTAATAACAATTGTTTTGTAGTCGTACTTAACTAAATAAATAAATATTTGCTTTTTATACTTCCCAGGTGTCTCTAGCACCACTAGTATGTTGTGACAACTATTTATGTTTTGCAAAGCTTGTTAGTATCAAATGATACATGTTTTGGTTGCCAAGCATGATGGCAGTAAAAGAGCACCTCTCGTTTCTAGTAAAAACTATATATTCTTCGGAATTCTTAGGTGAAGGGCTAAGTGAGGTTAGGCTCAGTGGGAACCCTGATGAGTTAGACAAATGATAGAACAGTGCTCAGATGTTGCATTGCATTTTGCTCGTTACATTTCCTAGGAGTCACTCACATAATTATATTAGATTATACTATTAAAAGATGTTTTAGATCTCCTTAAAGAATTGTTCTAAATTTGATCATCCATTTTTGAGTATCTAGTTGTCTAGACTCTGATTACATAGGTACTCCAGGTATGTCTATGTTTAGTAATCTTTACCTGATATTGTTTCAGTTGCCTAATTTTGCCTATTCTCTTGCCCTTGCTCACTTCCACCAAGGAGAGCTAGACAAGGCAGATAGTTTACTTCAGAAAGCCATGCTTAATTTCCCTGGTGTTCTATATCCTCTGCTAGATAAATGCAATGTATGGACTGACTCTTCCTTTGCTGCCACCCCTTTCTTCACTTATGCCCAGGATAAGTGAGTTTTTGTTATCATATTTATTTTTGGTGTCAGGCTTTTTTTATCAGGATTATTAGAGTCTATTTTTACTTTTCATCGAAGTAAGCGAAAGTTGTGAGATCAATCATTGCGAATCTCGATGTGCTAAGGGTACATCAATGTGATAATAAAAATTTAGAAAATTACAATTAAAGTATAAAATGACTAGTAATTGCACTTTAATTCATGCTGATAGTAGTACTAGAAACTCTAACATAGTAAATAATAAAAAGTTACGGCAAGAAGTCTAATCAAATAGCAATTATGTAGGTTTTTTAGTTTAACTGGAAAATCTGATTTATTAAAAACTAAAAAAAAAATAAAAAAGTTAGAAGTAAAATAAGTTAGGAAACAACAATTAATCATAAGAATTGAAAGAAAACAGTCTCTCCACAATCACTTGTTATATTAAACAAAGCCGACTTTCGGTCAGACAGACCATCATCAGTGTCTGAAACAACAAAGTATAATGACTAAGACAAAAAATAAAAAGAAAAGAAGAATGAAACAAAAACACATAATTAAATGACTACCGGTGAAAAGAAAAGGAAGATAGACAATCATTTGTCAGAGTTTAATATTATAGTAGGACTGAGTCCTGTTGCTGACTGAAGGTATCCTAGGTGCATTAGCTAGATTCTCTTGCAGTAGAAAGACAGCCCTACTCTTTTTTTGGACATTAAGTGCCTTATCACCATGCTCTTTAATATTCCTATGTATTTCAGCATTTTCCAGGTTGTTCATGTGTTTCCTTTAGAAATTAAATGCAAAAACGCAACCTCATGTTCCTAGTGTTTGTGATTCTTGGAAATTGTGTGCTAGTAAAATTTGCTAGGCCCCTTCAAGTGCTCCAGAATTCTAACACAGTATGGTCTACCTGTTTGGCCAACATAACTTGATTTATAGTGGGGGTCTGTAAATCAAAGTTATTTATAATCAGTAAAATAAATAGTAAATCAGTAATTATAAATTTATTATTACTAGGGTCTATAAATTTTGTAGACCAAGTCCAAATTTTTTTTTATAATTTGAAATTTCAAATTAAGAATGATTCTGATTACGATAGTTTACTGAACTCACTAAATATGGTGTCTATTAATAAGAGAAGAATTTCTCATGGTCTGATTCTCTTATTTGAGATTATTATCAGCAAAATAGACTTCCATATCTATTAAATTGTGTTAGTTTCAATATACCAACTTATAATACCAGGTCACCAAAAACTTTTTTCATCAACCAGCATAATACCAATTATGGACTAAATAGTCCAATAGATAGAATGGCTAGAACCGCAAATGCTCTTCCACAGATACAATTTTTTGCATCTTCTCTCGAACAATTTAAATTCCAAACAAAATATATGTTTAATTTTTGCTACTATCTCAAATTTGTTTTATGTTTGCATCTTCACCATTATGCTTAATATTTTCCTCTAACTTCTTTAATAAAGCATATATTTTACTTTTAGTGATTATATTTTTAATTTAATTATTTTTAAAGCCGACTTTCGGTCTTAAAAAACCATCATCAGTGTCTGAAACAACAAAGTATAATGACTAAGACAAAAAATAAAAAGAAAGAAGAATAAAACAAAAACATAATTAAATTACTACTGATGAAAAGAGAAGGAAGATAGACAATCATATCTTTATATTATAGTAAGACAGAGTCCTGTTGCTGACTGAAGGTATCCAAGGTGCATTAGCTGTCTCTTGCAGTAGAGAGACAGCCCTAT
The DNA here is from genome assembly GCA_018340805.1 of Microvelia longipes. Lineage (NCBI taxonomy): Eukaryota > Metazoa > Arthropoda > Insecta > Hemiptera > Veliidae > Microvelia > Microvelia longipes. Next base: position 13,086,911 of record JACMZG010001908.1, read on the forward strand.
TTTTTTTTAATTTCAAATATTCAAAATTATATTTCCATGTAATTTTTTTAATTTTAATAACTTATTTATGTTTATAATTTTTGTCTTGTAACTCATTATTTTGTATGGTGTGGTTTATCTGTAATGCAAGTCTTTATTTATTTATTATTTCCATTATTATTAATAGGTGAAGGTAATTCATTTTCATTCATAATATTTATATTGTTGTCAATATAAAAAAAAAAAATAGGACTGTCTCTCTACTGCAAGAGAATCTAGCTAATGCACCTAGAATACCTTCAGTCAGCAACAGGACAGCCCTGACAAATGATTGTCTATCTTTCTTCTCTTTTCACCAGTAGTAATTTAATTATGTGTTTTTGTTTTATTCTTCTTTTCCTTTGTATTTTTTGTCTTAGTCTTTATACTTTGTTGTTTCAGACACTGATGATGGTCTGTCTGACCGAAAGTCGGCTTTGTTTAATATAACAAGTGATTGTGGAGAGACTGTTTTCTTTCAATCCCTATTGTGAGACTCCACATCTCAATTTAATCTAACAATTTATCACTTATAATGTGCAATAAAAGAAATTTGATTGACTGTAATGTCAAATCAAACAAAAGTTTTATAAAATTCAAAAAGAGCAAGAAATAAATAATCATTAATTTAAAATTTCTTTATTTTTAAATAATTTAAATAATTTATTTTTTCTTTATTGTTCAGAATGTCTTATCATTTCTTTCTTTAGTTAATCTATGGTAAACATGGAAGCTAATAATAAGTATTTAAAAACTTTTAGTTGTCTAATTATAGTTAAATAATTTAAGACTAAGCAAACAAGTAAAATAAAATAGTAACAAATAGTTCTTAACTATTTTTTTTAAGACCTGACTGAAATTGAGTCTTTCCCTAAGCTTTAATTTAAGAAGGGTACCACAGCTCTGTGCTGCAAAAAATGTAAAAAGAAATATTTTTCTCTGGTTGTTTTTAATGCAATAAATGGTTATTATTATTATTATAATAAAATTTCTATTTATTTTAAAGGTTTAGCTGCCACTATAAACTTTTACCCGAAAATTACCTGAGATTAATGTTAAATAATTATAGCTAACTTTAGGCCATAACAGTTTACATACATAGATATTAGGCCATACAGACACTATACATAACAGTTTCCTCTACCACCTGAGTTTGTCCCCTCTCGGGTTATCCATAGCAAACAAGTCACACTATTGTTCATTTTTTACCCTGACCTTCAGAAAAATCCACACAGAAATAAAATTACTTCTATCACTAAATGGTTAACTAAAATTCTTCTTGCTGTGCTAAATGATAAAAAAATACTACATAAATAATCATAATCCTCTATATCATAAATAATTATAATCTATCTAATATCATCTAAATAATCTAGCTCATATTAATCTAATTGTTAATATTTAATTTGTTAATATAAATTATTATAGACTATTGTAGAGGTGCTAATGACCAACGAGTTGAGCACCTCAAAAATAAATAAAAAATAAAATACTACAGCATGAATCTTTTCAAATAAACTTTATTATGTTCTTTTCATGTAATTTTTTTTCAGTTTCTTTTGAAAAAATTCACTAAGGAATTAGCAGCATAGCGGGAGATGAACTTCGAGTATGCCCATAATCATGAGAGAGGACCTCTCACATGGATTTTGGCCATACTCGGCAGTTTCATAGTCCATAGTCCCTATAAGTTTCATTCTGGCTTGATTACAGGTTTCAATAGGTATTTTGGTTAAATTATAATTGTTTTTATCTATTTGCAGGCAAAGTATAGCTCTAAACCAATTAGAACTGCTTTACGTAGCTCGTAGTTATCACCTGTGGAAGGAAGCATCGTTATTACCCTGGTTAGAGCGTAACACTAAGCAAGTCCTCGAACTGGTTAACTCAAACCATCCCTGTGTTGAAGAGTCCAGTAAGAACAGATCTACGAGGTACCCTTCAACTCCCCTCAATGTCACCAGACATCTCATATTATCAGATTTCAAAGAAGTACCACCCAGGCTTGGAGTAAGTATCTATTACTCTCTTGTAGAATATTTTAATGTCAAAATACAGTTTAGAATTATAATTTTTTAGGTAGCCCCATAAAATATTTTCTTAATATCAAACAGGGAGGGGCCTTCAGTGGCTTAGCGGAACTTTCCATCACTCCCTTTATTTCTTTTGAAATTAATATAAAAACTTATAATAATTTAACTAAAACGCATTAAATTTTGCCTGAAATATTGAACAAATTTAAATGAATCAACTCTTTGTTAAATCCCCCTCATTGTTCCGACATTGTTTGGATAATGAAGACCTTATCATATCCCTTGTCTCCAATCATTGCTATCAACTTTAAGAATTTAGTCCAGCTGTATAGAGAATTTTACTGTGCTGAGGAAAAGTAAAAAAAATAAAATTTGTATAGCAAGCATTTTTCAAAAGTTTGATAACATAAGATTAATTACTGTGGAAGTAAACACAATGTAAATTCAGTTGCCTAAATATCACTCTTTACCTCTCAAAATGACATAATTTATTTACTATTGATTTAACCAAGGGTTAAGTTGTCTATGATATATATATATATATATATATATATATATAATATATTATATAATATATATATTACTTAGTTTCAAACTTCCTGTGTTAGTAAGTATACTTATTTTGAACTTTCATGTTATCAGGATTCTAACGGAGGTACCAGATGGTCGGGGCCTGTGTTTGGTTTTGATCCCCTCCCTCCGCAGGACTCTATAGATATTTACAATAGACCTACTAGGACCTCAACTTCAACCTCAGACTCTGATAACGCCTTTGCTATCTTCTTCAGATCCATCATGCCTAATTTCGTTAACCAAATTCCATCAGATGATAATGCGTAAGTTTCTTCTAAATTTTACCACTTTTTTTTGTGTACCTTTACATTGTGATATCGTTGAAGAAATTTAATTTATAAACACAATAAGCCATTCTCGAATAGAAATCGGTAAAGTTCATCATTTCTTTTTCTTTTAAATCCCAAGTTCATGAAGGTCTACTTTGTCTTTTAAATCCCTGACCCTGATAACAGAAGACACCAAAGAGAGTAAAGTTTCGAGGTACTTATCCCATCTTAGGTGGGACTTAACATCTTAGAGCCTATGTAGCACTGAGTATTTCAAGCCCATCTTTGTTCTGTTTTTCCTCTGAGAGAAAATGTCAATTGCTGGGGTTTATCAAGTACATTTAATAATATCTGTATTCCTTGAGTATTATTTGTTAATATGAAAAGAAGTATCTTGTCACAGCTTGTATGATTATTTCTAAAATAATTTTTACTTGTTAACAGGGGTGAAGGTGGAGAGGGAGGAGAGGGAACAGCCATAGATCTGAGGAACAGTGTGGTCAGTCTGGTAGAAGCAATGAGGGATCTGTTGTCTAACATTCATCTACCTGAGATACCAGGAGATGGTGATAATGAGGATGATGCAGACTCTGATGATAATGATGAAACCTAACTACTTACTAAAGGTGAGCTATTGCTCTATTAATACTAAATTAACACTCATTAAGGGAAATATTACTTAAAATTATTTAGATTTATGTTTTAGAACTTTAATAGAATAGAATCCACAAGTGAATTTATAGCCATGTTATAGCCATATTAATCAAATAGAAATATAGCATATTTTATAAAGAAATATAGCAATAGAAAATTGCTTATGTTCCCAAGTAAAACTTGCAATAGTTATAGTAAAATTTGCAAAAGAAAGGGAAAAATAGATTTTTTCAATGAAAATTGTTGTTTTCAACTTCAAAGCATTTGTGCAACCCCTCAATGTTAATTGATCGGGCTGCACACAATGATTTCTTATGCATATGCAACTTTTTGAGGTTAAGGGTTGTGGCGCCTCACAAAAAATTGTCCGTCCCTCCCTTATGTTTAATGCTAACATTTTATCTTAATAATAATTTAGCTAAATTTGATTATTGGTTATTATAATAATTTTCAATTTAAAAAGTGAAATATTTCAATATTTTCAGATAAATGTTATTTCATCAAAATCTTTTTTTGTTTCAGATTTTGAGTGTTTTTCCTGAAAGTTTTAACTTTAAAGTTTTAAAAATATTAATAAAAATTTAAATTATTCTTGTTGATTTTTTTTTAATTAAGGAAATTAGTATGAGATATAATAAGATTAAGTTTATGAAAGAGATGTAAATATTTAAAAAATTTAATATTTGTTTTTTTTTTAATTAATAAAATTTTATTTTATATATTAAAGATAGCTTAATCATTATGATAATCAGAAGTTATTGGATTTTAATAAAACATTATTGTATCAATGGGAAGTCAGCTTTATACCAAGTTAAAGTGAAAATTTGCTTCAAATTCAGCTTATGTTTAATTTATTATAAGCAATAAATTGACAGCTACATATTTGTTAACGATTAACTTGAAGACCAAGGGTTTGAATAGTTTTTAAAACTTATATGGGTGTATCAACATTTTATGGTAAATCTTTGGTATACGCTACCCTCTGTATTTGTAGATTTGAGATAAGATGTAGGAGTGATCAATATATGCCTTTTATTTTATGTTAAATGCATGAACTGTTTATTGTTGTTTATGGATTTTTTTTTTTAAAGTTTTACCTATGTTTTTATTAGAGTATGTGCGCTAGTAGTAGTAGTAATATGGGGGGAGTGGTATTAACTACCAGGCAAATAGGCCACGTTGTTGGGCCCTTTTTGCCAGTTCCCTAAGAAAGTGTTCTATTCCTTTTAATTTCAAGTGTAGGTATATTTCATCTAATCTAGACAGAAGAGCCGTGAATTTCTATAGTTCCTCTAATGCTTTTTTTTCAAGCAATCATACATATTTTTACCGACTCATATAGTCTAGTGAAAACTAGGAACAACACGTGCCCTCGCTGTTAAGCCAAACCTTCATACACTTTAAACTACTAGGCAGAAACACTATAGTATTATAATAAATCTACTATGATGGTCCTAAATTTTGCCTATACCCAGTTTCATTTAGGGTAAGGGATCTTTAATGAGTACCTGACAACGCACAGGCTCGAGACCACCGGCTTTACGTCCCCCCTATTCCGTGGTATGCAGAATTTTTATCCCTCTCATAAAAATCCCAGAGGCCCGTGCTGGGATTGAACCCATGACTAAATAAACTCGGAAGTTCAAAGTCCATTCATTCTGTGTATTGGCCGGATACCTTAACCACGGGTGACTCCTTAGTATGTGCGCTAAGTATTAGAGTTCATTAGAGTATGTGCTAGACCCTGACCGCGCTCGATGATGCTTAACTTTTAGGATCCAACAAAAATCATGGATGTACTTGTTGTATTAAAACAAAACTAGGTGTACTTATTTATTACGTAAAGGTATATACTTGTACCAAATTTCAACTAAATTGGATTATTTTCCAATTTTTTTACACAAGCCATTTGATAAAAATTGAACTAATGCTGATAATGAGATGAAAGCACATATGTTATTCTTATACATGGTTACATGCGTGCTAAATCTCAATTTGATCACAACATTTTTCAGTGTTTTATGATTTTTCAAAATGTTTGCTGAGTCATTAATGCGGGCTAATGGCGTCATAAAAAAATTATTAAAACCTATAGACTGATTTTTGTACAGTTTCAACTCTCCATCGTAAATACACTGGGTGCTACAATGATATAGAAACACACAGACAACTTTGAGAAAACTACTCAGGAGCTTTAAAAAAGATCTAAAACAGATAATTCTGTTGTCGTTAGAGTTCCAGATTTTTCCTTTTAGAGGAAAAGTAAAAAGGATTTTCCTTGGTGGCACTGAGCACTTAAAAATGAAATGTATATTAATATGGCAACATGTAGGCATATTCTGAGAGACAATTAGGAGCTTTGAAATTATTATGTAATAATAACTGATAATGCAATAATAATTAATATAAAAACATAAACAATCATATTAGTTGGTTAAATAATTAATATTTTATGTATTTACTTACTGCTAAGGTGATGGATGGTAGAGACAGATAATTATCTGAAGACAGGGATGAAGTTGGGGGATGGGGATACGGTAAAGTATATCGATACATTGTTACAAGAAGAGTTTGATGTGTGTATACCGAAATAAGTTGTTGATAACAGAGGGTATTGTACACCAAAGTTCAGCCCATTTTACTTCTTTCTCCTTTTATATTAGATTATTATTGGATATTTTAGAGCTTTGCATTTAAGCTAATGTTAGATGTACATAGCTGTCAGTTTTTATTCTAAGCTGTGTCCACCTACACAAGTTAA
>JACMZG010001908.1:13093788-13445518 GCA_018340805.1 Microvelia longipes
CCTTGAATATCTACGAGTAACGTAAATCAATAAATAGTGAAACTGTTTCAAGAATTACTTTTAATAAAATGTTTAGTGTTCAACTTTAAATTTGTAAAATTTGTTCTTAATATAGGATATAATATAAATGTTGAACTGAAAACTGTTAACGTACTTGTAGCAACGTATGCTACTATAATACAACACACGGCTAAAAGCAGTTGACAGAAGTAATGTGAGGGAGCCAATGAGATTAATCCTGGATATTAAACCACACCCTCAATTTTAAATCAGGCTTGCCTTATTGGTTCCTCATCACTATTTTCCCCGCACTGTCAACTGATTTTAGCAGTGTGTCGTACTTTATCTGCTATTGGTTAAAATGTGTTAAATTGATGATCTAGAATAGTAGCTATAGAATTAAGTTGTGTGATAAGTATGGCTAGACACATTATAGACCAAGAGCCCAGGGGTGTTTTGTTAATAAAAAGTGTAATGGCTGGAACCGGTCTCAATTTTTCGTAAAATACCTTCCTGAACAAGATCTGCAATTCTGCTGACTCGTATCGGATGGGTCCCAGGCAGAACGCACTTCAGGGGTCAAAGGTTCTGTCTGGGACACCCATCCTATACGAGTCGGCAGAATTGCAGATCCTTGTTCAGGAAGGTATTAACGAAAAATTGAGACCGGTTCCAGCCATTACACTTTTTATTAACAAAACACCCTGGGCTCTTGGTCTATAGTTTCATCAATTTTAATCAACACTCAAAAGGTAAGGGGGTATCTTTAATATGGAAATCAAGATTGAAGCCTACGATATTAAACAAATTTTGTTTGAATTAATATCTATATTAAATAAATTTGTTGCTGAGTCCACAATACCTTACAGATTAAGTTTTGATTCTGACCCAACTAGATTTTATATACGTACCAAAGAATGATTATATACTTTTAATATTTTTTTTTCAATAAATATTATAAGCTATATTCTCAAGAATATAAGCATTCCGTTAAACCTTTATAAATATACAAATCTTATACATTCATCTAAAAAAAAATATTTTTATCTCTAGACAGTATATAATGTGATGTAAGAAGTATAATGTATAACTAGTTTTAAGGAAGTAAAGAAGCACTTTTCACTCCCAAGGAAGAAGAAGTTACTAGTCACTCTCTTGGGAGTAAAAAGTAACTTTTTTCCCTAGGGAGTGAAAAGTGTTTTCTATAATTGGGGTTGAGCCCCTAAATCTTAATAGGATTTTTTGGAAGGGTTATCTTCTAATTTTGGGAAACTGATCAATTTTTTAACACTTTCTTGGGGGCACTCCCCAAGATTTATAAGAGGGACTCAAAAAATTTTTGGCTCAAAATTAAATTTGTTTCAGATCAAAAGAAGTTGTTTGGAGCAATTAAAAAAATGATTTATTAATTTTTTTAGATGGTACCCCTAAATTTATGGAGGGGGGGATGTCGGACCTAAAAAAATTAAAATAAAATACAACAAAACGTATGAATATAAGAATAAATAAATGAAGTCAGCATCTAGAGATAAAATCTGTTATGCACCTTGGGAGTAAACGCTGTTTTTTCTCTCCCAATAATTACCTCCCTCTGCTTTGTCTCGGGAGTTGGACTGATAATTTCCTCGGCTTCGCCTTGGGAGTTAAATGATCTTTTGCCTTAGGAACTAACTTACTCCTCAGGGAAATAATAGCATTATTTTCTCCTCAGTGCATAAATAACTGTTCAGGAAGGTTAAAGTCGTTAACCATTGTGGACTGGGGCTAAGAAAATACTTTTTTTTTTTTGGTAAAATAAAAAACTAATAATATTAACTATATAAAAATTACAACGTAAAATATGTTGCATTTTTTATAAATCATTTAAAAATCTTATCTCAAGCAGGCAAAGTTAACTAGTCTAAACAAATTGTCGCAATGTGATATAATATATATATATATATATATATATATATATATATATATAATATATAATATATATATATATATGGGGACTAAAATTAAAGGATAAAGTATTTATGATATTAGCAGATTAAACAATGTTTGTAAGCCAAGATTTTCTTGTACTTTGATTGTAAATTTACTGTAAAGTTATTCTATAAAATATATGTTGCAACTTTATTATTTGTTTATTCTTTTTATAACCAGGTATCATGAAGCCGACCTGATAAGGTTAAGAGCTAAAAAAGGCAAAATGAATTGCCCCAGTTGAGATGGCATCATAGAGCAGTGGTTCTTATAGTGGGGATCGTTAGTGGTCTTATAGTGGGGATCATTAGTGGTTCTTATAGTGACCCCCAAGGTGTTAAAAAAATTGAATGGTGTCATGGAGATGCACAATAAATAAATATTAAAAAATTATGTAATACGTAAAAATGTTGACAGCTCATACTATTCAGTTAAAGTCCATAATTTGAAAACTTTAGAGTTGCCATTAAGTTAAATAGTCCAAGAGCCATGCCTAAAAAACGTGACTCATTTTATACTGCTTCAAACCAAATTTTTCTGAGAATATACCTAAAATTATGAAGGAAAAGCATAGTCAATCTATCCAGAGTGAAGCCTTTCATATGAATGCGCTCGAAATATTAAAAATCACACAAGTTCTAGTTTTCTAGCAATAAATAGTTGCCTGTAAGTCTTGTGCAAAACATGAAGAGAACATTTTTAAAGCTGATGAAATGTCCTATAAAACGAGTGTTTTTTCGTCAAAATCGGATAACTTCATCTATAGTTATGACATTGTTAAATGGCCAAAATAAATCCACAAAAAGCCAATTTTTTCTAGTGAGAGGTTGGCAGTAGCTCCTCTGATTGGTCAATTTCCAAAAATGCTTATGACCTTGGGATTTTTAAACTAAACGATAGACTGTAGTACAAAATGAGCCACATTTTTAGAGGCAGCTCCAGGACAAAAAGATAATTATCTAAAACCTTAAGATTAAAAAATAATTTTTTTGAAGCGTAAACTTGAAATAAATATTAAACTTAGAGTAAAACAATTGAAAATACTTTTATTGGAAAGAGCTAAGCATATAATAAGGTATAAATATCGTAAGGTATACAAGAGCGTTAGACTGGAGTTGGGATGAAGTCAGAGCTGCTAGCATCTAGTGGCAGCTCTGGAACTAACTCTCCTAACCATAACATTCTTCTAACTTTCTAAGCTAATATTATAAAATTATAATGTTCTTTATTACGATTTTAAGGCAGGAGAGTGTGTACTTGAAATTGGTCATTGTTATGCAAAGCAAATAGAAAAATCAGTTTAGTATCAGATCTAGTTTGCTGAAAACAAGACGAAAGTGGCACATTCTCATAGTTGGCATGGTAAAACTACTAAATTGCACACTAGAGCTCCTGTTAACTGGCTGTGGAACTTGTCTTTTTTTGTCCAATATAATAAATCTCTCATTTTTCTTTATCAATACATTCTTTGGAGAAGAGATATGAAAATCATCAAATTAAATTTCTAATTTAATTATTTTCTTTTTAAGTTTTATATGTGAATAATAGTGAAATATAGTCATTTAAATCAGTTGAAATTTATTTATTAACGTCCCATCCACTGCATATATATAGAATATATTCCTCTATGGTCCCATCAAGTGTCTTTATCAAAATTTGCTCATAAAAATCAGTTTCAAATTCACCAATAAGTGATGTAATCCAGGTACACACTCCATTAAAGTATAATTGTGATATTTGCTCAAAAAATGATCACAAAACAGAAAAATTACACTCCAACTACCACCTGAAGATTGATTTTTGTTCAATTCTCTAGCATAAATACATTGAGAGCCATGATGTCACTCGTAGAGACTGACAACATGGTAAAAACTAACCAGGAAGTCTTACAAACACCTCAACTGATAATTCAGTTTATATAAACATATTCTTGATCAGTAATTCCCCAATTGAAAAACCAACTCCTGCCCTAGATGACCCCAACATCAAACAATAAGGGTTAAAAGTAGAAAACAGTATTTTTAAATGAACTTTTATAATTAATTATTTAGTACTTTTTTTTATAATCACAATAAATTTAACATATAATTTTTACACTTAACATTTAATTAACAAATGTATGAGTTTCTTTTTTGTTTGAAAACTTTTTTGTTCAGGCAAACTGTACACACTAGATGATCAACTAAAAAATGTATTTGACTTTAGGGGAAATAATAATTTTAAAGAAATGTGATTGGTCTGTAATAGTAAATAGATGATGGGGAAATATTTTTTAGCCAACTTATATGAGGCATAGTCACAAATACAAAATAAACTATAATAGTCGTGACATAGACAATTTTGTATTAAGTCAAAGTTATTGAAAAATATTTATTTTTCCTAGTACAATTTAACACTTTGTTTGTCATAGTAAAGATCAAAAACATTAAATATAACAGAGAAATTAATGCGTTAACTTATTAGAGTAGGGTAAAAAGAAAATTGTTTTATTTTTAAGTTAAGGGTTAAAAAAATAAGAGAATGCATTTTTCTGCGTATTATCTAGAAAATAACAAGTGCTATTTTCAGATGGACATTTGCTTAAAGGAGCATACAATACAATTGGGTGGACAATTTGGACTTAAAGCAGTCCAAAGAGGACTAGTTACAACTAATTTTATCAGTGTAACCCTCCAGTACGTACTAACCTTATTTGTCTAAACTTATCTTCATTGCTATCTCTAGATTGTTTTTCATAATTTAATACAGTTCTACCAATACTAAAAAGTATTAGGTCTTCATCTTTCCATCATATTGGGGTTTTGGCCTAACTTGTTATAAAGAAAATATACATTTTAATTGTTCTAAATTAATTTTCGTTAAACCGAGCAAACCAAACTTGTTTTGGAAACAGAACACTCTACACCTAAATAGAACAACTACTTGGTATATTAGTCAAAATAATATTGATACATTAAGAACAATTTTAATGTAACATTGTTTTGATCAAACTCTACAGTGAGCCTTAAATCCAGTACTATTTTGAATCCATTATTATTTTGTATATATGTTTGAACTAAAATGTTTGCTAACATAAAACAAAAATTTAAGAAATGATTGAATACAATTTTGTCTCTACCCTACTCTATAGTTCATCATAAATTTGCTTAGTTTTTATTTTGGACAATTTAAAAACCAATTTGAAGTAAATTAAGATTATAAAGAGTACAGGTTGGCTTTTGATGTATTTTTAGTCAAATAAACGTTTTTACAAAGGAACACCAACTAAACAGGACATTCCTTTGTTGAATGCAATTATTGACAAAGGAACGTCAACTGAACAGAACATTCCTTTGTCAAATAAACTTATTGACAAAGGAAGTCAACTGAAAAGGACATCCCTTTGTTGAATACAATTATTGACAAAGGAACGTCAACTGAACAGAACATTCCTTTGTCAAATAAACTTATTGACAAAGGAACATCAACTGACACATGGATGTTCCTTTGTCAATACACTCACCCAAAATATCATACAAAGCCATACACCCACTAGTACTCGAAACCAAATTTACTGGTTTCTAAGCTTCTTTAATGGCCTCTAGTTTACAATTTTTGGGTATGAGAGGTATCATAGACAGACATAAAATGAACAAGAACTCACGAGGTATTAATTTTATACCTAAATATAATTAATCAACAACTTTGATTAAATCTTTAGTTGCTTTGACGGAGATTTTGTGGTATAGACTCACCATGATGTTCAATAAAAAAAAATATAAAAAGACACAAGAATTAGAAACAAATAGATATATTGTCAACCACAATGGTATAACAAAATATATAACTCGTTTAGTTATAATTTTTTATACTATTGTAGTTGACAATATATCTATTGTTTTTTTTATTAAACATATCGGTGAACCAACAACGTGATGTGATATAACATGAAATCCCTGTCAATACAACTAAAGTGAATGTGAGATAGAACGAAAGAATAAAAAATGTCTTCACAGTTACAGATGTTATTTACAATAAAGCTTTTGACCAAACAAGAGGTCATCATCAGTGCCTATTAAACAAATAACAAAAAAAACATACGTTGAACTACAAAAGAAAACAGATTAAGTACAGAAATGGTGTGAAGAAGAGAAAAATAAATTGGGGTTTTCTCTTGTTCACACCATTTCTAGTGCTTTATTTGTTTAAGTTTGAATTTTTATGTATAATTTTTTTTTAAGTTTTTTTTTGTCTTATTGTTTAGTAGGCACTGATGATGACTTATTGTTACATCAAAAGCGCTTTGCTTTGTTGTAAATAAACATCTGTAACAGTGGAGAGATTTTTTATTCTTTGGTTCTATTACAACAGACTCCATTTATTCTCATTCTAAAACATCAATATGTGAGATATTACAGAACATTATTTAAGTCTGAGTCTAACTCACACATGTGTTTTAAACAGAATAAGTCTGAAAATTAACTAGTGTTCTTTAATTTCTAAATAATTAGTTTAAACGTGTAGTTTGCCTTAAAAATAAAAAAAAATATTATTATTACTAACAAAAATTAATTTGATTTAAATTCAGATCAAAATAATGTCAAGATATTAAAAAAATAAAACAATCAAAATTAAAGTATAAAATTGAATACAGTTATTATTTAGGATTATAAGTATGAATTTCTAAAGGTAGTAATGACTATTGAAAAAGATCAATATCAAAGAATATACAAACAGTATTCTTTCTTAAGATCATAATTTTGACTCTATTGATGATTTGAAACCAACTAAGGGTGGTAAAGGAGAAAAATGAACTTTTTTATTTTTTTTAAATACATTTGTGTTTAAATATTCCTGCGCCAGACTATTAGCTGTTTTAATAGAAGTAGGAGGTAAATAACTTTGGGAAGAAACAATACAATTGAGAACAGTGACTTCACTTAATAACATTACTATTGGGGGGGGGGAGCTCTAAAGCATACTTAGAGGGATAAAGTGATCTCTACATAACCCTGTGTAAATCACTAATGAGAGTCCCTAAATTCTTTAAGGGTATTAAATCGAGGTAGACTAACGTTGTACTTCCCAATTATAACTATAGTATAACACATGGCTAAAATCAATTGACAGCCCACCAAAATCTCAATGCTTTCAACCCACTTTTTTTAACAAAGAAAATCCCTTTTTTAAGAAAACAAAAAAGATTCTCTACTCTGGCAACACTGTAAGTCAGGTTATGTTTTGAATTTTATCGTTCGATTCTATTTTATATCGTATTTTTATATTTTAAAAACTTATTTATTTACTTTTTAAGTATAAACATTGTTGTATCTTTTAAAGTTACCAAGTAAATGTATAAATAAAATTAAAACCAAAACGCTGCAATAATTAGATGAATCGAACAGATTGAAATGAAACAAAACAAACTCAAACAGATCAAAATGCACAATGAGGGAAAACAAGGCTATGCGAGGTTACAAATTATTAAAACCAGTGTTGCCTTTTAATGATTTTATTTACAAAAAAAGTAATTTTTTGTACCGAGGTTGGCATAAGGTGGAGGGAGAAGGGGAGTGGTCGGTCTGAACCAATAGGATTCTTTTCCTCATAGATTTTTTGTGCGCTGTCAACTGATTTTAGCCGTGTGTTATACTGTAAGCCCGTTCCTAGCAGCAGGTATATTATCCTCCACTTGAGGTTTTATGGTAAATAATCCTAAGGTTTTGATTTTTGAAAGTAATTTTTACAATTTTTTAGATATTTAAAGTTCAAAGAAAGATTAAAAACTATCATGGAAATAAAAGAGAGGCCTTCAGCCTCTACACAACTTAGGCGCCAGGGGCAGATTCGCAGCCCTCGTGCCTTGCTGTGGCCACTTCGTGGCTACATGGTTGTGTATATCAGTTCCCTATATCAGTTCATCATATTACTAGTTTATATAAGTGGCATAATGCCATGATATAAGCAAAGTTTCAATTGCATTCATAATTATGTTATATATGTCAATAAATAACACCAGAACAAATACTGATAATAAAATGTATGTTTGCATTTTTAGTACTTTTACATTTTAGTACTTAGCATGTACATATATATATATATATATATATATATATATATATATATATATAATATATATATATATATATATATATATATATATATATATATATATATATATATATATTCTTGGTCAGTGAGTCCTCCCCTTTCAAGTCTTACAAAAACTTCACTTATTAAAAAAACAACCTTTGTGAAATAACCCACCCTTGTGGCATGTAAAGTAATAAAAACAGCTAAATAATGGTATCTTAGGGAATCAACTCTATAGATAGTATTCAGGACAAAACATAGGAGTGAGAAGTACTTGTGACTGTGACACAGGCAAAACCTTAAGAAGCTAAGTTCGACAATTTAAAAATGCATTTAACAGGGAATTAAAGCAATTTTTATTGGTTGTTTCCTTCCTTATCCGACATCAATTACAAAAGCTTAAATACAATATTTTCAACATACATCAATTTAAATATACATTTTCTAGACCGTTTCTTAAAAAAAAAAGTTAAAAAATAATTTCAAAACTTAATAGATTTTTTCGTTATAATTATTTCTTAAATTTTATTTTACAAATTTAAGTTCAAATTAACTTAAAGGATTGAAAGCAGAAACTGAAGCCATCTTAATAATTTTAAGCAGTATTATAGACACATTGCTTAAGTCTGATTGAATTTCTGTTTAAGAGTATTCTAGAACAGGAATACCAAATTTCAGAGTTAAATTAATAGTATTTAGTGGAGCCCTATTGTTCTTGTTACCTCCTCACGACAAACTAATAAATTTAACAACTTGTACTCTCCACTTAACTTTCTGTTTTTAACATTATTTAAATTTATTTGCAACACTAAAGAGTTTGAAAAATGGTTGTATTTCTGATGAATTCATTAATTTCATTTATCAACCTAAATCAGATTCAACAGTTTACAATCAAATCACGTTAATAAATTGGAATAGTTTACATTAAACTTTTACAATTGTTATGCATTCTTGATACATAGTGATCAATGCACAAAAACCAATTTCTTTTATAACCTTTTTTGTAATGTAACAGAAAGCATCCTAAATTGTATTTCAAACACACATTGTTTGTATATTGGCCATCTTACTAACAACAGGAACACAATGCTCATTGTTTGGCCATCTTAATAACAACAGGAACACAACGACCCTAGTTAGAAACGCCCATTGTTTGGCCATCTTACAAACAACAAGAACAAATGCCATTGTTTGGCCATCTTACTAACAACAAGAACACAATGCCCATTGTTACAAAGGCCCATTGTTTGGCATCTTACTAACAACAGGAACACACACCCATTGTTACAAAGGCCCATTGTTTGGCCATCTTACTAACAACAGGAACACAACACCTATTGATACAAATGCCCATTGTTTGCCCATCTTACTAACAACAGAAAATAGATGTTTATATTCACCAATAAAAACATTCTTGATAATATCTTGACTTATGGTCTTTTCTACAACATTCACGTATTTAAAAGCAATACATCATAAGCGCATTTTTCTTTCGGAAATTCGTTAAAAGGATATTATAACAGATAACTGTTATTATAATTATTAATTGTGACTGAATTTAAGTTAATAAATTAATGTTTACATATTTTTTATATTATTCTGCCCATTAGATCACGGAACTCCTAAAATCTTTCTGTGGAACCCCAGGGATCCAAGGACCACACTTTGTGTAATCCTGTTCTAGAACATCATTTAAGAGTTGAGAGAAACTAACATGTTTTCACAAAAGTTTAAGTCTCACTCAGACTTTATAAATATTCTGGAATACCAGGTCAGGGAGAACAATCTAGAAACAGTACTTAAGGATAGACTTGAGTGTTTTTGATACAAGTATATATCTTACACAGACTTAATGTTATAAATCACCGCAATTAATCTCATATAAAGGATTTATAAAAATGAGCAAACTAATATTTCCATTCAGATCAACAATTGTTAAGAACAATTCAGCAGTTAGTCATCAAATATACAAAGAAATAATGCACAAGATAAAACTTAGATTATTAAGTTTAGTTGCAGGGGGAAAGGCGATGACTTTGTACGTCAATTATTAACTTCAATTCTAACCAATAGAAATTACTAATGGAATACCAATAAGGTTACAATTAGCAGCACTAAATCAAAATACTCAAATACTTGTCGGGTTTCCACAGTGGACCTGACAATTTTTTTTAAGTCAAAAGACATTGTATAAGCTCATTTATCAACTTAAAAAATGAGGTGCAATAACAACTATCCTACAAAGTATAAATTCAAAACCTAAATAAAATAAAAATTCTTACAATTTTTAAAAACTAATAAAAAAATCTTACTTTACATCGATGAAAATAATTACAAAAATATATTATATTTTTTTTGGAAGCGAGTTAAAGAAGAGAGAAATAAATGTTACAAAAGAAACTTATCAACAGACGAATAAACAATAAGAACAACAAATAATAACAATAAATACTTTGAGTAAGAACTTTACATTATTTTATTGAGAATATCGGCCAACTTTTCCAGTTCTTTGATGCCTCGATCCATATTTGCTCTGAAATATCAATAAAATAAGTTTGCATTAAAATATAATAAATAAAATTAGTGTTTAGAAATTAATTATTAATTATAGTAGAAAAGAAATCATTTAAGCCTCCTCTTTCAACAGCTTTTGCTCAAAATGTGTATAATTTCCTTATTTTTATAATATTTTTTTGTTGTGTTACTTTTTATACTTAATGTTTTTTGTAAGAAAAAAATTTGTATATGACCGTCAGGTCTTTTAACAAATTATGTAATAAATAAATAAATAAAATAATAAATCTAAATAGAACAATAAATAGAGGCATATGGCCCTTGCCATTTTGGGTTTCAGCCACTCTGCAGCACGACTGCTTTGCGAGCACTCAAAAGATTCTATAAAATTCTAAATTGTTGAAAATGCACCTAGAGTCGCATATGTTGTTAAAATGCATAGCTTAATTATCAGAGTTAACATTATGATTTGTGGTTTTACTGGTTTTGGTCTCTGCATCAAATTCTAAGGACACTGTAGAGACAAGATAAATTTACTTTTTATTTAATCTTCACAATATTTTACCCACTAGCACTGGCATTTAGCCTTAATATTAACTTTGTTGACATAGTTAAGAACCTCATGTAACTGTAAGTTTTCAATTTTATTTTATCCTTCAGACTGTATAGCATGACATATATATTTCTAATGTAATATATTTCTATGTAAAGAAATATATAAGGATCCTAAGACTTTATTTATTTTTTAGATAAACACATGATTATACCCATTGCTGGCAAACGAAATATTATGAAGATTTAATAAAAAGTAAATATATCGAGTCTCTTCAGTTTCCTTTCTTAATCTATTAGTGTTAACATTCCTTGAATAAATCTATAAAAGGTTTATAAATAAAACTCATTAGACCATTAAAATTAGTAGAATCAACTCCTTCCATGAGACCTTTGATAAGCATGAACATTCTGTTAGCCATGTTTTCAAAAACAAACTGTCTACACTCTAGCCAAGTTTGATTTTCAAAGAGCAAAAACAACACTTTTTTTTTTCACTCATTGTTGTTTACTTTACTTACTTGTATTGTAAGTAAGTAAGTTTAACTGAACTTAGAAAAAATCTGTCACAGTAAGCTAAGCTATATTACTTACTAAGTTAAAATAAGTTCCAACTTAAGCTTATATTTAACTTAAGTTAAACTTATTGACTTACTTATAAGTAAGTTAAAGTTTGCAATACAGTTTAAGTTGAGGCTTAAACAGTCATCTTTCTAGGTATAGTAACACTCAAAGATGTAATATATATAGTTACCTGACTTGCGGATTGTTAGCAAACGCAGCTACATCCCTAGTTGAGTATTTATACAAATCTCCATTGAAATCAGCCAGACATTTATGTACAATACCAACACCTTCTGTATTTGAATCAACCCTTCCTATCTCGACATTATTAAGCCTAAACAGAAAATTCAATTTCTTTTAACAAGTGTATATATAGGGTGTGTTTTGCAAGGTGACCAGTTAGATCTGAATGGGTCAGTGTTTAGACACTGAATAGCCACTTTGGCAGCTATTTTACCCCCACCACCAAGTGACCAGAGTTAAGTTGGTGAACTCTTTTTGAAGTCTTCTTGAGATCAGTAATAGTTAATTTAAAGGTTTCCAGTATAAACCTTTTAACAACATCATACTTGCCTTGTTTACGCTTTGTTAAACTCATCATTACTCTGAAAATCATTTTGTCTTGTGTTGATGTTTTTTAATCCTACTGGAGCAATAAGTCTACAACTCTTATTATATCACATTATTGCTAAATTTAATTAATCAAATGAAAGCAACTAAAAACAACATTTTGTAAAGTTAAAATAAGTTTCTTTCATTTTGGCAAAAAATAACTAAAAAAAATGGTAGATCTGAGTCAAGTAACCCACCTATTTTACGGTCACTTTGATCAGCAAAACCAACTTGATTTTGGAGATACGCACACTAAGTGACTACGCCTACTAACCGGTAACAACATGCTGAAAACAGCCCTTTGATAAGACCTGTCTGATTGGTCAGTACTTGAGAACCTACGCTTATACAAAAAATGTACAACCTGTAGCAGCTTACTGATCAAAGTGACCAAAAAAGGTGGGTTACTTGACTCAGTTCTTACCTCAAAAATCTAAAGAGAGTTAAGTTAAGTTTTTAAAGATTTTAATGCCCTGCGCAGACATAAAAATATTAATAATATCTTATTTTTAATAAGTTTTAAAATAATTTTAGTTTAAAATAATAAAATTTTCCTATAGATATAATTCTCTCGTTTGAAGGTAAAATCTTTTAATCACTGCAAGAGTAAAATGGCATGCTTTCCAAATAGTCCAAGAACCAGACCTGAAAAAATATGAATAATTTTGTACAAACCAAATTTTACTGAAAAACCTTAAATTGTGAAGAAAAAACATAGTCTGCCTATCTAGAGTAGAGCCCTTCATGTGATTGCGCATGCTTAACACTTGGAATAAATGGTTCCCTGCAGGTCATGTACAAAAAACATGAAAAAAATTTTTTTTAAAGCTAATACACTTTCCAATAAAAAAAGTGTTTAATTGTCAAAATCAGGTGACTACAACCAAAGTTATGGCTCTTTTGCCAAAAAAATTGTTAATTAAGGCAAAGTCAGCAAATTCCTTTGAAAAAATATTGGCTTTTTGTGAATTTTTTTTGGCCATTTAACAAATGTCAACTTTAGTTGTAATTATCTGATTTTTACGAAAAACACTTGTTATATAGGAAATTTTATCAGCTTCAAAAAATGTTCTCTTCATGAAACCTACAGGAAACCACTTAAACCAATAAAACTGGAATTTGTGCGATTTTCTAATATTTTGAGCACGCGCAATCATATTAAGGGCTCCACTCTGGATAGGCAGAATATGTTTTATCTTCATAATTTAAGGTATATTTTCAGAAAAATTTGGTTTGACGTAGTTCAAAATGAGTCACATTTTTTAGGCCTGGCAGTTGGAGTAAAAGCGATTTCATCGACTTCGTCGGAGGAAATAAATTCATGGGATTTTACTTTCCATGTCATCTAATCCCAGGGTCAACTACACCCTGGGAACCAACTTCATTGATGAGGGAATCTTGCCTAACTTTACTTCCTTGATACGTAAATAACTATTTATAATGTATTTTTTATGTTTTAAGAGTATTTATTGCATAATAATGTAGCATGCTGGTAAATAAATAGAAAAATACAAACCGACTTAATGAAGAGATGATACTATGAAGGTTTTCAGACGCAAAAGGGATAAATTTCATAATGAATTCATCGCTATAAGCCTGGTTCTGGCCAGGTAGAGGTTCCTCCGTGGGCCACTCTATGCCCTTCTCTCTATATACATAGCCACTGAAACATGAAACAGATTAAATTAGAGTGCATGATGGTTTAAGAAGACCCATCCGTGGTCGAGGCAGACATAATCGACCCCAAAAGGTGATTTATGCTGACCTATGACACATAGGAGGTCTGGGGTTTGCATCCCAGGTTACTCTGTTAGTATGAGTATTGTTCAAATAAAATATCACTAAGTTTAGAATTCAGTTGGAGCATAATGGTTGCCACTACCACCTGAGGTTGTTCCCACAGGGGTTATCCCTGATGAGCCGCAAGAATCTTAATGGGCAGTTTCACTATTATAATATATACTGGTTTTAGAGTTATTAAATTTTCAAAAAGAGAGCCACTCTGTTTCCTCAATTGATTGATAACTTGTTGAAACGTCACTGTCATTTCAAATGTCTATTTATTACTCTTTCTTATTTATACCACAGGTTTACAGAAAAAGTATTGCGTTGGTAAAAAATCCAAAACCGGGAGGTCACCGGAATTATCTGTTTTAGGTGTATCTAAGAACTCCTGAGAAGTTTTCACAAATTTGTCAAATTTTGTGAAAACTTTTACAAAACTTTTATTGTCAAATTTTACATGTGTGTGAGCATAGCTCCCAGTATATTACACTGGAGAGTTAAAAACTTGGTACGAAAATCAGTCTATAGGTGCAGTTGTGCCATCTGGAAAATAATTTTTTATGACGTCATAAACCTACAATAATGAATCAGCAAAAATTTTGAAAAATCATAAAACGCAGAAAAACAATTCCATCAGATTGAGATTTGGCATGCATAAGATAAATATATGTACCAAGTTTCATCTCATTATCAGCATTATCTCAATTTTTATTAAATTAATTCTATACATTTAAAAAAATAAAAATTAAGTTGAAATTTGGTGCAAATTTATATCTTGACATAATAAATAAGTACACTAAGTTTTGTTTCAATACAACAAGTACATCTATAATTTTTGTTTGATTATAAAAGTTAAGCAGCATTAAGTGTGGTCAGTGCCTGGATGGGTGACTACAGAGAATGAAAAGGATTTATTTACTATCTGAGGATGAACAAAGCGAGTCCCATGTAGGGAGGAGCGAATCTAATGTGATGAGCATAGAGTAATATAATTGAAATTTTTGTTTTTTTAAAACTAGGGAAATTTTTGTCTGTATAGAGGTGTTGGCAATCCTACCACTTGACACAAATATGGTGCCGGGCATAGATATATATTACTAGAAAGGGTCTATTGGTTGATTTTTGAAACATCAAAAAAGTAACCTCTTCATCCTCAACTATCAATATAATAAAATAAACAGAACAAAAATACAGTAAATCATAAAGTAGAACGTTTTAAATACAAATCAAAACAGAAAAAAATGCACAGGAAACTGAAAACAATTGACTAATTATTACCTTAACCCACTCTTAGGAGAGGTTTCAATTAGGTTACACAGAGCCCCTGAGAGTCCCAAAATGATGTATTTTAAACCTCTTGATGTATTGAGATAGGCTATGCCCTCTCTAGTAATATATCATTACGGTGCAAGGTACTAAAAACTATTAGGTATGGCACCATAGTTTTCAGGTGTTCATTTTTGCACTCATCAATGCAAAAAGAAAATATTTTTTTAATTCATTTAATAAACAATCATTTGCAACAATAAAATACCTGGCTTTTTTTAAATATATTTTTATGTAATATTTTATATAGAGATACAAACCAAAATGAGAGTAGTTTCTGAGAGAAGACATCAAATTGATCTATAATATTGGAAACACTCTCCTTTCTCTCCTCAGGTGATAGATCATCAATATCATCTCCATCTGAAAGCTTAGCTGTCAAACTAGCTCCCTCACCATTGTGTAGATGCTCATCAAGGATTTCCTATCAATAAACAATACAACCTCACATGAGTCAATAAACAATACAATCTCACATAAGTCAATTAACAATACAACCTCACATGAGTCAATAAACAATACAACCTCACATGAGTCAATAAACAATACAACCTCACATGAGTCAATAAACAATACCTCAATGAGTCAATAAACAATACACATGAGTCAATAAACATACAACACATGATTCAATAAACAATACACCTCACATGAGTCAATAAACAATACAACCTCACATAAGTCAATAAACAATACAACTCAATGAGTCAAACAATATAACCTCATGAGTCAATAAACCTACATGAGTCATAAAACAATACAACCTCACATGAGTCAATAAACAACAACCTCACATGAGTCTACTCGTGTGTATTATATACTATGAATCAACCTTATAGTATATAAATTTATTAATATACTATTTAGTGGAGTACTAATAATTTATCACATTGATATTAGGTGGATACACTGATTATAATATGCACTGATCTGGCTAGAGGTTCACTTGGCGGTTTAACCCCAACTGTTCACACAATATGTTTTCTAGTGAAAAATTAGTTTCAGAGTTGAACCCAGAGTTCAATCCTGTTCACACAACAACTGCCGGGAGGGTTGAAACCCCTGCCAAACCCCGCTTGTGAACAAAGGATATGTTAGAATTTAAAGACGTATTTTTTCTTTAGATATTCGTATAGATAACGTATTAATTCAAAAAACAATAACCCATCATTTGCGTAAATACTCTCGACGAATATACAAAAAAGTATAATATTTTTTTAATAACGGATTTAATAAATATTTTATTATGTTTAGTGAAAAAAAAAATACAAGTTATTAAATATTAGTAGTTATTTACTTCTAATGTCAACTTTATCGTGGTCGTGTCATTTCATTATAAAGGATTCATGTTAATTTATTATTTTTACGATATACTGATAAATGTTAGAATATGAAAAAGCGGGAAACAACATCTGTTCCTTCAGGAACGTGCGATTAAAAAAACAGGTGGGTGTAGGGGGGGGGGGAGGTTATAGACCTTGCTAGTTCCGGGGAAATCCACTTGAAGTGACACCTGACGAACGTGACTTCATTCCTATTCCATACGAATAGGAATCCCCTATCCAGTTCGTCTCTCTGTAGTTTTAACTATATTATATTACTCTATGGGTGGATAATTCTTTTTTGCAAGATGAATACTCTGTGAGCCTCAATGGATGGACCCCTAATCCACTAAATGGATATCTTCCTCTTAATATTTCAACTGAGTTAAAATATTTAAGCATGCAAAGCAGCTTAGCATTGTTGGCTGATCATAGTAAATAATCTAACACCTGCAAAGGTTATTAAATAAGTAGTATTTTTAACTTACAGACTCACAAATATTTAATATGATTTCTTTCAAATTTCAAAACTCTAACTTCCCGACAGCAAAGCATTTATAATATTAGATGGTTTGTACTTACTTTGGCTTGTGATATGAAGTTATTAGCTAAGTTAGAAAAGCCACTAGGTAAAGATGTAGCCAGAGTGGAGCACTCATCAAACAGGCTATTAACCTTCTTCACATTCATATTATCTATTAAAAACAAAGCGATTATGCAAAGTAATATCTTTACTTAAAGTTGAAATTTATCAAATTCAATGTAAAAATTTAAGTTTGATTTGAGAAAAGGTGTGCAGTCACTAAAAGAAAAAAAACTTTCTAGATAAGCTTTATCTTATCTAGATTGTGTTTACTTATATGAGGAAAAATTTGGATTTAACTACCTCAAGCTACTAAAAATCAGAGGTTGGGAGGACCAACACGGACAACTCATAAACTAACCCAGGTGGCTTTCCAAAAATAACTGATTACATTTTTAAATTTAAATTTATGAACAAAATGGCAACAATTGGTTATGACAGTATCTGAAAAAAGTACACGGAGAAAAAATACACAGAAAAAAAGTACAAAGGAAAAAAATACACGGGAAAAATAACGATAAAAAATACATGGAAATAAAGTACATGGAAAAAATTATTTGGAATAAGTACACAATAAACTTGTAATGCTAACAATTCACTGGATATTTAGATTAAATCTAAAAAGTTACAAATCTCCTTCACATCTTTACTTGGGGGTTACCCAGCTACCCACATCTTTTACTCAACTATATTTATGCAATAAACCTTTTTTATATCCTTTTCTTGGATATAAAAAAACTAGCACTAATAGCAAACTGAAAATGCTCAGAGTTCCCTAAAGAAAACTTCAAAACAGATTAATTTAATCTCTACAGTTTAAACGTTAGTCAGTAATTACCAAGTAAGATTCTAGTTTAAATTAATCACAATGACTAGAGACCAAAACCTCATTATGCTGGAAGTAATGATATTTCCTATTTTCTTATTTCAACAGCTAATTCATCTTAAACAGTAGTTTAAAATTGGTTTAATGTCGTTGTTCAACCTAGAGTAGCTAAACTCTCCTCTAAGTCTTGTTTGGAAGATTATCTCCAGATACATACCATAGCTAGTTTGCTTGAAGAAATACTGAAGGGAGTTGAAAAGCTGGAACTGCTTGTAGTGATTAGATGTATCCGTACAGAGTAAATCCCAGGTAGATCGGAGAGTTCTAATAGCGTCTATTAGAGACCAGGGAGGTAAACATGGTACATAGAGTACCCATAGCTTACCAAGTACTTCCTCTAGCCTATTTAAACACTGTAACACATCATTTAGCAATGAGTCAGTTTTGCCAGAAAAAATTGAAATTAATTCACCTATATGTAAAAACCTAACAGGTGGGGCCTCAGACTTCACAATTACCTGTACTGGTTAACAGTTGCAAATAAATGCCTTAATACATAATGCATGGAGTCAATTTAAAATTTTCCTTATTTATACCTTAGGTATATAGGAAAAGTATTGTATTTGCAAAAATATCCGAAACCAGGGTTTACACCTGAAATATCTGTTTCAGGTGTTTTTAAGACCTCCTTGGGTGGTTTTCACAAAGTTGTCTGTCTGTGTGTGTGTTTATTATCATCGTAGTTCTCAGTGTATTTATACAAAACTGGAAAGCTCATGTTAATGAGTTAGGAAGTAAACTTTCATCTATTTCATTTCTGCTACGTAAACTTAGTTTAACCTTAGATATTGATACCATGAAGCTTGCTTACTATGCCCATTTTCATTCATGTATGCTGTATTGTATTAAAGAATGGGGAGCAGCCCCCGTAGCCAACAGTATTTTTATTTTGCAAAATGTATCATGAATAATGCTAAACATAACTCTAAGTGCAAACAATATTTTATTGAAAATAAAATTTTAACTTTTCATTCAGCCTATATTTTTTCATTGTTGTTGTTCGTTAAAGCAAAGTATGATGAGGGGGAGTTCAATTATATTAAGAACCACAATTATGGCACTAGATATATTGCTAACATCAATATTCCCACTTGTAGGCTCTGATCAGTCCCCAAATTTTAATGGAATAAGGTGCTTTAATAAATTACCAGCTTCAATAGTTGAACTTCCACCCAAAAATTTCAAAAAAAGCATTAAAACATTGTTGCTTGAGAAAGCCTACTATAATGTTAACGAATTTTTAGCTGATAATTTAGTATTCCCACCTCAAATGTTTAGTGTTTCTCATGTAATGTTATGCTTTTTTGTGTTTTTTTAATCAAGTTTGTAATTCTATTTGTTTTGTTTTGTTCTTTTCATTTATTTGTAAAATTTTGACAATTGAGAAACTTTGTAATAAAGTAACTCAAGTATGTAAATAAATAAATAAATAAAAGAGTTAAAACTTGGTACAAGAAGACTAGTGTACTTATGCTAGAAAGTAGAAACAGTACTAAAATCAATCTTCACGTCTAGTTGTGCTATCCAGAATATCATTTTTTATGATGTCACTAACCGGAAATAATGACTAAGCAAAAATTATGAAAATTTTGATATAACACTGAAAAATGTTTTGATCATACATACATGTAGTCATAAATGAGACTAACATATGTGCCAAGTTTCATTTCATAATCAGCATTAGTTCAATTTTTATTGAATGACTTATATATATTTTTTTTTAAAATAAAACAGATGAGTGAAATTGGGTACTAGACTATCATAATAAATAAGTAGACTATCACGTTACATAATAAATGAGAGAAAAAAGTTTCATTTCAACATGGTGAGTATATTACAGGTTTTGTTGGATTATAAAAGTTAGGCAGAGTTGGGTGAGGTCAGTGCCTAGATGGGTGACCCCTGGGAATAAAACAAATTAAATTAGCCTGAGGACAAGGGAGATAGTCCAATGACTTGCTGCAATACACAGTAATTTTTTTTTATATTCTGAGGACAAGTGAAGCGTATATGAACTTATATCTTACCAAAACTAATAAATTTTTAAAAGCAGAAGTCAGTCTATAAGCCATGATACCCTCGTCACTCTTGACTGATTCCACAGGAGGAGATTCTAATTCACATTTTTCTACAACAGATATAACACCAATTAATTATTAAAAGGATAAATAAATAAAAATAATTATTAATTATAATAAATATATAATTAATATTTCATTATTTTCATAATAATATTATAATTTCATATTATTTATTATTTCATAATTAATATTTCATAATTTTCATAAATAATATTTTATGGAGATTTAAAATTATATTTAACAACTACACAACTTACAAATAATTATAATATACATAAAAATAAAGTGTATATTTTGATTGGAAAGTAATAAAGATAAGTAAATGCTCTCTGGTTTGTCCTCTGTACATTTTCAGTTATAAATGAAGTTTATGAGGTTACAGAAATAAGAAATGTGAATACCTGATTTATTTCTTTTAGAAGATAAAATTTTATTAATTCCTACGTCGGTAAAGTTTTTAACTCCAGCAGCTTCGGCTTTGGCTTTTAAATTCTTATCATTGGTTAATAAAATCTGTAACAAAACATTTTATTTAGACCAAACAATATTTGAGCCTTTGTTATGGTTTAGTCAATTTGTAAAGGAAATCCAAAGGTGGTTTTTCTGAAAGAGGGGAGAAGGAGGCTCACTAACCAAGAAAGATAACTTCTGAACGTTTTTTTCAGATCTGGATGAATCTTGAAACAAAAACCACCTGATAAATATCCTAAACCCTATTGTTTGTAAAATGATAATGAGTATATCATTTGATACTACTGAGTTTTTGTAAAACATGAATAGTTGACACAATATCTCTCACACAATTATATTGTGTCAACAATAATGAAGGATATAGTCAGTAAAAATTCTCTTATTTTCAAGAAGTTATTAGAGAAGGCTGAAATTAAATAGGCAAATAATACTAAGTAAGTAAAACATACAGACCAATTTAAATTTAATTATTAGCATTCGACCCAGCAGGCCCGTTTTGCTCTCTCCCCCTCAAGTTTTGGCTAGCTACGAGCCTGGTTACAAGTTTATTGTTTGACACATATAACTTTACATAAACAAATCAAAGTTTTGTACTAACAAAACAAAACTATTAATACAACAAATTGCTATAGGCCAAGGACCATGTGACCATAAAGCAGTCCCTAGCAACAATGCTTTCAGGCTTTGCCTCCGGTGAGAGATAGCTTTTAGTGTTACAAAATGCTATATTCCAATTTGTTTGTATTTTTTACATGAGCTGTAATTTATTTTTAATCAATAATTTTTTTACAAAAGCAAAAAAAATCTACAAAGTGCTTTTTTTAATCAAGGACTGTATTGTTAGCAACTATGGAGATTTTGTTTGCTAAGAAAAGAAGAAAGAAAAAAAACATACCACAGACTGGTTTTTATGCTTAAGCTGAAGAGCAGCCAGGAGAACAAAGTC
This sequence comes from Microvelia longipes, assembly GCA_018340805.1. NCBI lineage: Eukaryota > Metazoa > Arthropoda > Insecta > Hemiptera > Veliidae > Microvelia > Microvelia longipes. The sequence continues at coordinate 13,115,471 of JACMZG010001908.1, forward strand.
ATCAGGAGTCTCAGGTTTAAAGCCATCAATGCAACTATGATGCATGTTAGGCGGTTGCGATTTTAACCTACCCGATGACTGGTTCCTTCGATCACTCAAAAACGAACATGCTTTCTGTGCTTGTTTAGCTATATCTCGTTTAGAACATTTTAAAGCATCTAACTCCATTAATACTTGCCAAGGAACATAAACTACTAATTCAATCCCTGAAACCAATCATAATACAAGTCAAAATAAGGTACATTAACTAACCAGGCATCAGTAAAGAGATGCACATCATAAATGTTCTAAATAATGACAAAAAGACTTATTAAAGAGAGATGTGAATTACTACTTCATTAACTTAGATGTGCTTAACTTAGTTTTCGGATTTGGTCAGAGCTGACTTAACACATTATTTTAACTATATCATTTGATACTACTACTGAGTTTTACAAAACATGAATAGCTGACATAATAGAATTGTGGGAGACACCTAGAAAATGTAACAAAAAAATCCAATGCTACTTCTAGAAACTGTTCCATCATTCGGCTGATAAGTTAGATGTAACGAAACAGAGTGGGACATGACATTATGTTGAGCCATCAATAATGACGAATATCAAATTATGAAACAGTTCCCAGATGTAGCATTGCATTTTCCTTGTTACATTTCCTAGGTGTCTCTCGCACAATTATATTGAGTCAACTATTCATGTTTTGCAAAACTCGGTAGTATCAAATAATATATATTATGCTAGCCAAGCATGATGGTAAATACTTTACATTATATTCTTCAAAATTTTAATTGAAGGTCAGAGTGAATTTAGGCTCTGTTGGCGTCCTGATGAGTTAGACTTAACAAAACAGAGTGGGACATGACATTATGAATTTCTTTTGTTGTTCCTCATATTAATTATATCAATGCTAAGGTTGGGCACTAAGAGGAATAAAATAACTACTGCTGTCTACTAATACACTATATTTCGCCCTCTACCTCAGGGCATATTCATGTAATCTACAACATAAATCTAATAAAAAGAGCAATATCTCTCACCGATTCCGACTATATCCCTGAAATTAAAACAGTTGTATTTAAAAAACTTTTAGATAATTTTTACCCAATCAAATTAATTAAATCACTTTGGTATATGACAATAAATATCCTAATCAAACCTCATTCTAACCCTCACTCTCAACCTCATCCTAACCCGCAACCCAAATCCAACCCTCAACCGAATCCTAACCCCAACCGAATCCTAACCCACAACCAAATCCTAACCTCAACCGAATCCTAACTCTCAACCGAATCCTAACCCACAACCGAATCCTAACCCACAACCAAATCCTAACCCACAAGCTAATAATGTTCGATCTCAGTCCTTCTTTTCAAGCCTTACTTATGTCAAAGGTCTGTCCAAAGTATAACAAAAACCTTTAAAGATTTGATGTCCCAGAGGTTAAATTTGGACTTAAATCTGTAAATAAATTGAGGACTCATATTATACCAATCTTAAAGATAAAGTTCCAAAAGATTATACAATGGGATTTGTATATCAAGTTTCTTGCAATGATTGCTCGGCACAATACATTGGAGAGTCAAAACAAACTTGGATCAATAGAAAAGCTGGACATAAAGCTAATTGTAACTCCACCAGCAATACAGAAACAACAGCTTTAGCCGACCATGCTAAGAAAAATAAACACACTTTTAATTTTAATGAAGTAAAAATCTTAGCCATGGAAAATAATGATAAGAAAAGATTATTACTGAAGCTCTACTATAAAAGAAATAATATCAATTATAAAAAGGACAGTAAAGAATAAATAACATTATAGTGGGATACTCCAGAAATAAATTCAATTAAATCCTATTCCGCCTTTTTTAAATTTCTATTATCTATATAGATCCCCTCTCTCAACAATAATTTTACTTCACCTATCCCTCTTTCTTCAGTATTTATACTCACTTGTTCATGCTTCATACAGTTTTTGCCAATTAATTTATATGTTTGTTTAAAAATTTTAATCTTATTGACAATTAGCATTAAGATGCTAGAAATTAATTGTAAGTAATATAATTTATTTATTTATAAAAAATCCATAATAATAATAAAATAAAAATAATTAATAATTTAATAATTAATAAAATAGTTTTAGTTCCAACATTACCTTACCTAATATATTTGTATTGATCTATGTTGTAGATTACATGAATATGCCCTGAGGTAGAGGGCGAAATATAGTGTATTAGTAGACAGCAGTAGTTATTTTATTCCTCTTAGTGCCCAACCTTAGCATTGATTGGACATTATGAATGTCAAATGGTGGAACAGTTCCCAGATGTAATATTGCATTTTGCTTGTTACAGTTCCTAGGTGTCTCTCACACAATTAAATTGTGTAAATTATTTTAACTATTTACATTGTTCACACACAGGGTTTGGCAAGAGGTTCAACCCCAACTGCTCACACGGTATTTTTACCTATAGTTTAAACTCTACCCAGATAAAAAAAATGAGTTTCAGGGTTGAAAGTCATTCAACTGCTGGAGGGGGATTGAACCCCATGCCAAACCCCGCATGTGAACAAAGTATACGCTTCATTAAAAGAAGGAAGGATATTGTGTTGTTTTAGCTCCATCTTTACTTCTTATACACACTTTTTTCTGTTCAGAGTAAGTAAAATAAAAGTAAGAAACAGGCTATAAATGTTAAGCGATTGAAAGGCTTATGAATCAGTGGAGTCTGTACAAATTTATATGTATATTTAACAAGTTGCTTAGAAGAAATAAGAGAAAAAATAATCAAAAACTCATGATTTATGTGTAATTCAAACTATGTGAAACTTATGAATGAAGTTATCATTTAATTATTTTTTGTATTCACGGATATTTAAATTAAAAAAAAGTCTCCATTTATTTGAAATCCGAAAATACAAACAGACAAAAATGACACAAATAGTACAAATATTTTACACTGTTTAAGACAGCAACTAGTAGAGAGATCCAGGGTTACTTACCAGCTATGGAAGAAATTTTGATTAAACTCCTAATAATATCTGTACACATGACATTAGTATCTATTACTATAAATATATGTTCATTCATATTATGGTTGTTTGGGCATGATGGTAAATACGATTCTCTGTTCTCTCCATACTGTCCGACTAGGCCATTCTTGCGAATTTCTTCGATCTATACAAAAAATAAACAAACCTCGTGTAAGTATATAAACCTTTTGACTTATTATACTGAGAAATTAAACAATTCCTTCTCATAATTTATGTTAGTATCCAACTAATTTTAGTATTTTAGTATTTTATCAGAGTCACCCGTGGTGTAGTGGTTAAGGTATGCGGCCAATACACAGAATGAATGGACTTTAAAATTTCGAGTTTATTTAGTCTGGCTCCAAACCCGCACAGGCCTCTGGATTTTTATGAGGATAAAAATTCTGCGTATCATGTCTTTCAGAAGGGAAGTAAAGCCGGTGCGTTGTCAGGTACTCGTTAAAGATCCCTTACTCTAAATGAAACTGGGTATAGGCAAAATTTAGGACCCTCATAGTTGATTCATTATAATACTATAGTGTGTCTGCCTTGTAGTTTAAAGTGTATGGAGGTTTGGTTTAACAGCGAGAGCACGAGTTGTTCCTAGTTTTCACTAGACTATAAGAGTCAGTGAAAATATGTATGATTGCTTGAAAAAAGCATGAGAGGAACTATAATAATAATATAATAATTCTTATTCCACCATTACAATGTCTATACATTGTCTAGTGACGTCAAAAAATCTTATAACCTAACTAAAACTAAATTAAATTAAATTAAACCAAATCATTCTTCGATAAAGATATTCATCAACAGAATAAAAGGCTTTTCCTAGAAGAAAATTTTTAACTACTACTTGAAATTGTTGATGTGGAAGTTGAGTGATGGATTCTGGAAGGTGGTTATAACATTTACGAGACATGTAGAGTGGTGAACGGTTAAACTAAAGAAATCCACGGCTTTTCTGTCTAGATTAGATAAAATATACCTACACTTGAAATTAAAAGAAAAGGAGTAGAACACTATCTTAGGTAGCTGGCAAAAAGGGCCCAACAACGAGGCCTACTTCCCTGGTAGTTACTAACACCCCCTCCTATATTACTACTAATCTTAGTAATCCAATTACTCCTTCGTGGTGTTGAAAGGGTTCCAAGTTAGCTCTGAAATGGTCTGATGGTAAAGATGAGATCTCTTTTGATCAGGGCCCCTATTGGACATTTTAATTTCTAATTCTGTAAAAAATCAGTTTGAAGTGTGAATCCAGTAACTGGTAAGTCTATGTTACCACACTAAAGGTAGAGGAGTCAATTTTACTAAATAGATAGAATTACACAATGTATGGTATACAAAAACATAAAAACAAACTTACTTCAGAGTTTATAAGTTCAGGATCTACAGATGTCCACTCCATCATCTCAGGGCTGGGAGATCTTTTCCTACTCGCTAGAGAGTTACTCATACTCCTTAACTTATTCACTTCACTTCCGTCATTGCTGTGGTCATCCATATCGTGGTGTTTCCGCTTGTATAGATTATGCTCGTACGCTTTATTTTTACTTTCAGATTTGATCGAATCAGTCGAACATTTTGAGTCCGATGAAGGGGATAGAGCTGAAGATCCATCAAACTTTGAGTCATATTTCATATATCTGTCGTAGGAACTACAAGGTGATGTGTCATATAAGTCGTCTCGGAGTCCGTTTCTTCTAAATGTAACATCGTCAGCTTTAACTTGGTAAACACCTTCTAGAGCCTCTTCATCAAGCTCTACAGAGGGCTGTCCATTCTCAGCCTTGTCTGGTTTGATACTAGGAGGAGTTTTTCTCCTTTTAGATTCTGTTTCACTTCCACTTGCTTCCTTATCACAGTAGTCTATAGAGTCTGCAACATTAAAAAAATATTATTAGCATTAGTCACCATTATATATTGTATTTTACTATTTTATATTCTTATTTCAGTCAGTCCCTCTAGTGTCTTAAAAATTGTTTTTACAAATTTAAATACATACACACACACATTCAACGAATTCACTTTGTTCATAAATAAAATTAATTTTGATTATTAGGTTCATTTTTATTTTATTTTTATTATTATTATTAAAATTTTATTTTTATTTATTTATTTTATTATTTTTTTTTAAACGCAAAAAATAAATTAATTTAATGAATTTATTTGTTATTTAATTGAAACTCCTTGAATTTAATAGTATCTAAATAACAATTTTTGATGTTTTAATTATGTAAAGTATCAGATGTATTTATATTTGTTGTGTATTTTGTTATAATCATCTAACAGTTCCAGTTTTTGAAATGTCTATTGGAATTTGAGTGGTTGTTTGACAGACTGAGTGGTTGTTCCTGACACATGAGCAGATTAACTCTAGTTTATGTTGTAATTACTAGCTAGTGGGATAAGAAGTATTTAGAGAAGGAAATTGGTTATTTTGATAGTGGAAAGTAGAATTATAATTGCTCTAGTTTGTATTGCATGTATATTGTACATAAATTATTATTTTTTTGTAAGTTTGTAAATGCATGTTAATAATATTGGGGGCATGCAGAATGGCCCTTGCTTCTTGTGATAAGAGCAAGGATAAACACACACACACACACACACACACACATATATATATATATATATATATATATATATATATATATATATATATAATATATATAATATATATATATATATATATATATATATTATATATATATATATATATATTATATATATATATATATATATATATATATATATATATATAACCATAGCCAATGTTGCAACAATTAATGCACACACATATACAATAATACATACATTTTCTTTCTTCTTTAAGTTGTTTTTCTAGTTTAACCAGCCTTTCTTGAGCAGGAGTGTGAGAGTGCCCTCGAGCTGCAATTAAAAACATTACACGACAAATTAAACACAAACAGTTACAAAACTAATCTGATAATTTTAATAATATGCATAGAGGTACCTCCATGCAGAACTTGGTACGCTATATCACAGAATGAAAGATTACTAAGGAGACTTCATAAATAGTAACAAATAAATTTGAGTTTCTCCAACTATCTCTATTAAAGTGTCATAATAAATTCAAGACATTATTTGGCAGAAAGCTGGTTCACAGTGCTATGTGGGGTAGCCTATCAGTTGCGATCTGTAATTTTAATCAAGGGGCTAAAATGACTCGACTGAAATAGAAAAATAACAATTTTTTAAATAAAACTGCTTGAAACTCAGGTTAAAATTATTACAGGAAGCTAAGGCAGTCAGATTAGATTTCTTACCTAAAAAATCTAATGAAGGTACGAAAAGATATATCTAAATTAAAAACTTGGTGTCTTGACAAAAATATCACATAAAAATGTGTTACTGGTATATTTTGATGGCCCTCAAATAAAGTTTAGTTGTTGTTACTATGGATGATAGATTCTATGTTGAAATTGATGTTACTACTTCATGATAACAGTAATGTTAAGAGTTACGCCACACTAATTGCGTTATTATAGCAACATAACAATGAAGGATGTTTACCATAATAATAACGAAAGTTCTGACAAAACTTCATAAGTATTTTTGTCAATAATTGGTTGATTTTTCTCCATTTTGAAGATAAAATCTTTCTTAAAATCAGTCTTAACTCCCAGAACAATAATTGTTTACCTTAGCTTTGCTTCAGGAATTAAATATATGGTTACCTCGGCTACAACTTGGGAACCAACAAATATAAAGCCATTTATTGCATGTCATTGCCATTTATTACGCCATATATCATGCTGTGGCAGTTATTGCGAGGTGTACAAAGAAACAATTTAATATCATAGTCTAATGAAGGACTCACTGACGTTCATATAATAATTTTACAGGTTATTTGTTTTAATGTTTCCAATTATTATTTTAGTTTTAGTTAAAATAATTATTTCTCGAAATTTATATTATTATCTTTTACTTATTTAATATAATACTAAATTACTAATTTTAAAAATAAAAAAAATTATTAAATTAATGAAAACTTAATACAAATTAAAAAAAATATATAAATAAAATTTAAGCATTATCTAAAATAAATGCAACAAGTAAGTGAAGTATGAAGAACTCATTGGGAGCCTTCGGCTATCCATTTATCCATTTCTGAAATTCATACACTGGTTTGATTTCTTTTATTTCCGGTGGAATCGTATTCACCTGAATTGAGCAAAGGAAAAGAAAGTTTTTAGTGTTGGTAAGTTTCGTCGAGTCATCTGTACAGTATTGTGAGTAATTGTAAGCATAGAGATATGTACAGTATAAGATATTGTAATTTTCTACTAATTATTTGATTTTATTATTTGTAATCGAAGGTGGTCAGGTTACTATTTCAATGTCTCATAATTTAACCTATTGGGCCTCACTAGCAATAATATCTATGCCTGAAAAATCGTTTTGGGGCTCTCAGGGAATTTGTGAAACCTCATTGAAACCTATTTCATAATAACCATTGAAACCTCTGTTCAAAGAGACTAAAACTATTAGAAGGAGGATACAACAGTTCTTATCATTCCTTGGGTAGCTAGGTGCCGTAACGGTACATTGGTGACGTCATTTTTTTTTCCTACTAATTACAATTTCACGTAAATATTACATTATTTTTAGACTATTTTGTTTTAAATCAAGTAAAATGAATTTAAAATAAGTTTTAATTATTATCTATTGCATGTATTCTTTAATTCTTAGTTTTAATGTGGCATCACTGAAAAATCTCTGCCGTTAGTAGAATGCATGCTACAATAGAAGTTGTAGAGGGTAGGGGAGTATCTATTCTTTCTCTAGGGAGACTAGAGTGGGGGTAAGTACAATTACGGCTCCTATGGAACTGTCTCACTTCCAGACCCTTATCACTGTGTTAATCGGGTCCTGTACTCCCTCTAATAGTTTTAGTCTCTTTGCCTCTGTTATAATAAATCAATTGTTTTTGACTTTCGGCACATTGTTTGTGTTTTGATTTGTATTTTTAACATTCTTCTATATAAGTTACTGTAATTTTATATTGATTATTTAATTATATTATTAGCGAAGGTGTTCAGGTTATGACTTTTAAAAGCGCCGTGGAGTACTTCACAATAAATAACACCAACAACCACGTCTCTCCACTAGATGGAGAGACGTGGTTGTTGGTGTTATTTATTGTGTTCAGGTTACTTTTTTAATGTTTCAAAATTCAACCAACAGGGCCTCTCTAGTAATAATATAAGTATGTTCCCCCTGTATTTTCTGTTTTGAAAAACTGCACCAGTAATTAGTTTCTGTAGTTAATTAATTGTTAAGACTGGAAAATTAATAGTTGTTTAATTGTGTAATCTCTTGTTTTATTAAACATTATATTTGTGATACATGTTCGTAAGATTTCTAAAGGATATAAGATTGTCAGGGAAGTTCCACCCCAAACCACAATGCTATTTAAGAATTGATCAAAGTAGTGCACCATATATATTTTTCAATATTGATATTTTACAGATGTTCAGGCTTGTTACCTTTGATGCCCTATGCAAGAACTTCTTTAGCTTTAGATGCTAGGATCAGATAGGTCTTCACTTTATAGCTGTTATTTGCTTATATTTAATATTTAGAGAGATAGTCTCCCAGTAAGTAGATAGATATCTGCAGAAATGGTTGGCTACACTAAGGATTGCAACCACCTGTTAGTGAGGTTATTAAATGCTTGCACTATAATTTATAACCTCACAAGAAGAATGTGGTCGTTTGCCGGTTTTGTAAGTTTTAATTTATTTTACACCAAGTAAGTGATTTTTCCTGCCTCCGTAGCCGCGGTCGTAGTTCACAGCCCGGGTTATGCTCTCATTTTTTCATGAATAGAATTTGATGTAAAATATTTTGCCAACTTTAGCTTTACTTTGAGCATAGTAGATGTGACCTACCCGAGATGGTTCCCTTATTATAAGTGATGTTTCTGGATATTTCCTATTTAACTCAAAGCCATCCAATCATGTGAGTGTGTCGGTATGATCACTGGACGAGTGAAAAAACTAGCCTTTCACTACTTCTCACCTCATCACATCTAACATCAGGTTACAACCTTCATTTGATGCATCCTTACAACACGACACGTATTGCCTCTTCTAATCTGGCTGTTGATATTAGTTTAGAGCAGATATCATTCTCCTGTCAACTGCAGCGTCACTACCATGCTCCAGGTACCTCTCAACAGGTACTCTCTACACTACACCTCTTTTCTTGTTCTGTTAAGCCATATACATTCCATGTGACTAGGGAAATCATCCTAGAAGCCAGTTTGACTCATTTAGCTAGTCATTAGTTATTAAAAAACCCTAGTCAGAATCAAGTGGCACTTGTTACTTTAGCAATGTACATTGTACTTAATTAATTTTATCTTGTTTACTATGTTGTTGTATGTTATGTTTATTATTTAATTATTTGTGTACTGTTTTGACTTTTTATATACTTATTTATTAAGTCTTTTAACCCATAAAAAATAATAATAATTTAGGATGCTATCCACCCATCCTATACAGTCCTTACTACACCTTTCTGGTTCCCTTTCAGCTCTTGCTTCTTACAACCTAACCATATAAACCCCTATAGGCTTGAACAACAGAAATCTCTCTTGAATTTGAAACTAAAAACAAGCTTACAATAAGGTTTCCTCTTGGAGTCATCAGAATGCCGCCTGTGCCGAGTGTGACCATGATAAGAGTCATCATAGACTTTCCTAGGACTGTTACTATCTAATGAAACTCTAATATTAGCAGCATACCCACTTCTATACTGGTGAGGCAGTTCCTCACTTAGTCTACTGTGGCCTCGTCCATAATCCTAACAAAACACATTAAACAAAATATTAATACAGATGTAAATACACAAACATTTATAAATAATATGATAAATATCAATAATAGGCACAAATGATACAAAGTGATATAATAAAATAAAACATAATAAAGCATAAATAATCAACATTAATAAAAAGCTACACTAAACAAAATATCAAAACAGATATAAATACACTAACATTTATAAATAATATGACAAATAATATAAAGTGATACAATAAAATAATGCAAAAATGATCAACATTTATGAATAAATAATATAATAAACATAACAAACAACATTTTTAACATTTTTCCCAAGCTCATGAGAAGCAAATTACATTGCATTTATAAATAGATTGTCATGGCTATACAACAACCCAGCAATGTGTGATAACACAAATAGTGTATGGTATGCAATGTTGTGATAACACAAATAATAGAGTGTCATGGCTGTAACACAACCCAGCAATGTTGTGATAACATAGAGTGTCATACAACAACCCAGCAATGTGTATAACACAAATAATAGAGTGTCATGGCTGTACAACAACCCCAGCAATGTGTGTAACACAAATAAGTGTCATGGTATACAACAACCCCAGCAATGTTGTGATAACACAATAATAGAGTGTCATGGCTGTACAACAACCCCAGCAATGTTGTGATAACACAAATAGAGTGTCATGGCTATACAACAACCCAGCAATGTTGTGATAACACAAAAATAGAGTGTCATGGCTGTACAACAACCCAGCATGTTGTGATATACAAACCCCAGCAATTATAACACAAATAATAGAGTTCATGGCTGTACACAACCAGCAATGTTGTGATAACAAAATAGAGTGTCATGGCTATACAACAACCCCAGCAATGTCAAATAGAGTGTCATGGCTATACAACAACCCCAATGTTTGATAACACAATTAGAGCTTCAACAAAACATTGGCCTGTAATTAATAATTTGCAAACATTACAAATTAAAGAGGCCAAAGCAGAACAATCTTAGTAACTATAGCTTTAAGGGCAATGAGAGTGCAACCACTGGAAAGGGCATTGTCAGTTTAGCCAATAACAACCCTTGATTTATTTTCAACAAAAATAGGCATTGGCCCTTCTAATTCTTGACCACCAGTACTTAATCTGATTAGTATTTAAAGACTACATTATGAGTTAACCTGCGTTAAAGGTTAAACAGGCAAATAACCTAAATTAACAAAAATATTAAATAATAATGACGAGAGACACAAAACTGTTGAGCATTGAGTACACTCTCACCACACTCTTCCGACAGGAATAAGAAATATCATCTAAGACTAAAATCTTATAGTAGAATATCAGCATTTTCATTCAAACATGATGAAGTTATACAGATTCTCATCTGTAGTTTAACAATATCGGTACAAAGATACAAAACAAACAATCCCAGCAAGACAGATTAACACAAAATAACAATCACCGTGGGGTTAAATAAAACTTTTTTAAGAAAGCCAAAACACAAGAGCTTAATATATACTTTGTTAGGAAATGTGAAACATTAGATATTTAAAACAAGTTAAAAAGAGTTTTTACTAATTAAAATATTAAAGCATTTAGGCTGTATTGCAACCTCAGTGCTAACGGTCGATCACATAGTTATTATCCTGTAACAGTTTTGAAAGTTTAGGTCTTCTATTGGTAACGTTGTCATGGACTCTTTTCATTATCTATATATAATTCATCATTCAAGGTTGTTTTCATGAAGATTTTGGTCTTTCTGTGGTGACATTGTTAATGTAGATGATAAATCCCAAAATTTTGCTTCCACTGTGGGAGACATCTTCAGGGATGTAGGACATCATGGAAGAAAAATGATTGCTCTACAAAACTGAACTAAGTTTTTATGGAGTGCATTTTGAATTTACCCATTAGGTTTGTTTGGCACATGAATTAGAGTACACTACTCTACTCTGCACTCAATACTCTACTCTGTTTTTACTCTCAAAATTTTCATCTTGGAATAATCTAGGGTAAAGTAGAGTAAACTCAGGATTAGATAGAAAAAGGATAAAAAGTGTAAATAACTTTCCTGGGTTACCTAACATTCTTAGCTGAACAAAATAAATAAAAATAATTTACAATATACCTACAGTTTTTGTCCAATTTAATGTGTAATCCAGTGGTTTTGATGGAAAAAGGTGGTTATTTTACAGGATCTATAATGTCTTAGGCCTGTTCGAATTTTAGTGAAAACCAAGTTTTGTTTACCTTATTTTACGATAAAATTAATAAATTATTACTTATCTGCTCTATCTTTAGTAAAAAAAAAAAATTACAGGGCAATTGCTAGTTTTATATTATTTTTGTTTAAAGTAAGTACCTACATATATCAGCTCTCTGTTGAGAATAGTGAATCTAATTTCAGGGGATATGAGGCATTGTGATCACAACAAAAACAGATCTATTGATTCTTTCTTTTGTTAAAGATAGAATACATTAATGAAATAATAACTATTTTAACTATAAGTTATTAATGTAACTTAATGGAATAAAGAATTTATTTATTTATTTGCTCAAATTCCATTAAATATTTTCATAATTTTAACAAAAATTAAGGTGGCATATTAACAAGGACATGATAATTTATCACTGATGGATTATTATGGGCATATAACATTTTAAAATACGAAAATTACCACTAATATTTCATTCTATTCATTCAAAATAGCATAAATAGAGCTAAAAAATTATTTTATGTTGTTAAAATACACTGATAACTCATAAATTATTATTAACAGAAAACTGAGCAGTGGAGTAAACACAGCTAACAAATAACACCAAAATCTCTCCACAAAACCTTTATTAAAACCAGAGCCGGCTTTCAACCTCACGATCATCATCAGTGCCGGAGAGTTGAAGAAGGAGAATCCTAGTCTGACTTTTTAGGCAGAGTCATATAGCGGACCAAGTCTCCGGCACTGATGATGATCGTGAGGTCGAAAGCTGGCTCTGGTTTTAATAAAGGTTTTGTGGAGAGATTTTGGTGTTGTTATTTGTTATTCATAAATTATTGTTTTCACATGTGATAAGAGTGATTTCCCACTAGAACTTTATTTTACTTGGTCTTTTAGGAGGACTAAAAAGTGCAAGTTTAGAGTAAGATTCTTCTCGCCCGAGATTCGTTACAAACACTGTGTAGTTTCTTAGATTCTTCAAGCCCGTTACAAAACAGTGTTGTGCAGTTTAGGACAGTTTGGAGTAGGATCCAGGACGTGCCCGATCCTACCCAGGGTAACTCTAGTGCACACAAGAATAACGTGCTGAACAAACCTATTGTGTCCTACATCCTGAAAATGTAGGACATTTTCCTACATTTTTAGGTTAATTTCCTCCTAAGGTGGAAGCAAAACGATGTATTAATCATCAACATTGGTGATGTCACTACACAAAAGACCAAAATCTTCATGACAATGACCTGGAAAACCTACATACTCTGTAACAGTTTTTCAAATCAGTAGTTTTGCCAGCAAGTATTATATAACCACGATATTTGTGAATTTCCAAATTTATAAGTCGAAAACTGTGAGAACCGTAATTATCTTAACAAATTTGTTAATAACATATACAGGCTCACCGAACAATATTTCTTAAATTTCAGCCATTTTGAATGTATTATGTAGAGAAATGTATGGGACCTTGCCTTAAACACCACTAACAATCTCTGAAAATGTCATTAAAATTTTACCCATAGCCTTAAAAAAAACACAGTTTTTGATCCTTTCCTTTTGAACACAGTGAAACTCCTTTCCTTTTGAAGGAAAACTTAAAAAAAAATCCTTTTGAAAAAAAGGTGATTTCCTTGAGAGAAATTGCATCCATAACTCAAATCCTATAGCTTATTTTGTCTTTGGAAATTAACAAAGATATTGTAAAGATTAGGCAAGTCAGTGAGACAAGTATAAAAATAAATCAAACTTCATTTTTGAATTGAAATGATTTTATAAAGTTATCTTATAAAAAGAAACCAGGTTAGCAGTTAATTTAGTACCTTTATGTAAATGTTAACATAGACAATAAATTTGAAAAGAAACAAACCTCTATCATATCATGAGAACGGAACCAAGGCCTGAGTGGAGGGTTGACGGGTTCCGAGTGTCTCTTGGTTGATTCACTCCTACCTCTCTCCTCATACGATCTTCTCTCCTTTCTATGACTGCGTTCATGACTTGAAACTCTATCGTGGGACGACAAACGATCATGGCTTGAAGTCCTTTCACGCCTCTCTGTTAAATTTGATCTTTGATAAGAGCTAGGAAGGTTATCGGATGAATGGCTTGGTCTAGGAATCACAGGAGGTTCTGGACTGACAACTTCGTTTGAAGTTCTTCTTACTTTTCTTTCTTTTTCTCTCTTTTCCTTTTTTTCTATAGGTTTCGGAGGCGGTTGTATTACGTTACCTTTATTAAAAACAACAACCGTTATATTTTCAGCACCGTTGGGCATGATGTTCTTTTTGAGAATTCTTTCTGGAGTTGGGGAACCTTCTGTTGACTGTGAACTCCCACCTGAAGGTTCTTGTAAGTTCCCACCATTTTCATATAATTTTTTTAAAAACTTTTTCCACCGATGTTTGGCTGGAGGTATGTCAATTGGTATTAATCTCCATGGCTGAAAAAGAAACATAACAAAACCCAAAACTTTAGACAACACAAACTATAGACATACAATACCCACAACATGGTTAAACACACGACAATCCCAGATACTAGAAAGAGACTGGCACAAATAAAAATTTCATTCATTTTAAATATTAAAAAAATGAATGTTAATTAATGATAATAGAGTAGGTATTAACTATCCTCCTGGTTGATGCAGATAATAATGTAAGAGCATTAAGATGAAAACCAGTAGCAACATATTATAGAAGTCACTGACTGACCTCTTCATTAGATCTGTGCTAAAAATTTTACAGATTATCTGTACTTAGACTATATATTTAGACTGTAATTTTTAAACTGTGTGACAAAATGATCCTTATTATACCCAGAAAAATAATAATAAAGTCAAACCTCTTTACTACAAACTTCTATTCAACAAAAAATCTCAATATTTATTTCTGGACTGCAGTCTTCATTAATCTTAATTATACACATTATATAGAATATCAGTTCAAGAAATTTACTCTTTTATAAGATCTCTATATAACAAATTTATTTTGTGTCCCCTCTAATTTAATATTTAAAAACATTTTTACATAACAAAAACAAGCCGTCAATCATGGAACATGGTTCCCTAACTATTAGCTTAACATTATAAGAGCATACATTTTTCCAAATAATTTTGGAACAGAAATGTAAATGGCAATTGAATTTACACTATTGATTAATTTGGCACACTATATGACAATATGTGGGACGTCAAAAAATAAGAATTTTCAATTCAATTCTTTTAATCAAGAAGATTAAAAGTTGTAGACTGTCAAAGTTTGAAAATTTAAAAGTCAATATTTTCAAAATAGCAACAGCCATGG
This sequence comes from Microvelia longipes, assembly GCA_018340805.1. Taxonomy (NCBI): domain Eukaryota; kingdom Metazoa; phylum Arthropoda; class Insecta; order Hemiptera; family Veliidae; genus Microvelia; species Microvelia longipes. The sequence continues at coordinate 13,130,845 of JACMZG010001908.1, forward strand.
ATGTGGTAGAGTTTTCTTTCTATTCAGAAAACTTCAAAATATCATTAGAGACACTTTTTATTAAACAAATATTTTTCCTGAATTTATAAGATTTTTTAAAAAGTTTAAAGTGATGACATTTTGATAAGTACTGTAGGATTAACCCAAAATCTAATCAGATCTTCCTCTCATACTACTTTATTTTTGTGCCAAGTTACATTTAAATTGGATCAGCCGTTTAAGCTGTAGCGTGTTAAAAGAAATGTGTACATCCGTACACTCATACATATATACATAGAGAAACCAATTTTTTTTCTATTTGTGGGATCTGTAGGTTGTGTGATGATGGCCAACATATCATTTTTACATTGGATGCTTAAAATGTCTTCATTTGGGGTTCTACAAACTGTTGTAAACCTCTGTGTTATTTAAACAAATCAGAATGGTGTAAGCAGTTTCTGGCACTTAGTTTTTTTCCATATTTCTAATTCAGCCTTCTGTATAAGATACATCTATAGAAGGTTTTGAAATTTATCATCACTATTAATTAAGAATACAGTATATATTCCCTTAGAAATCTTAATTTAACACTAGATTTAAGTATTCATAGCGTCAGGGATATTTACTACTTTTGCATAAAGAATTGAATTCCTACCATTTTTGTTTTCTGAATTCAGTATAAGGTTAAACTTAAAGATGGTAATTTTAAGAGTTAGACTCTGTATGCAAGCCTATATATAGATACAGAAATAGTTTAACTAATTCCTTGTTTGAACAATTACAACGTCCACCCAGAGTATTTATATAATTCTAAAGTATACAACTGAATTTCCTCCGCATGGTTCTTACAACTATTGCACATAATACAATGCGTGGATACAGTACGATGTTTGTATGTAGCAAATGTTTATCCCCCCCCCTTCAATTCAGTATAAATATTGCCAAATATATTTACTAACTTTGCACAAGGCATTTAATTCAGGTAAATTTAGTTTCCAGGATTCAGTGTTTTAGTGGAGTTGTGTTTCAACTCATAAGAGAGAACTGGAGAGTACAGTGTTTCTACGAGTTGAGTTTTAAGGGTTCAACTCTGTATTCAACTCCACATACAGATCTGGCAATAGTTTCCAAAGGAGGTTCAACAGATTCCCCATTTAAAACAAAGATGAAGTTAATAATATGAGCCTTATCAGGGATTGATAAAGGGATTAAAAATTAAAACTTTTCTTAAAAAATATAAATATAATGAGATTAAAATAATTTTTCTTTAAAAATAAACAAAAATACTTCGACATCAATTTCATTAGACATAGACAAGTTCATAATTCGTTTATCAAGAAATGATAAAATAACCTTTACAGGACAGAATTATTTACAGGTAAGTAATAATATCACCAAGTAACATACACTAAATAAATCCATGGAAAACGTACATTTTACTAAAAATTAAACAAAAAAGCAAGCTCAACTTAATTTTAAGTCAAATAAAGTTAGAAGTACATAAAGGACCATCAGATTCGAAACAGATTTCAATAAACAAAATGAAGTCGACATAGAACATTTATCTTCGTGAAAACCTATAAGAACATGTCTGACAATTATATAATAAGATGGGATATAAAATAATTTTAAATTATTGATTAATAGATAAAAATAATTGAGTAGATTTATTATGAAATAAGAGTGAAAGTGAAAAAGACAAGTCCATCAATTGACATATCCATGAGAAAACATATTAATACTTACGATCAACGAATTGTTGTACGGCATTAGAATTAACTTGGAATTTTGATTTTCCTTTAAATGACACAGCTTTAAATATATTCCATTAAATTGAATAGAGAAAAATAATATTAAATAATTATATTATTGAAAAGAACTTCGCACGAAGCAAAATAAGTAATAAATAATGAGGATTGCCAACTTATAGATATTGATAGAATAAAAATACTAAAAAACTACAGTGTTGATCATCAGCTGTTATTTTCAATAACATTTCTAAACAACGATCTGTAAAGAATTTTACAGAACAGAATTGTTGTAAATTTTACAGTTGTTTCAGTTTTGACAATAAAGACGTTTATTACAGGCTGAGCCCAATTTACAGAACTGGTCAATTAAAATTACAATTTTACTAGAGATTCAAAGAGATTGCTGTAAGGTTGGCAATACCAATGGCGGGTTTATGGCCAGTTTTTGAATTTTCTATTTATTGTTAGAAATGTTCTATAATACACAACTTATACTTACTTAACAAAAGAATCAATTGAAAAGAATTTTATTATAATAAAAAATGTTAACAATAAAAGGGAATTTTAATACAACTTTAACTCCTAATTAAAAGGAAATATTTACTTCATTCACACGCGGGGTTTGACAGAGGGTTCAACCAACCGTAGCTGTCGCGTAAACGGGATTAAACACGGGGTTCAACTCTGAAACTCCAAGCTATAGGTTAATAAAGGTGTCGCATGAGGTTAAACCCTGCCTGTGAATGAAAGAATATCACCATGCATATCACCATGAAAGTTGCGACTGATACCCTTCAGGTCTTCGCCCACGATGAACTTGATTTTCTAGAGATGGCATAGTTTCGCAGCTGTGAAGTTGAAACACTCAAGACGTTTAGACTTAACATAATCCTCTTATAAGCAGAATTTGAAGATAAATAAAGTAAATAACTTTGACATCTAGCAGTACTTATATATGCACGAAGTTCATCCAACTAGTGCCAATTTTTGAAAGCATACTTCATCAAGTAAAAAAGTTCTAGGATACAAGTCTTACAGATGATAAAATTGAATAGAAGATATTAATATTTCACATTAATCATCTATTGCAGCAAAGCACAGAAGTGACATGAGCAAATTAACCACAAAGTTACAGATATTCCACACCCCAACAGCTGATGTACATACTTCTTTAATTATAAACAAATTACCTCTTTGTTGTTGACTGCAAATAATAACAATTGCACTAATTTTCATTAATACATTCAAAATTTGAACACAAATCAAGTAGATAACATTGACGTTTATCAGTAGTTATACGAAAATATTTAAAAAATAAAAATAAATTTTGAAATTAATAAAATTTTAAATTATATCATTTTAAATTTTTTGCTTTCTGAGTCACTAAATAATAAGCACACTAATATTGAATACCTTATTTCCAAAAGTTATTATAGTGCTGTCACTCAGAGATATCATCATCGAACATAACATTAGATAGTGATATCTTCGAGTAACAGCCCTATAATAACTTTTTAGGAATTAGGTATTCAATAGTATAGTGTGCTTATTATTTAGTGACCCTGGCAACGTTTCGTACTACATGTCACTCGGAGATATAAGTATTTATACATATATACTTTAGTTACTAGAGTAATATTTGGATGGTTATATGTCCAAATGATAAAACTAAAACTACTTTTATGCATTGGGTGATAAATAATATAGAGTGCTTATTATTTTAAAGCATATTTAACTAAAAAAAAATTTTCTTTTTTTCTTTTGAAACATTTCCATAAGTGACAGAGGTCATTTTCAATCATACAAAGTTCCAATGCTTTAGCTATCTTGGAAGTACTCGTTCTGCAAGAAAGATCTCAATCTGCAAAATACTCTGGTGAGCAAATATTGTACGAATGAACTGAAATTTGTAGGGATATGTTTTTAGGTGTATTTTATTAATCATACAAAGTTTCAACGCATTTGCTATCTTGGAAGTACCCGTTCTGCCAAATAGATCTCCTTCTGCAAAATACTCTGGGGGACGGCATATGGTGTACAAATGAGTTGGCATTTGTAGGGATGTGTTTTAGGCAATTTTTTTTATTTTTATTAATTATACAAAGATCCAACCCTTTAGACTCCTTGAAAGTACCCGTTATGCAAAATAGATCTAGTTCTGCAAATTACTCTAGGGGCGGCAGATGGTGTACGAATTAATTGAAATTTGTAAGGATGTGTTTTTAGATGTATTTTCATTTATTATACCATTTATTATAAATGTTCTTTCTAGTTTACTTATATTGTTATTTTTTATGACTATCTATTTAATGTAGTTCTCTGTAAGTGCTGGTTTTTTCTTGCTTTGTGTATTATTTACAGTAGCATTGAGTTATTTATATTACACTTTTTGTTATTTTCTTGTCTCTATTGTTTTTGTTTATTATATTGTCTTCAGGTTGCTCTGATAAGAGCATGTCCATGCTCGAAACGTTGGTACGAGAGAAGTGAGTGTGTTTTATAAGCCTTATCCTGATTCATTCGTTCGTAATATATATATATATATATATTATATATAATATTAATATATATATATATATAATATATATATATAATATATATATAATATTATAATATATTATTTTGAAATATGTAATGTATCTCTATGTCAATGACCTGTAAGATATCTGTTGGGTTCAGTAGTGCTAGAGGGTGGGGAGTTACTGGGGGAAGAGAGGCCTCTACTTTTTAATAACAACATTATAAAACAATATTAACACACCAACTTCGTCTTTCCACCAATAAGCTTTAATTTAACTCTGAGCAGAGCCGGCTTTCCAGCTATAATGCCATCTACAGTGCCGGTGAGATGTGAGTCTTTTCAATTTCTTGGAGTCTGACTGAATTGAAAGACTCAACATCTCACCGGCACTGTAGATGGCATTATAGCCGAAAGCCGGCTTTGCTCAGGGGTTAAATTAAAGCTTATTGGTGGAAAAGACGAAGTTGGTGTTGTTAATATTGTAGACCATTCCACGGCGCTCACTGAAGTTAATAAAACAATTCTGGTAAGCATGTCAAGGTAAGTTTTAACTTTCTAGAATAAGTACACAGCTACAACAGACACATACAAAACAACTTGGTAAAACCACTTAGGAAGTCTTAGTGAATTAGTCGAAATCATGATTTAGGATTTCCAGGGCAAACAGATTACTTTTCCTATGCCTACAGTAATAAAGAAAAATTTAAATAAAAAAACAAGTATAAAATTGAAATTTATTTATTAATTTTTAAACAGTCTAAAATTGTAGTTTTTCACACATTTACATTATTATTTACATCAATATTCTTCACTCTAATTAATTCAAAATTAACCTATATTTATATATTATAATATTTTTATGCATTTATATTTATAATATATATATATATATATATATTATATATATATATAATATATATATATTTATATATATATATATATATATATATATATATATATATTATATAATTTATAATATATAATATAATATATATATATATATATATATTATATATATTATAATATATATATATATATTATATATATATATATATATATATATATATACAACTCTATATTATAGATAGAGTTGCATTTGTAGGGATGTGTTTTAGGCAATTTTTTTATTTTTATTAATTATACAAAGATCCAACCCTTTAGACTCCTTGAAAGTACCCGTTATGCAAAATAGATCTAGTTCTGCAAATTACTCTAGGGCGGCAGATGGTGTACGAATTAATTGAAATTTGTAAGGATGTTTTTTAGATGTATTTTCATTATTATATTATACCATTATTATAAAAATGTTCTTTCTAGTTTACTTATATTGTTATTTTTTATGACTATTCTATTTAATTGTAGTTCTCTGTAAGTGCTGGTTTTTTCTTGCTTTGTGTATTATTTACAGTAGCATTGATTATTTATATTACACTTTTGTTATTTTCTTGTCTCTATTGTTTTTGTTTATTATATTGTCTTCAGGTTGCTCTGATAAGAGCATGTCCATTGCTCGAAACGTTGGTACGAGAGAAGTGAGTGTGTTTTTATAAGCTTATCCTGATTCGTTCGTTCGTAATATATATATATATATAATATTATATATATATTATATATATATATATATTATATATAATATATATATATATATATATATAATATATTATATATATATATATATATATAATATATATATATATATATATATATATATATATATATATATATATATATATATATATATATATATATATATATATATATATATTATATATAATTAATATATATATTATATATATATTATTATAAAAATTGTTTTATTATTTATAATTTTTTCTTGTCCTCTGATTCTATATCTAGTATTTATTTTTATAGTATGTCATACAATGTCTTTTGCTCGAAAGATAAGTTTCACATGTCATGCATTATTACATTTATCAAGGGGATTTATATTTTTATTTTTCAGTTATTTTATAAATTATTTAAGTTATATTTTTTCAATTATATAATTTAAATTTATTTTATTTATTTCTTATATAATTAATTTTATTCTACAAATTACGAGAAAGATTATTTAATTTTTATACATTTAAACACATTATTTTTATATTATCTTTACATGTTTTTATACTAAGGGCTAAAAGAAAAAAAGGGAGACCTTGTTATTAATATATACAAGACAACACTGATATTATTATGTAAGGGAGCTCTGAATGGACTGGGAGAAAAAAACACACTGATAAAAAATTTTATTTCTACTCTACTCAATTGCCCCTTTTCTTTTTGGCCCTCAATATAGAATATTTTGGCACTGTTAGACCAGGAAAAATAATTTGACTGATAGACAAAATGGTGGGCACAAAAAATACACATTTAACCAAGAAAACAATACAATTGAAAAATATTTTGTACAGAAGAGAATATAGTATGAAGGGATATAGTACAATAAATTATTTGGGTACTATAATGAGGAAAGACTAATAAACACACTAATTATAAACATAGAATGTTAAAAGTACGAACATAGCATAATAGGGATAATTAACAAATAAGAAAAAGTTAACAACATAAAATAATTAAATAAATCAAATTAGTGGAAATTGTGGAGATAATTCCTCAGTGTAGCTTATGGCCCTATAATGATAAAAAAAAATTTTTACCTTAAAATTTTTTGTCGGAGCCTATATAACCTTTTTAAAACCTACTCCAAGAGTGTGTTAAGGTTAAAATAATTCAATCAATATTCAACATAAACATATGAAAAAATCTTTTGCCCATATTACAATTTTTCCACAAAAATTTAATATTCCCATAACAGTAAATCAAATTATATTCACAAATTTCTATACAATTCACAAAATCCATAGAATAAATTAAAAAGCTATTAACTAAATTATTAATAACATTGAGCTAAACATAAATATAAAGATGATATTAATAAATTAAATTAATTTATCATATAGAGGATTTCAATTCAGGCAAGGTGCTAAATGACTATTAAAATTACTTTACATATAATTTATAAATTAAATCAATACAAGGAAAAAAAATATTGAATTTTTATTTGGCTTTGCTCAAGGATATTGTCTCTTTAACGATATCTGAATGTCTCAGACATGTTATAGCAAATTTATAACAGAAAATGAGTTAGTGAGATTGTTTTTGTTTTTATTAAATAACAAAATTTTCTTTTAAATCAAAGAACTTCTCTCTGATGTATATTTAATTGAGACAAGTTAATATATAATTAAATATAAATACAATTCACTTTCTTTTAATGAAAGTGGTTTTCAATTTATCCTTAGATCTGATGTGTTATTAATTTTTTTTGTCTTAGATTTTTTGCTAGAACCTGCTAATATTGTTACAAAACATTGAAAAACTGCAAAGTAAACTTAACAAATAATTGAATAGTATTCTAATACATTACGAATATTATAATGAATATCATATAAATTAGAAATGTACAAATGTACATATATTTTAAAAATAAGAACTCTTGTACAGAAATTGTATTTTTTTTTAAAAAGAATTTTTATTAAGTGACTTTCAAAAGCAGATAAAGATTTATTTCTAATTCAGTTCATCCAATAGGCAGTTTTATAAAGGAGATGATTGTTGCCCTTAAATCAGTCAACTACTTAAAATAAATACTATCTAACAATAATAATTATACCAACTTAAAAATAATAAAATAACTGTACAAATTTCATGATTAATATTTACAACATATCAACAGTTGGTTAAAATTAAAAAATATAAATATACTCAAATAAAATTTACGGTGGAGTTAAAGTCACACATTTTTATCACATATATTTTGGTACAACTTTTCTAAATACATAAATCTTGGACTTCGCAGTTTTTAAGTTATACTTGTGTAATGCTATGCTGACACATAACATAATCAACTTAATTAACTGTCCAGGCTTTCACTGTTTTATTTATTTTTTTTAATAAAAGTTTGTCTTTTTACCACAGTGGAAGCAAATCGTGGGATTTTTTATTCACCTCCTAATGTGTATTGTCATAAGATCTTTCCTTTTATAAACAACTTATTAACACCTACCAATAACAAGACCATAGGCTCAAGCCCAACTCAAAACATAATACAATGAGTTAGCTGAGCACAACATCAATATTAAACATATTTCTAGTTTAAGTTAACCTTTTTCAATGTTTCCATTTTATATTTTACCTAACATAATCCAGGTTAGGGTAACGTTTATAAATTTATGTATATAATTACATAAATGATAAGTACACTAAGGACATTTGCAATACTTGAGCTAATTATTTTTATAGCTTATTATAAAAATACTGGAGAGACACAATTTGTTCAACCTTGAAATACGTAAGCTAATTTTTTCTATAGCTTATTCACAAAAAATACTAGAGAGACACAATTTTTTCAAACTTGAAATACATAAGCTAATTTTTTCTATAGCTTATTCACAAAAATACTAGAGAGACACAATTTTTTCAACTTGAAATACATAAGCTAATTTTTTCTATAGCTTATTCACAAAAAATACTAGAGAGACACAATTTTTTCAAACTTGAAATACATAAGCTAATTTTTTCTATAGCTTATTCAGAAAAAAACTAGAGACACAATTTGTTCAAACTTGAAATACATAAGCTAATTTTTCTATAGCTTATTCAGAAAAAGTACTAGAGACACAATTTGTTCAAACTTGAAATACTTAAAGATAAATAAGTAGGGCTGAAGACTTATAAAGTTAATTCTGCCTTAAGAGGCAAGAAAATAAGAAAACCCACTCACTTAATTAATTGCTTAAGTTGTCTTTTCCAACTTCCAGATTCCAGTCTTCTCCAGATACAAAACACAAGTAATTAAATTCCGTACATTTTCTTCTAAGAAAATGAAGAATTTTATTCTCTAATGTTTAAGATTTCAACCTACATAATAATGAAAATTATTCGAGGAAGTTTCAATAATTGTAATAATTTATTTCACCGAACTGCCACACCATTAATGGTGACAGTGGCACCATTTGCTCTCCTAGGTTCGGGGGATGGCTCGTAATGACTCGTCTCTTCATAAGGTGCATCATACATTGTTTCCTGATCATGAATATTCTCGTATATATTGGAGTGATCTCCATTTAGATTAGCATAAGACATAACGGCTGCATTTTGATTCTCTTTTCTAAGAGCACCTTGAATGTTTTCAGTGTTTTTAACAGGTTGTTCTTTTCTCCTAAAAAACATAAAAAAATAAACAATCATTTAAAAATTTTGTTAAGATCAAATGTTCATATGTCTTTCTATAACAATAATAAGTAACCTTAAAATTAAAACCAAAAAAAGGAACCAATAGTACACCTGTAATTAGAATAATCATGTACTGTATTTATAATCATATGCAATTCATAAAATCTTATTATGCAAGTCATAAAATCTTATGCAAGTCATAAAAGCAGTCAGTCATAAAATCTATTATGCAAGTCATAAAATCTTATTATGCAAGTCATAAAATCTTATTATGCAAGTCATAATAAGCTAGCATGTATAACAATATTACTATCACTGCTTGTTTAGAACAATTTCGCTTATCAGGGATAACTGTTGTGAGAACCACCTCAGGTGGTCATGGCATTGGTTATGCTCCAAGTGCATACTAAAGTTGGCGATAATTTGTACAATAATATTAATTAAACTGAGAGTTTAATCTAGGATGTGAACCCCACACTTCTGCGGTGTTCAGCATGTCAGCATAAATACTGACGTATTGATGGCCTCGACAACTGAGGCAGCAAATAAGAAGAGTAAATAAATACAAATGTATAATAATTATAAAATGGCTTACAGTCTGATATAAATAAGTCCAAGAATAAGAAGTAGGAATAGCAGAATTCCAGCTCCAACTCCAATAGCTATTCCCAGAGTCTGAGACTCTCCAGTAGGACCAGGTTGTACTAAACAAAACATAAACAATACTTTAGTATTAGACTTTCATAAACTTTCCAATTTATACTAGAGGACATAAATATCTATTTTGTACTAGTAGTCCAAGAGCTGGACCAGAAAAAATGAGACTCATTTTGTCCTCCTTCAAACCAAACTTGTCTGAAAATATACCTTAAATTATGAAGAAAAAACACATTCTGCCCCTCCAGAGAGGAGTCCTTCATATGATTGTGCATGCTTCAAATTTTAGAAAATCGCACGAATTTCTCTTTTCTTGGAATAAGTGATTTTCTGTAGGTCGTATGCAAAACATGAAGATACCTTTTTTAAAAAGCTGATATAATTTAAGTTTTTCAAAACGGATAACTACAACTTAAGTTATGGCTCTTTTAAAAACACGAAAAAATAGTTAATTTATGTTAAGTCCAGTCAATGAACCATTGATTCAACAGCGTATTTATGCAAGATTTATGCAACGGGGTGCAAAAATCAATCTTTAGGTCTAGTTAGCAATCAGAGAGATGACTGGAAATAATGACTCAGCATAATATCAAAAATGTATAAACACAGAAAAATCTCAAATCCATTTGAGATTTGGCATCCATGTAGTCATACATAAGACCCAATATATGTGCCAAGTTTCATCTCATTATCAGCATTAGTTCAATTTTCATCGAATGACGTATAATTTTTATAAAAACATTGCAAATATTCCAATTGAGTTTAAATTTGGTACAAGTATATCTCTTTTCGTAACAAATAAGCATAAAATGTTTCATTTTAATATTTGGCAAGATCATAAAAGCTAAGCAGCACTGAATAAAGTCATTGTCTGGATGGGTGACCCCTGGGAATAAAGCAAATGTATTTAGAATCTGAGACATGTTGTAGTATAAATTTGGCAATTTGAATATTCTTAGGACGAGTGAAGTACTAGGTAGCCTAGCAGAAAAGTTCTGAGGTACCCAAACCCCATTTTTTTATTTTTTAAGCTAATTTTAATTTTTTTAATAGTATTCAGTCTTTTAAACTTTATCCTTTTTAATTTATTTTAATTATATTTTTACATTTTTTGTACCCATATAACTAGAAATTATTAATTCCAAAATTGACTCTCACACTCATGGCATAAGCGAGGTAGTTCAATAATAATATTTTAGATGGTAATATTTCATGTATGAAACATGCATATTTTTAATATTATTTTGATTTGTATTCTCTTCTTTTAACATTTATTAAAATAAATATTTGTTTATTATATTATTTCTAAAATTACAAATAAAGCATTTAAAAATGCCCCTTACACCACACATTATGCACACAAAGTCAGAAATATTCTCAAAAAATCGGGTACGAGGTACCTCGCAACTTTTCCTCATTACATCCGATTGCATCATTTTTCCGCGTTTTATGATTTTTCAAAATTTTTGCTGAGTCATTATTGCGGGTTAATGACGTCATAAAAATATTTTTTCAATAGCACAACTACAGGGGTAGACTGATTTTTGTACAAAATTTTAACTCTCTAGCATAAATACACTGGGCAGTACGATGATAACAGACACACACAAAACACACTCATACAGACAGACAACTTTGCAAAAACCAGTCAGGAGGCTTTAAAACACCTGAAACGGATAATTCCAGTTTCGGAATCATCCATTTCCATATCCCGAATTATTCACGGTTTCAGATTTTTTCGCAAACACAATACTTTTCCTACATGCCTAAAGTATAAATGAAGAAAAGTAAAAAAGCATAGAATTGTAATTTTAATAGACTCACATCTGCACAAAGGTTGTTCTCCGGACCATGAAGCATCCTCCATGCACTTCCTGAGGTAAGGACCCACTCGTTCAAAGCCAGGTACACAGTGATACTCAGCTGCACTATTGTAAGTTGTACTGTCATTCATAATAATGATGCGCCCATTCTCTATAGAACCTGGATCTCCACAGTCAACAGCTGCAAACAACACATGCATTTTATTAATAGTTGTAAGAGTGGGGGGGGGGGGTCAAACCTACTGAGTACGCCTCACCTGCAGGTTCTTTTTTACCAAAAGCATTTTATTCAGTTTGTTATTAAATAATGTTATAGTTATTAATAATAATGTTAATGTTATAACGTCTTTCTTTTTCCCTTACAAAATTTTCCATGTTCAAACTGAGCAATTAAACTGAGAGAAATCAGAGGTTATAAAGTCCTCCCTCTAAGTATCAGTATTTTTTCTCGTTATCAGCATTAGTTCAATTATTATCAAATGACTTGCATATTTTTTTTAAATTGTAAAAAATCAGAAAATAGTACAATTGAGTTGAATTTTAGTACAAGATAAAGTGAAGCAAAATTAAAGTTTTGATTCAATATGGCAACTATATCAATGGTTTTTGTAAGATCAAAAAGTTAAGCAGCATCAAGCAAGGTCAGTGCCTGGATGGGTAATTGTTGAAAATAAATGAATGTATTTACTATCTAAGGACGAGAGAAATGAGTATGAAGACGTATTGCATTATAACTTTTGTATTCTAAGAAGAGAGTTTGAAGTAGTGAGGATGAGCGTACCTAATCGTATGTAATGAAGAAAAGTTCCAAGGTACCCTGTACCCGGTTCTTTAAATTTGCAATCATAGAAGATTGCAGATTTTGAGATCTCGCATTTTTATTTAACATAGTAAAAGCACAAGGCAGGACACACCCATCCATAAATCTGGGGAAAATGAGAAAAATTGGTCTAGTATAATCAATTTTCCTAGCTAGGGAAATTTCTATAAAGGCAGTTCTCTAAGGTTAAAATATATTGATTTGAACTCTTCAACATTTACTAAAAAAAATACACAGCAAATCTTGACTCACCGTTGCACTTGGGTATGAAGCCAGACCAGAGTCCTCTCTTGTTGCAGATCCTAGTGGTGTTGCCCACCAGGTCATGCCCCTTGGTGCAAGCATAGTGAGCCACTCCACCTACGCTGAATGTGCTAACTCTAACCTCCATGTTGTGGTGCTTTTCTGGCTCTCCACACTTCAACTCTGAAATGAAAAATCATTACGATGTATACACAATAGATTCTGTCCTGGGTTAAACACCGAGTTCAATCCCATAAACTTTAGCAACCCTACTTATAAACATTTATCAAATCATTTATGGAATAAAAAAAAATTCCAAAGGAAATTCGCTAAAAAATAATAATACAAAGCAATAACCAGTACAAAAGGAACTTCTTTTGAGCAGGACAACAGCCCATAAAGTAGCCACAGAGGATAAATTAATGCAATTTATGTAATTAAGTCAAAAGAGCGGAAGCTTGAGAATATTTCCTTTTCAAAATTCATTTTGGTCCTTATGAATTAGAAGTCAGATTAAAAAAATGATTAATATGTGTCATATTTCTTTATTAATTTTCAACTTTAGAAGTTTTCAAATTTTTATGTAATAGATTTATTTTTTGAAAATGAGAGTTTCGGGGGGTTCATTCTAACCTCTTCCCCCCAATTATATAACAAACATCTCTGGCAACAAGGCAAAGCTGTAGACTTACCTTTACAAATGGGGACTTCAGAAGACCAAGTACCGTTCTCAAGACAGAGTCTCCTAGCAAAACCATCAATGATATAGTTCTCTTGGCATTCATACAAAGCTGCAGCTCCGTAGTAAGTGGCGTTGGAAGCCAACAGCATCTTGCCATGCACTGGAGCCTTAGGCACCCCACAGTCGACAACTAAACAAACAATGCGGGTCAAACAAATGCACCACTCTTAAATGTGTCAGATATGAAACTCATAGCAAATAGACAGTTTGTATCAATACTTTACTAAATATTCATAACATAATTAAGAGTATATCATTTAAATGTATACTTTTGACAGGTTTGAGAAGGGAACTGCTTGTTCAAACCCTAGTAAGTAGGCCACTTATTTAAGACCTTAGTTACAAATATCTTTATGAGTTCAGAACACTATTAGAACACCAGGAAGCAAGTGAAATAGTTACCGTCCAATAGGATTCAAACCCTACATTTCCCCAAACCTGTTATTGCTTTACCTGAAAGGACTCAATGTGAACCGCTTAAGACCCCTGAACCCAAAGTAATACAAAATAAGTTTAAGTGCAATACTTTCCAACAACAATTACCTAGAAGTGCCCTAATTTATATTGCTATAAGTTTTTGTAATAATTATAATTATTGAAATCAGATCCAAACTAGAGTATTGGTGATTCAAAATTCGTATCAGCACCACCGTCGCTCATAAGAAATTGATAACAAAAGGATAATCATTGTTAGAGTCCTTATGGTTTTTTTAGTTTTTATTATTTGTAATGATTATTTCTTTAATTTTTCTGAAAGCGCTTTTTCAATCAATTTCAAGGCGTATGAACTCAGTAGAATCATTATTTCATTTAAAAAATAGGGTTTTAATAAGTTGTCACGAGTATTTAAATTGAGTGATATAAGTGGAATAACAATATAGTGTTTATTTTATTTATTGTTAATTTACTTTACTTTTGAATATTTTAGTTTACAAACTCACAAAATTACTTTTTTATTTGATTAAATTGTTTAAACTAATAGTATTGGGAAGTTTTACATTATATTACTTATTCTAAAGTCCACCATTGGACTAAAGCCATCACGGCACCACGACTTAGGTCGATTTGCATGAACTAATTAAAATTATTATAAATAGTAAATTATCGGCATGTATCTTTGTTATTTATGCAATAAATGGTTATTTATTATTTATTTAATAGTATGGGTATTTAAATTAACTGATAATAATCTGATTTTCACCACAATGGTGCTTTATTTTCTTAATTGTTAATCAATTTTATTTAGTGACTAAAATAATTAACAACTCACTAAATTCACTCTTTTTTGTAAAATGTGTGTTTAAATTATTCGTTTAAGTTTTAATATTTGTAGGTTAAATCGGACAAATCCAAGTCAGTAGTGATAAAGAGCCTGATTCTAATTTAAAATCCTAGAATAATTAAAGTAATTATCTATGAAATATGGTTAATTTTTAGCACCAATGTCATAATATCATATCCAATATCACAAATTAACTAACAATAAAGAAATAA
The DNA here is from genome assembly GCA_018340805.1 of Microvelia longipes. Classification (NCBI taxonomy): domain Eukaryota; kingdom Metazoa; phylum Arthropoda; class Insecta; order Hemiptera; family Veliidae; genus Microvelia; species Microvelia longipes. Next base: position 13,146,110 of record JACMZG010001908.1, read on the forward strand.
AAGAATAAATTATATTGGCTCCCATGCTAATCCTATAATAAAAGAAATTGATCGCTTTTCAATTTCCCCCCAATGGTATTGCCAACCTGACAACTGTTACTTTGAATCCCAAATAGAGAGTTCTTTGTTAATGATACATTTCAGAACCGTAAATAGTATATTTACTCATAATTTATTTATTATAATAAATAAATGCAAAATAACTCTGTAATAAATAAATATAAATAACTGTGTAAAAAATATATAAATAAACACAGAGTGTTCTTATAATATAACACACTTTAGCCGTGTGTTATATTATAATGTCCTGGAAGATGAAAAATAGAAACTGATAGGAAGATGAAAGATAAAGGCATAAGAGGTACTTATACTCACAAATACAGTTAGGAACAGATCCGGACCAGATTCCGTTCTCCTCACACGTAGATAGTGGATCTCCATCCATTCTGTATCCTCTCTCACATCTAACAAAACACAAAAAACATTCAGCAATACAACTGCAGCATGAAGACTCTGCCAACTTTATTCAGTAAGAGTGAATTCAATAAAACTTTATAAGGGACAACTCTTGTGATAAGTTTTTAATTTAATTTTTTTTTTTTCAAATCAAATCTTTTATTTACCAGAGACCATAAGTAATACTATTCACTCCATGGAAATCCACAAGGCAAATTCCATGCAAAAATGTAAAACCAATTTTTACATGTAATAGCTTTATTTTTATTCATTCGTTTTAGTTTTACATGTAAATATTCAATAAATAATTCATTATAAATGGTTTCAATTGATTTTCCTGACTTTTTCCATAATGAAGTAAAATACTCTCTTCACAAGTAAGAAGAACGAGAGCATGACTCAGCTTTTTTGATCTTAAAGCTAAATCATAGACTTAATCTTCTGCCTTTTATTTCTTTAACGTTTTTACACTAATGATGGCCTCATTAGTGAAGTAAGTTGAAAGTAGTTTGCTAATAAAGCTTTATCTCCAGACGGTGTGTAATGTAAAGTTTATTGACTAGTTTTGGGGGATTAAAGAAGCACTTTTCACTCCCAAGGAGTGAAAAGAACTTGGGAATTTTACTCCTTGGGAGTAAAAAGTAATTTTTTCTCCCTTGGGAATAAAAAGTGTTTCCTATTATTGGGTTATTAGAGCCAATTATATCATTTTTTTAGGGGAGTGGTATTCTCTAAATTTATTTAGGTGACCGATCAATTTTTGTAATTTTCCCGGGGGTGGCACCCCCAAAATTTATAAGGGGGACCCAACCAAAAAATTGTTTTTATTGGCCAAAATCTGTTTCAGGTAAAAAGAAGTTGTTTGAAGCAAAAAAAAATGTTTTTGATTTTTTTGGTGGCAGCCCCCCTAAATTTATAAGAGGGTCCGACCCAAAAAATTATAATAAGATACAACAAAAAACGTTAAAATAAATTCAATGTCTGATTAACAATCAGACATTTTTAAAGTGCATACAAGATAAAATCTTGTATGCCTCGGCTTCACCTTGGGAGTTAATATTCATAACTTCCTTGGCTTTGCCTCAAGAGTTAAACACATAAATCCCTCGGCTTCGCCTCGGGAGTTAAATACTTTGGATCCCTCGGTTTACGCCTTAGGAACCAACTAACTGCTTAGGGGAATAATAGCATTCTTTACTCCCTTGGTGCATAAATAACTATTATTCTCTGGAGTGCTTTTCTTTTCCATTATTCATAATGAACTCCATTCCCACAAATTTTCAAGACTTTTATTTAGTTCTTTAAATGCCATTTTGAAATCCATCAATATTTCTAATAAAAAGTTAAAAACATATAAAAGAATATAAACGTTAAGAAGAGGCACTGATGATGATCGAGCGATCAAAAGCCGGCTCTGTTTATGTAAAGAATAAACATTTTGTGGAGAGATTTTGGTATTTTGTATGGCTTTATGAGTTAACTCCATTACTCAGTATCTTAGTTATATTATAAAGTAGGTAGTTAAAGTTACCTATATTTGACTAGAGCTCCTATCTTGTAAGTCTGTACTGAAGCAGCAGAATCCTGTGTTTTAATCAAAGTTCTTCCATAGAGTCTGTCATTGCCGGTAACAGACAAGATAGCATGTTCTGGCAGAGTTGGTTCAGGACATCTAATTTCTAGACAATCAAACCAAACATTCATTATTAATTCAAGTGTTAGAGCCAAGTCTCATTTTTATTTTATTTTTAAGACAAAAAACTTTATAGGGACCTCTATTTTAAATGTTAAGCCTCGAAAAAGATAAAATTATTATCGAAAGCTTTCAGCAAATTAGTTTTTTTATTAATTAGGACCTATTCCTCCTCAAAAGCTTGAATATTTTATTTTGATCAATTATTAAGCAGCCCTACATTATTTTCATTTATTTTATTAGTATATGTTTTGGGGTGAAATCCTTTTTTCAAAAATACCTTTTCCTTTCCCTGTGTACGATCTTAAAACAGTGCGGATGGCCCCCTTTAACCTGACGCAACAATTATAGTAATTAACTGATAATCAACATACAAGCGAAGAAGAGGATACTAATCAGTCTAGCATTGGTCGTGGACTCGATAGACGCGTCTCCATATTTGATACAATTTCCACCCGGCCATCTCGGTCAACTTTAAAATATAAAGCCAGGTACTTCTTCAGAATCTCTTTTCCTTTTTTTACCTGTCTTTTTCACCCTATGTTTATGTTTTTTATGCTTTATGTTTAAAGCATATAACATTATGCTTTACTTGTTCAACCCCCGAAACTTGTGCAGGCATGAATCCAACCCTTATTTTTAGTTGTAAGGTTTGCCAGGGTTTGCCCCTACATCAAGTAAATTAAATTAATTAATAAGTCACATAAAATGATATTAATTATTATCCTACACAAATAGACTTCCATAGTCACAAAACCCTAAGGCCAAACCCAAGTGGATGATAAACCAAGCAGTGTAAAAAACACCAGGTGAAAAACATTTCACTTTTAGTTTCACTTTTATCATGGCAGTATGCCACTTATATAAAGTAGTAATATGACAAGCCGCCTAAACAAATAAAAGTATTTTCAAAAATTTGACTTGTGCCATCAATAAATCTTAAAACTGGTAAAAAAAACTAGACTAAAAATGGGTCCTTCGTATAGAAGAAGAAACTAATAGTTTGCTTCATCATTCTTGGGAGAGCTAATAACAATTGCTCTCTTTTCATAGAGCAATGATATTAAAAGAACTATATTTTATCAGCCAGAGAGAAGGAAAAATCAGTGTGGAGGAAATTGTCAGAGGAACTATAACTATAACAATGTAGGAACCAATATGAGAACAAATGCAACATGTAATAAAATTAAAATCAAAATACAATCCAACAGGATAACCTCTGAGAGAGGTTATATACAGTGTTGCCTCAGAATAATTAGCTGTTATTCCACGACAGAAATTAAAAAAGACTAGAATTATATTATCTTTAAAAGACTAATGATTGCTAATAATAAAAAATAATACAAGTCTTTTATAGATAATAAAAATAGACTGTAAAGGAGAATGATAAAAATGAAGTCCATTGTCAATTAATAGAAAGGAATATTCAGTTTAAAAATATTTCCTAGTGCAATGGAGAAATGAGTCCTAATGACACAATTGCTAAAATCTAGGATCCTTCCCACCTTTACTGCTACTACATTCCCTAATGCTTGTATTCTCTATTATAATAATATAATGAGATATTACCTTCACATCTAGGGAGGGATTCACTCCACTGCCTGGTCTCTAAACACAGCCTCCTAGCTGGTCCAACCAGTCTATAGTTCTTAGAACAACTATAGACCACCTCACTTCCCATGTAGGTAGATGAGTTAACATAACTCACGTGACCATATGGTATCGGGGCAACTTTGCCACAGTCAACATCTGTAAAATAAAAGAAAATAAATATTGGTTACAAAAATGAGAGACTAATTTCTGTATTAATTAGCGTGATTAATGTAAATTAGCATGAATTTACATATATGTTTCTACCCTCCTTGATTTCAGAATTTTGTTTCCCAATATCTCTTTTCTTTTCCTGGCTTCATATTGTTTTACCCTGGGTATGGACAAGGCCCCTTCTAATTGTAAGGTTCCTGATGCCCAGGAATTCTCCTCTGCCTTCTGGATATGATAGCAACACTCACAAGCAACTTTATGTAAAACTTCCAGCCCCCTAGTTTTTCCAGTTCTTATTTGGCACAATAGAGATATATACTAGAAGGGAAATTGCCTACCTTAATACATTGAGAGGCCTGAAACATCTTTTTGGGGCTCTCAGGGCCTCTGTGTAACTTCATTGAGTGAGTTAAGGTCATAATAATCAATTGATTTTGGCTTCCCGTACATGTTTGTGTTTTGATTTGTATTTTAACATTCTCCTATATAGGTTATTGTAATTTTGTACTGATTATTTGATTGTATTAATAATCGAATGTGGTCAGGTTACTTTTTTGATGTTTCATATAATAAATACAACACTATATTTAAAAAAAATGTTTTAATAATACTTGGTCCAATATACTTGGACCAAGTATTATTATAACATTTTTTTAAATTATAGTGTTTTATTTATTATATAAAATGTGTGATCATCACAAAATCTCCGTCGAAACAATAAACTTTTTTGATGTTTCACAATTTAACCTATAGGGGCCCTCTAGTAATTATATCTCTATGTTTGTCACTATTCCTTTCTCATTTTTGCAAGTAGGTTCCAACAGAATCATTGAATTAAACACAAAGAGACTAATAATATTAGAGGGAGGATGCAACAGCTCTTATCATTCCTTGGGTAGCTAGGTGCCATAACTGTACATTGGTGACGTCATTTTTTATTTTTCCTAATAATTACAATTTCACGTAAATATTACATTATTTTTTGACTATTTTGTTTTAAATCAAGTAAAATTAACTTGAAATAAGTTTTAATTATTATCTATTGCATGTAGTCTTTAATTGTTAGGGTTGAATAAAGTGGTTTAATGTGGCATCACTGAAAAATGTCCGCTGTTAGTAGAGTGCATGCTACAATAGGAGTTGTAGAGGGGTGGGGGAGTAACTAATCTCTCTCTAGGGAGACTATAGTAGGGGTAAGTACAGTTACGGCACCTATGGAAACTGTCTCACATCCAGACCCCTTATCACTGTGTAAATTGGGTTCTGTACTCCCTCTAATAGTGTTAGTCTCTTTGATTAAACATAACCTCATTATTGTGGACATCATACTTACACAAGCAAGACGGAGGTGGTCCGTCCCATTCTCCATTAGGATTGCACTGCAGGGTAGGCCTTCCTTTCAGTATGTGACCAGGTTCACAGTGAAACTCAATAACAGAATGTACATTAAAATCATACCCTACCACGTAACCATCTTCAGGCACTTCTGGCTCACCACATGATATCACTGTAATAGTAGGAAATAAACAAATATTAATGTATTGACAAACAGATACTGAAAATTAGAATGTAGGAAGAATTTCTTCAGCATGTTAATAGAAAACACGTTTTTCATCAAAGAGATTCTAAAAAAAACATGTTTCGAAAGAATGTCTACAGCATGTTATTAGGTAACTTGTTTTTCATCAAAGAGATTCTAAGAAAACATGTATCGGAAGAATGTCTTCAGCATGTTAATAGGAAACAGGGTTTTCATCAAAGAGATTCTAAGAAAAAAACATGTTTCAATTAATGTTGATACAAAGGTTGTAAGAGAAACTTGTTTCTAAAGAATTCTGAGATCATTAAGGTTACAAGAGTATCTGAGTAAAGATATATTTTTAAGCATGATATTGATAATACAAAGACACAGGAGTTATTAACATTTGTTGATCATCTATATGAATTCGGGTCAGAGCACTTTGGGAAGGGGGGAGTTACAGAACAGCATTAACTTGTTTCAATACAACAATCATATTACATTTATCATGATTAAATTAAAATGTTACAATTATATACTCACATTCACATGAAGGAGGGGTTGGCTGCCACGTGGAGTCCCTCTGGCAAGTAAGCACACCATGGTTAGGAGGTTCCAGCCAGTAATCATTCTCACACATGTACTCAACCTGACTACCGACCGTGGTTGTACCGTTCATAAGAGAGTATCTACCGTTGTCTATGTTAGGTGGATCTCTGCAGTCCACGTATTTACAAGTGGGGGCTTTACCTGACCACTGACCTCCTAGACCGCATGTTAGCACCTAGAACATGGACAGTATTAAATACGTGCATAAAAGTAGTAACATAAAAAATTATATTTAACTAAGGCAAGCCTGAGCACTCACACAATTATCTACCATCTACATAACCAATTATCTACACCACACCTACACCAACCACAATACATCACATTTATTACACCAACCACAATAATCACATTTATCACACCACCACAATCACACATTTATCTACACCACCACAATACATCACATTTATCTACACCAACCACGATACATTACAATTATCTACATAACCCTCTACAATTTTTTACTTTTCCTTGATACCAAGATTTTATCATGATCACCCATTCAGGCAGTTTTATCTGTTATATAACAAATATCCTTATTTGTTTCATAGTTTTTATCAAATTAATTTATTTGTATTATAAAATTAAAATTAAACTTTAAAATCAATTGTATTTTAAAAAATGAATAAAACTATAAGACCAATTACCTGTTGTCCAAAAAGAATGAAACCAGGTTTGCAAGCGTAGGTAGCAGTGGAGCCAACCTTCTTACCAGATATATCTACAGTTGTGCCCTCTCCTTGAGGAGGTTCTGGACACCAATCAACTAAAAATAGACAAAGTAGAAATTAGACAGCCAGTATAATAACACCATTTTAATTCCAGACATGCAAATATCTAATAGATACCTCTAAATTCTTGCCTATGTTTCTCACATAAAATAGAACTTCATCCCTAACTAACTCATACTAGTTCATCATAACTAACTCTTTTCTTACCTAATTAGTCTAGTAATCATCCAATATCTTAATCTAAATAAGTTAAGCACATCAAAATGGTTTAGCTTCACATTAACAATGAAGAAGAATTTTACAAAAATCAAAAAATGTAGAACGAATTGGTCCTTATTTTGATTCACTTCCCTGATAATCCTGATCATATCCATGATTCGGAGTATTCAGGGGAAAACATACTTATCTAAACTTACTTGTCTACTTCAACTTTAATTGGATTTAAAGATTAGCTACTCTTTTCTTGCTTTTCCAGGATTGTCTCATGGTCAATAATCAGTGTAATGACATTGGATAACAGGACTACAATTGAAAAAGGAAAAGGTCTCTTATAAATAGCATTTATATGATATTTAGCAAAAAATGTAATACATTGATATCTTAAAAACTAAGTGACTTCTCAATCTTTTACAAAAACAAGATGCCTTCGGCTTCTTTGCCACTCCGCGGCCACATGGTTGTTGACTTTCTGAGTTCGTCATATTACTGGTTAATATAAGTGGCATACTGCCACGATATAAGCTAATTTTCAAATGTATTAGAGAAAAAGCTTGATTTTTTTTACATTATGTCAATTAATGACATTGTGTGTTTGAAATATAAACGTCGAACAATAAAACCAGAACTAATTCTGATAACAAAATGATACTTTGTAACACTAAATGAAGATTTGTGATTTTTTAAATGAAATTTTTGTGGGTAAATTTTGTCACACATATTTCATAAATAATAGGATCTGGGACATTTTGTACCAAGTTTCATTTCGATCCAACAAAGCGTTCGAAAGTTATTGTGTCCTACAAAAATGTGTAGGACACAAAAATCTCATACATACATACATACATATACATATATATATATGTATGTATGTATGAGATTTTTGTGTCCTACACGTTTTTGTAGGACACAATAACTTTCGAACGCTTTCTTGGATTGAAATGAAACTTATATATATATTATATATATATATATATATATTATATATATATATATATATATATATATATATATATATATATATATATATATATATATATATATTCTTGATCAGTTGATCAGTGAGTCCCCCCTTCCAAACCCCAATCTCATAAGCTCATTTTTCATTGAAAATTCCCTAAAAAGCAATAATTTGTGTATGACACCTCCAAGGAAAAGAGAGGATGCTTTTAACAGAGGTAATTAATCTTTAGTAACTGAAAATTTTTTATCAATGGTAATTTCATCATTAAAATTTGGAGTAAATACAGCGACCTATGTTATCATAAGCAGAACATAATAAATACTCACAAAGACAATGAGGCTGCTGGCCTGACCACTGTCCATTACCACTACACACTCTGGTACCATTCCCTTGTAACGTGTAGTTCTGGTTACATGTGAACTTAGCAATGGATCCAAACCAATTTTTGCCTCCCTCAATAACAACATTTCCGTTCTCAATACTAGCCAGCTCTCCACATTCCACATCTGTCAATAACAAAACATCAGAATGAGTTGCCCAAACAAATAGTCAGTTCAGAATGAAAAGCAAAAACATGAAAAAGAATGAACATACAAACATTAGGGTTAGTCGATATATATGTCATTTCTTTAAACAGTCTTTTTAGTAGTGTAGTTCAAATTCTAGAATTTTAGCATTTTTATATTGGAATTTTTGGTCCTGGGTGATTGAATGTTGGGCTAGCACATTGATTTGAGTCATCTTTTATGTCAGATTTATGTCCTACAATTCTTTGTCTTAGTTTCTGCCCTGTATGTCCTATATATACTTTGTCACATCCACCACACGGAATTTGGTAAATTAATTTGAGTAATCTTCTTATGAAATTTTAATTTTAAGCTTGGAGAAAGATCAATTAAATACCGTTTTTTGAAAGCTTGGCAAAATTAGTTTTATTTATTATTTTGGCCCTATTCCTCCTCAAAAGCTTTAATAATTTAAAATAGAGGTCCTGTCCCTATAAAGTTTTTTGCCATATTATTAATGTAAATTCAGTTAACATAAGTTAGATAATCTAAAATTAACTTCAGTCTAACCACATTATCAAGTATTGTAGCTAAAATTGAATCAACTAACCTTGATACTCTTTAACTATGCTCAAACAAAAACTTGATACTATAGGCTAGATTATGTACCCAAGACCTATTCAAGGTATTCCAGACCAGAATCCATCTTCATTACACTTCCTATCATTGGAGAATGATAATGTTCTACTAACACCAAGGAACTTATACAAAGGGGAAGGAACAAACAGACCTTCCCAATGTAAGGGTGTTGCTAGCCCCTACCGCTACTACCTCAGGTACTCGTAGCACTACTACATCCTTCCTATCATCAGGATGTAAACATGTCGAGTAAAATTTTAGTTCTTTACTATTGTGTAGCAGTTAATTGTACATATTTAATGTTATTCTTACCTTGATTGAGATTATTAAATTATGAATCCTAAGAAAATAAAAAAATTACTAGAATTAAAGTATGTTGACATTAGGTGTGTTAAACCTTAAAAGTGGAAAACACAAACTTTATCTGCTTCACCAATACTTTTAATCTATATGGGACAAATTGTCCCATGCTCATCTATTTCTTAAAAATATTGGCAACTCTTTTTCGCTTTTATTATCCTCCTGTGACTTACACTTGCAGCTAGGTGGCATTCCAGACCAGAATCCATCTTCATTGCACTTCCTAACTTAGGCAAATGACAATGTTCTAATGTTCTACTTACACTTGCAACTAGGTGGCATTCCAGACCAGAATCCATCTTCATTGCACTTTCTAACACTATCCCCGACAAGCATATTACCCGGAGGACACTGGTATGTTATTACTGAACCAACATCATAATTAGTTCCCACAATGGTTGTGTTTAAATTCTTATCTGGACTACCACAGTCAGCAGGCTCTGTGAACAATGAGATACAGCAGTAAGTAAGAGTGAAATGAGCAATCATTTCAATTTTACAAAAACAATAGGATAGGATTTTGTACCAATGACCAACTGACAGATCACACTATCTAGGGGTACAGCAGTGACCTCACCAAGTCTAGCGGTCAAATTCAAAATTCAAATTCAAAAATCCTTTATTTATTTTGTTGTACATTTTTTTAGCTATTATACAATATATATATATATATTATATATAAATTTTCTTAATACTAACATTCAATAGAGCACATCACCACAAGGCTAACCTGAGAGTGGAGGAGCATTAAAAATTATCAAAATATAGTAAAAATATAAATTATTAAACAATAAATTTTTTTTTTAAAAATTGACTGAACAGTCTATAGTAAATTATCATAAATATCACATTTATAACTAGTAAGTTAAAACAAGTCTTAATATATATATCACTTTAGTTATATAAAATACACATCTTTATTTTTATTTTATTGAACATTGAAAGTTTTTTTAATTTTATTTAGGCTCTATAATGTGACCTAGCTGATTTAGCTCCTGTTGAGAGTAAGAGATTAGCCAACTATGTATACTTTTTTTAAAAGACTTAGTTATTTTTTCTTTTACATCAAATGGAAGTTTATTAAGCAAAACAGGTCCTATAAAAGTTATGTGATGTTGACCAATACTTTTATTACAATAAGGAACATTATATTTAGAGCTATTTCTCAGGTTATATGAAGTATTTACAGGATTAGTTGTACATAGTTGGTGTTTAGAAAGATATAAAATACTACATTTATAATAAAGTGCTTTAATGCTTAACAGACCTACTGTTTGGTACAAGTCTTCAGTAGAAAATTGAATGGGAAGTTTGAAAATAATTTTAAGAAGCTTTTTATGTGATATAATTAAAGGATTTAAGTGGGTTGGAGAGGCTCCTCCCCACCCAATAATACCATACATTAAGATTGATTGCACAAGTGAATAATATACTATTTTCATTTTTTATATTGACAATATTTTTAACTTAGATAATAAAAATGTTAAGTATCTTATTTTATCTGTTAAGAATTTTACATGTTGAGACCAGTTTAATTGAAAATCAATATGGATTCCTAAAAATTTAGTTGAAAGTACTCTTTTAAGAGGAAGAGATTTACTACCATCTGATTCTACAGTATTTAGAGTTAAGGATTGAGGGGTAGAGAACTCCTTGATTGAGTAAAGCAAATATACACAGTTTTAGAAAGATTTAAGTGAAGTAAATTTTGGTTTAACCATGAATAGATAATATTTAAAAATTTGTTGGTATTCCTGAAAACATTTTTCCATGAATTACCAGAAACAATTAATGTTGTATCATCGGCAAATGATAGAATTTCAATATCGGGATTTAGAATTAATAGGCCATTTATATAAACAAGAAAAAGCAGAGGGCCTAATACTGTGCCTTGAGGCACTCCATTATTTACTGTTAAGTAAGAGCTAAATTGATCACCTATTTTTTGTTTTGTCACTATTAAACCATCCTTTACAGGAAGTATATCAAGGCAATTTTCACCCCCTCGTATCTTTTTATTAAGGACATTGAAAATATAATTTTACTATTAACTAAAAGATGTTGTGAGCTGATGACCTTTTCTACCAAACTTTATATCTTTAACTATTCTCAAGTGTTGAGATATAATGGCTCAAAGTTAGGCAGTTTTGACACACACATTCACTCTCTCACTCATCAAAATTATAAGACACTTCCTGCAATTTTAGACACTTGAAATTTGGTATATAGTTAAATGGTTGATGTGAAAATCAATGAAAAATAGTCAAAATCTAACATTTTCGGTTCCTTCTACACAATATGTTCTATCTAAATTAAAAGGCAATCCTAACCTGAATTTTACGTACAAACCATTTTTTTAACAATAGCGCTACCTAGTAGAGCACACCAAAACTAAGAATATCGAGAGTTATATTGACAGAACATAACAAAATATTTTACACAATTTATCTATTGTTTAATTAATGAAAATGGAACTGTTTAGTAATAAATAAGTGATGTAATAAGCTGTAACTAATTAATAATTTAATCATATTTCTTGGAGTATTGTAGTAAGGAATAATATTCAAGCATACAAAAAGGAATGAAATCCTAACAACAACACATGCTTGTAAAAAAGAGCCAAGTCTAGAGTAAAAAATTGTGAGATCATTGAATAAGCCTAGTCGTAGGTTCACAATAATGCTTGTAAGTATATGAGGTCTTGGCAGTTTCATTTTGTGACTTGGTCATTCCGCAGCACACAGTCATTCCGGTCATTCCGCAGCTTATTAAATAAGACTGAATATTATTATAGTGTAAGTCTACACTCTATAAAAGATGTTTTGTACCACACTACCTTAAGCTGAATTAAGGGCTAAGTCACAAAGTGAAACTGCCAAGCCAACCGCCTCTAACCACCTCATATATTTACAAGCATTATTGGGAACCAACAACTTAGATTATTCAATAATCTCACAAGTTTTTACGCTAGACTTGGCTCTTTTTTACAGGCATGTGTTTTTGTTGGGATTTTATTTTTTCAATACAATCTAGAATTAATCTGATAAAATACAAGAGCAGGATTTATTATTTTGTTTAAACTTGTTACCAGAAACTATCCTCCTTCTTAGATGTATTGGACCTAAATAAGGCTGTTATTTATAGTATTAAACAATCAACCCTTCAGCAGGATTGATCTATTGGAACAGAGAAAGGCTGGGAAACCAGCATCCCTAATCCTAATATCTATAGGACCTAAAGAAAGTGAATTTCTTTATTAATATATTTCATAATTGTTTTTCAAGCTGTTCTGGAATTTAATCAGTACCAGTTGTCTTTCAAAATCAGTTGAATATAGAAGTTACATATTCTTAACATATAGATGTTAGATATAGATTATTAGTTTGAATACTCACTGTACTGACATATCCAGTGTAAGTAGTCCAGATTACATCCTACGTCATTCCAAAGCCAGTTACTACCCCCGTCCAGTACGACACAGTTCTGTTCTCCGTTGTAGTTATTAGGCTGGTCTTTGCCCCAGCTTGGTCTCACTATCACCTCACCTACACCAATATAACATAAATAACAACATGATAACAACATAAATAACATTCAGCATCAAACCCAGATATCATTCATGTACTAGTGGTTTGTTTTGCATAGACACGCAACAGCCATGTCAATTCATATCACATTGCCGTTAAATAATAGACAAAGGAATAATTTAATTAAGAATATTAAATTGTAATTTGGCTAAGGACTCCCTCTCTGCAGCACAAGGCGTAAGCCTTTTAGCAGAGAGGTAACCTTAATATTAGAATATAATTATTTATTTTTTGTAATTTATTCAATAAAGGTATTTAAAATAAAAAAAATTGAATTGACTAGTACCATCTTTTGTCCATTCACACAAAACTCTTAACACAAAATTCTTTGGGTTAATGAGCAAAACAATTGACTAGGACTCAAAACTAAATTATTCAGTACCACAACCTCAACAGTCAGTATTGGTATAATTAGAAGATAGACATTAGAAGACAAGAAGCCTTTTTACTGTATGGGAAAATGGTTCAGATAAAGACCATATTAATAATCATTTGATACTACCAAGTTTTGTAAAATATGAATAGTTGATACAATCTTATTATGCCATAGGCACCTAGAAATGTAACAAGCAAATTGCTGTAGTGTAGCATTTTCACAAAGTATTGTGCCAACCATTTTATTCTTTGTATGAATACAGGTTTAGTATGTATACAGGTTTCTTCTTATCACATCATATTATGGGGTACATAAAACATCAATTGCTCATTACGGTGCATTCAGAATACTGCGGTAGCGATACCTCCGTCCGTTGCGTACTTAGCTATCATTGCAATTCAGAAAATGATGGTTCCACAAGCAATGCTGTGGCCGCAAAAAGCTGCTAACACACTCAAGCACACAGCACACTCTAGTTCCGAATTTCAAAAATAAAAATATATTTTTTTAACAGAAGATAAAAAAGATTAAGAAGAAAAGGTTTTGGATGAGCCGGCCTTTTTACATAGAGATATATACTAGAGGGGGCATAGCCTATCTTAATACATTGAAAGGCCTGAAACATTTTTAGTGGGGCTCTCAGGGCTCTGTGTAACAGAGCCCCTCTCCCTAAGACCTTAACTCCCTCTCTCTAAGAGGGAGTTAAGGATATAATTAATCAATTGTTTTCGGCTTCCCGCAGATTGTTTGTGTTGTGATTTGTATTTTAAACATTCTACTATATAATTTACTATTTTTTTGTTATGTTTCTTTGATGATAATGATAATCAAATGTGGTCAGGTTATTTTTACGATGTTTCAAAATTCAACCTATAGGGCCCCTCTAGTAATATATCTCTATGCCTTTTTAGATTATATTTAGAATTTCTTAATTATTTAATTTTTTTCTAATCCTGTCTGATGATAAGGGACATGTTCACTCTAAATTATAGTTCTTCTTCTTGTTCAAATTATTTTTTCTTATTTAAAAGTTTAAATATTTTTCAACTGACCAACCTGATCAAAAAGGCAAAGTATTATCTAGTATAGTTTATTACATTGTAATGCAATGTTATAAAATGTAATAAATAGTTTTTTTTAAACATTTCAACTCCGTTATCTACTTTTTAAGTACTATTCAGGCAATAAAACCATTAGAATAGAAATAATGTATAACATTTCAGAACACTTGCATTAAGATGAAATAAATTGATCAAGATAAAACTATAACATTCAAATTGGAAAACTCCAAGAATATGAAGAAATAAATTTGATTTAAGAATAAAAATTTGGAAAAAAAACTTTGAACTAATAAAAACTAAATAGAAAAATTATACACTTTAAAAACACAGCACAAACAAAAGTAATAAAATAACAATATTGTGTTATTATTATAACAACATAATACTCATTTTTTAGATAAAAAGCATAACTCTTTATTAAAATCAAATTAAAACAACTTTAAGCACAGCAAGACTCAAAACCCAAACAAAACAAAAGTATTCTTTTCTAAATTGAAAGAGGGGGTAAGAAAAATTCCAAAACTTTGAAAACGGAAAGGTTTCTTTCGTGTTAGGTCTGTAAGGTGTTTTGTGATTAATCAAATGCTAATCACTGAATCAATTGTGCGGGTTTAGAAGTTTTGCAACGCTACAGTAAGCTGTTTAAGAACGTCTCATACGATTACATAGCCTGAAATTGTTAGCTGCAACGGACGGACACATCTTTACAGCAGTATTGTGAATGCACCGTTATAGTACCAAACAGGGCTGAAATTAGTCGACAGTGTGAGAAAATAATGCGAGGGAGCTAATGAGGTTAGTCCTGAGTGTTAAACCATGCCCTAAATTTCCAATCAGGCCAACTTTATTGGTTCCTCTACACTATTTTCCTAAGCTGTCAATGTATTTTAGCCATATTTAACAGATTTCTTCTAAGAAATAACCAAAAAATGATTTCATAAAGTCTAGAGAGTTTTTCATAAATTCTAGGAGGATAGCACTACTATAATCAAAATTGACTCACCATTAACCCATTTCCAAGTCCTGGAAGTGAAGCCAGGTTCCTTCCTGGCACCGATCCAAACCAGCTGTGTTTTAAGCTTAGGTTTTCTTCTCTCCAGCTCTGCTAATAGGAAAGTATTGTGAACGCCTCTGAGGCCATGAGCTAGATCACCCCCACGTCGTTTGCACGAGTCGCGTGCAAGCTCAAACGAGCCACCTTTCTCTGTGTTGAACTCATAGCATGTTCGGTCGAACGATGCAAATTCAACCTCAGCACCAACTCCTGCTTTAGCACAACGGTCATTGGAGAATTCTAAAACATTAAGAAAAATATGTTGGGAGTTTTTTTTGGCAAAGTGGGTTGAAAAGGGGTTTAAAATAATAGTTTTTTGTAAGTTGCACTTCTGAGTTTACAGAATTCCATCTTAAATTACTAGATAAAAGTAGACCTTAATTCTATATGTTACAAAATTTATTTTGTTTTAATTTTTCAGCCAACATTGTGGCCATCTTCAGAACAATAACTGAAACATAAAATCAATCAAATAAATTACTTACAATATAAAGACTGATAAGACTAGATTGAACATGTAACTGAAAACAAAAAATTTTAAATTGCACAAAAATAACGAGCAAAAGTTAGGTAATTATTTTTGTGCAATTTTAATATTATTTGTTTTAAGTTAATTTCATGTTCAATTTAGTCTTCAGTCTTTATATTGTAAGTAATGTATTTGATGATTTTATGTTTCAGTAATTGTTTGAGATGGCCACAATGTTGGCTGAATAATTAAAACAAAATAAATTTTGTAACATATAGAATTAAAGCCTACTTTTATCTAGTAATTTAAGCTCTAAAAAGATTAAAAAAGAATATATTTATTGATTATACTATTTAAATTTAAACAAAATGACAAGTAAAGTGCAATACCTGCAGTAGTGAATATTTCAACCTCACATAGAGACAATGAGCCCTCAACATTAACCAGCTGTATGAAGACATGTTGACCAATCAGAGTCCTGGCACATGTAAATGTCTTTGTTACACCTTCCTCTGCAAAAGGTAATACAACATGTTCAACTTAGTATTAAATTAATAAAGTGGTTACTAAAATGTGGGTAGTGGACCACTATTAAGATAATTCAACTGGTCTGTAGAACAATTTAATTTTTTTTTAAAAAATCACATACAATAAATGAAATGATAGAGAATTTTTATACCATGAGTAAATTCTAGATTTTGGGAGGAATCCCTAATTGAATTCCATTCCATATTTTATCACAAATTATTTCTTAAAACCCTTTCTATTATTTAAAATGTTATAGTATAGCACATTGTTATAATTAGTTGACAATGTGGGAAAATAAGATAAACTATATGATTTAAAAAATACTTTTTAATGTTACCAAAACAGGTAACAAAATTACCATATTTGGGTGATAGTTACCAAAAAACAATGGTAGATTTTGACTTGCATTTGGTACTGGTGGTAGAGACTATTTAAGAAAGTCAAAGACCATCCATATTTTATATATTTCATTATGGATGCAATTTAGGTCCATGTGAAATTTTGAACCTTTTGTAGTAAGAAATAGTAAATGTACCCATTAATTTTCATGTATTATTACTTTTCCTCATTTATACCGTAGCTATACAGGAAAAGTACAGTGTTTACAAAAAAAATCCGAAACTGGGATGAAACCGGTATTATCCGTTTTAAGCGTTTTTAAGTCCTGAGTGGTTTTTGCAAAGTTGTCTGTTATCATCATAGCACCCAGTGTATTTAAGCTAGAGAGTTGAAATTTTGTACAAAAAACAGTCTACCGCTGTAGTTGAGCTACTTGGAAATTTTTTTTTTGACGTCATTAACCCGCAATAATGACTCAGCAAAAATTTTGAAAAATCATAAAACGCGGAAAAATCATGCGATCGAATTGAGATTTGGCACGCATGTGACTATGTATAAGACTAACATATGTGCTAAGTTTCATCTTATTATCAGCATTAGTTGAATTTTTATTGAATGACTTTTGTACAGTTTTTAAAAAATTGGAAAATAGTCCAATTAAGTTTAATTTTGGTACAAGTGTATATTATTTTCTAATAAATAAGTACCCTAAGTTTCGTGTCAATAATGATGGTTGAAATGATGATTTTTGTTGGATCATAAAAATTAAGGACTATTGAGCGTGGTCAGTGCTTTATGGGTGATCGCTGAGAATGATACGGATGCATTTACTATCTGAAGACGAGGAAAGCGAGTCCGAAGCAGGGAGGATGAGAATCCAATGTGATGAGGAAAAATTCCGAGGTACACCGTACCCAATTTTTTTAAATTTGAAATAAAGAGAAATTTAAAAAATAAAATAAAATGTAGAGGGAGAAAACTGTAGAATTACAAAACTATATGTGGTATGTAAGCAAGATGGTCTAAACCTTGGCTCCCCATACATTGCTAAATGTATGTACATTGCCCCATGTTTTACCAAAAGGTGATCACAAATTTGTTGTGTTTAGATGTTACTGATCAAGGATCATTGAATTGGTACAAACAAAGAGATATTATTACTAAAGAGGCCCAATAGGATAAATTGTGAAAAATAAAAAAAAGTAACCTGACCACTTTGGATTATAAATACAAACAAATAATTAGTACAAAATTACAGTAACTTATATTGTAGAACTTTATAAATACAAATCAAAACTTAAACAATGTGCGGGAAACCAAAATCAATTGATTTATTATAACCTTAACTCACTCTTGAAGGAGTTTCAATGTGGTTACACAGAGCCCCTGAGAGCCCAAAAAGATGTTTTAAGCCCCTCAATGTATCGAGATAGGCTATGCCCCTTCTAGTATATATATCTATGGGTACAAAGGCTGCCTTTGATATGTGTAGTTAGCTATCATCTTGAAAAGTATACCTTTCAATAAAAAATATTTTTGACTCAATTTGAAGCAGAATCAGTCCCCCCACATTTGCCCCTTCCACTTTTTTCATGCCAACGATCACATTAGTATACTGTTTAAAAAGAATTTTCAATTTGTTTATTAATATGCTAAATACATTCAGTATACCAATGAAAATAAAGGAGATTCGTTTGTTTTTCTACAAAAATGAACATTTATGGATTTTCTTTAATAAAATAAGTTTGATTAAATACTGATGAAGAATGTTACCTAAAGTGCCAGGGTACCAGGCACAGAGTGGATTTCTCTGAAGATCTGAACTGTTTCCTACTCTGATCTCTAACTCTTGCAGAGGCTGCTGACCTGCAATCCAAAAAAAACTTCATACAAGCAAAAATAATAGCTATTCAAACTGACATAGCTTGTCCTCAGAATACAAAAAAATAATTAATATTATAAAGATATATTTTTGTCAGAAAGAACTTTTATCATGGTCTAGAGGATTTGGAGAAATTAATTTTAATTAGTTTGCTCAATGGTTACAATAATGTATGAGCATGAGCAGTATTTTATTGAGAATTCTACTCAATTCACTTCTATGAGTGTTTACGTTATTTATCATCACATAATAATATTTTATTAATCAATCTATAAAATTAGATAAAATCAACTTCTCTCTATAAGAGCTGTTAAGAAATATCACCCTTCTGTAATCATTGCTATCAACAAACAGGGCTGCATTAGAAACAAGTTTAATTTTTATAATACGTCCTTGAAAGACAAATTACGACTAATGCAGAGTTGCCATTGTGACACTGCCTTGTAAATTAAGAAATCTTGTAGCATAACTATGAATAAAGGTTTTTTGTACAAATGTTTAATTCTTTAGTATCTACACACAGACAGCTAAAATGATAACAGACACACAAAAACCACTCAGAATTTCTTAAAGCATCAAAAAATGATTGTTTAGGTAGGATATAGGTTATGAAATTTCAGTGACATCACAATACTTTTCCAACCTATGGAAATAGGCGAGGAAAACTAAAAATAAAGGTTATTATCCCTGTTGATCAGATGCAGTAATGAATAAATATTCTTTACCATTTTTATATAATCCTAACACAACATGAATGCCCCATTATTAAAGTCTTCAAGACCCATCATGAAATCAGGATTTCAACTAACTCCTGTGGGACAAGAATTCTTTAACTTTTCACTTCTTTATTATATTTTTAGAGGATTTTTTACGATTGCAATAATTAATAACTTGTTGAGGAATCAGCTACCGTCGATACTTGCTGTTGGATATGAATATCCCTGGACCGGTTTCGGCGTAAAGCCATCATCAGCAGGCGGGGCAGACTCGAGCTCTGAACTAATCAGTTATATCAGTGAATAACTTCTAGCCTCGATGAGCACGACGAGCCCTCTGAAAATGATTGTCATGCTCATCGAGTCTATAAAGTTATTTATAGTCTCTAAGTTATGCTGAGTTATTTAAAGCTATTTAAGTTTATGCTAAACTAATAAAGTTATTCACAGATATAACTTTATTAGTTGAGAGCTCGAGTGTTGCCCCGCCTGCTGATGATAGCATTAAACTAAAACAGGTCCAGGGATTTTGTATCCAACAGCAAGTATCGACAGTAGCTGATTCTTCAATTGCTTCTTCAACTTGCAGTAATTACAATTTTTTAACTTAATAACCTTTTTAGGTAAAATGGATTTTTTCTTTTTGGTTCTACCACACAATTTGGTTGGATGACTTAAGTCATTTTTCACTATTTAATAAAATAAAATAAAATTTTTTTTTATTAAATAAATTTATTTAATAAAATAAAACCTTGGATTACTGATGGTCTTGTAAGTTGTATTAGAAAAAGAGAAATCATGTCAAATAAAGTAAAGAAACAGCCCACAAATACAAAATTAAAAATTAAGTACAAATATATAACAAAATGTTAAACAAATTAATTAGAAAAACAAAAATGAATATTATCAAAATAAATAATAGATGGAAAAGATGATCCTAGAGTTCTCTGGAAAACTATTAATGAAGCCGTAACAGGGCAAATAAAAAGAAAAGAATTAATTAAAGAGATTAAAAATGAAAATGGGGAGATTATAGATGCAACTTTAAACAGTAAGCAAGCAGCCAATGTTTTAGGGACTATTTCTCATCTATAGGGGAGAAAATGGCTGAAGAATTGAAAAAAGAAAACAATACTCACTTAGAACGAGACGCGACTGATAACGACCTAGACAGCGACCTAAGTATAAAAGAAATTAATGTAAGTATAAAAGATATTATGGATGCGATCTCAGATCTAAGAGGAGGATCTGGACCTGGCCATGATCTCATTACTGTAGACATTTAAAAAAAAAACATAGACTATCTAGTTAAACCGATTTACCATATAACCAAGTCATCTCTGAAACAAGGCATATTTCCTACCATATTAAAGAAAGCAATCATTAAACCTATTTATAAGAAAGGTGATAAAAAAGAACCGGCAAACTATAGGCCTATATCCATGTTATCTAACATTGCCAAAATAATTGAGAAAGTGGTAAAGAAATATTTAGTTGAATTTTTAGAAAAAAATAACATATTGCCACCTCTTCAATTTGGCTTTCGTAAAGGTCTTAGTACGGAGGATGCCATTTCAGAGGTGACTTCGTACATCACGAAACAACTCGATTCAGGTCTTAAGCCGTGGCAGTACTGCTGGATCTTTCGAAAGCCTTCGACTCTGTCTTTTAAAAATATTAATTAAAAAACTTAAGAATATTGGTGTACAAGGAATACTGTTAAAATGGTGTGAAAGTTACCTTACGAACCGAACACAGGTAGTTGAAATAAATGAGCAGTTGAGCGATGAGAAAACTTCCAACTACTCAATACCTCAAGGAACAGTATTGGCACCGACCTACTTCCTTATCTACATTATAGATATATTTAAAATTAATTTTAAAGGACAGATAGTTGGTTTTTGTGATGATCTGGTATTATTAGGCACGGGCATCGACTGGAATCAGGTACTACAGCAAATAGAATCTGACCTAATAATAATTAAAGACTGGCTTAACAAACATCTACTAACTTTAAATGCTAACAAAACACAACTAATGACTTTCTCACATGACAGACGAACACAACCTGACATAAAACATATCTGTATACACAATAGATATGACTGCTTAAATATGTTCCCGTCACAATGCTTTTGCCCCAAAGTTGAAAGAGTCTCAAAGGCAAAATACTTGGGTCTCACATTAGATGAAAATCTAAAGTGGAACCAACATGTGCATGAGATAAATAAAAAGCTGAGGCAAAGCCTCTACATAATGTTGAGAGCTAGGGGCTTTCTGACTGTAGACCAGAGGCGCATGCTTTACTATGCGATATCTGACTCCGTTATAAGGTATGGAATAATAGGGTGGGGAGCTGCTTCGTCAACTGTTAGGAAGCCCGTAGAAATCATCCAAAAAGCTCTAATAAGAGTTATGCTTTATAAGGACAGAGAACAGAGGTCAGGTCCCTTATACAAACAACTTAATGTCTTAAACATAGATTCTACGCGACAAATGACCTCTCTTCTCTTTCTTTATAAACAACACGAGTCGTTAGAGACAATAACAGGAATTACAAGAGCAGCAAAAAAGGAAACTCTTTCAGAACCTTCTATGAAAACTACACTGGGTCAAAAACATTGGAAGTATGTAGCCATAAAGTTATATAACCAACTACCAAATGATATCAACTTCACACTGACTAAACAAACATACAAAATAAACTAAAAACTTTACTAATAAATAAACAGTACAATATGTATTTAAATTCTATTCAATGCAACCGAAAATAAATAAAATAATATAATAAAACAAACATACAAAACAATAAATAATAAAATTTGATATTGATTATAATAATAAATAATAATAATAATAAATAAAAATTAATAATAATAATAATAAAATAATAATAATAATAATAATAATAATAATAAATAATATAATAATAATAATAAAATAATAATAATAATAATAAATAACAATATAAAAATAAAACAATTAAATAATAACATACAAACAATAAATAAAACACAAATTATAATAATATAACATAAAAACAATATTTTTAGACAATTCACAAATATAAAGAGTAAAAAAACATCACCTCTTTGCGGCGCAAGGCTAATGCCTTAAAGTGAAGAGTACATTTCCACTACAAGCACACATACTTCTTTAAAAAAAAAAAATACATTAAAAAAACACACATGCAGTTAAAAAAAGGCTTCTATATATTTATATTTCTATAAAATTTATTTTACTTTTATTTTATCTATTAAGCCTATATATTTTATCTTTTCCACTAATTATTTGCATCTATTCATTATTATTTTTTTTTATCTTGAATTTTAAATATAGGTTTATATTTTAGTTTTAAAGAAGTTTGTTGCCATTATAATTTTATATTAAATAAAGGAAATATTGTTTAAAAAAAAAAAAAAAAAAAAAAACTATACCAAGCTACAACAATAACGATATTTATTTTACCACTCAACACTTTACTTTCTTATCTCCTACATGGATGGGGAAGCATTGTAACTGTAACACACATTATTCATTAAACGTCTATTAATTCATAATTCTAATTCAATTCATTCTGTATATTTGTAGACGTGTAAAGTTAGAAGTTTAAAAAATATATAACTTTTCTTCATTTAACCACACCCATAAAGGAAAAGAATTGTGTTTTCCACAAAAAATTTGAAACAGAGATTTTAACTAGATCATCTATTTCAGGTGGTTTAAGGACCTTCTGAGTGGTTTTTACCAAGTTATCTGACCGTATAACTTGTTGTGTCTTTTATGTAGGACTCAGGTAAGTAAAATTATGGGAATCTTTATCAGGACCTGCACAGTACTCTGGTCCACAATAAGAACCCAGCCGCCTAAGAACTATAGCCTAGCCATTATAAAAATCAACTATTGTTGAAAAAGTCAACAATAATGGAACAAGCTAGGAAACTTGCCTCTATGAAGGCTTTATCCTATTAAAATAAGTGTAATTTTCAGATGAAAATTATCTAAAAGAATCTTACCACAACATCCTCTAGTGGTTATCCTTACAACTGTAACAGGGTAAGGCCTAAGTAGATTAACCTGCCACCATGGTGAAACCTCTCTCTGTGTTTCAGTACACTTCCTACCATCATGTACAGTGGTCTTGTCCCCATCGTTGGCATTACTAGCAGCTCCTCCTCGCAGAGATGTACTTTGGTTGGCCGGCCTGTGCAAGGCGATGTTTGTGCCTAATCAGAAAAATACAAGTATAAATAGACAAACAATACAGACAGATGAACAGGGTTTCACTAACCTTCTGCTAACTTAAAAAAAATTTCAGATCCCCGCATTTTTTCTTTAAAACACCTTTTTACAATGGGGTTGGAATAACTTGAACTGATATCATTTGATACTATCGAGTTTTGCAAAACATGAATAGTTGACACAATATAATTGTGCGAGAGACACCTAGGAAATGTAACAAGCAAAATGCAATCTACATCTGGGAACTGTTCCATCATTCGACATTCGTCATCATTGATGGCTCGACATAATGTCATGTCCCACTCTGTTTCGTTACGTCTAACTCATCAGGGCGCCAACAGAGCCTGAACTCACTCTAACCTTCAATCAAAATTAATGTGAAATATTTACCAGAGACAAGCAATGCTCTCTTACCGCCATCATGCTTGGCAAGCAAAACATATATTATTTAATACTACAGAGTTTTGCAAAACATGAATAGTTGAGACATATTGTCTCAACAATTATATTAATTGTGCGAGAGACACCTAGGAAATGTAACAAGTCAATAGTCGATTCTACTCAACTGCAAGCTCAAGTATAGTGGAATACAATTTGTTTTAATATACCTAGTGTATCTATATGTGTTGGAATAGCCAAATATCTCGAGAACTAGAGTAGATAAAAACTTCGAACCTTAGGAAGCCGTTAGGGACTATAAATGAGCAGATGCACATGATGCAATTTTATAGGAAATTCGCTCGATTTACGATGGAGAGAATGAACAGCAAAGTAAAACAAGAGTCTAGCCCGCAACTGTGCAAGGAAAAAAATATTATGTTTTGACCCAGGTTTAATGTAAATGTTGGGGATTATTTAAACTTGCAATGTGAGTTTAATCTATTAAATGATTTATTGTTTTAATTTAGTATGTAGAGAACCTATATAAAAATATTTGTTCTGTTTAGGCACTCTATTATTGTATTAAGTAAATCGATACATAAAGGGCCAAATGTATTAATGACTTATACATGTTACCATCGGTTTGACTGACAAATTAATTAGATATTAAGCCTTAATTGTGTACATAAATTATTCATAAGTTATAATTTCAGCAGACAAATATTTTGTTTATAATATAGAGTTAATCTTAATTATAATGTATTTTTAGGTATTACAACTTCGAAAGAAATAGAAACTTGCTAAAAAGAACTCAAGATCTTTATAATAATTAATTTTATCATTAAGAATAACTTATTCATTTCTGAGTCACTTTAAATCCATTAAAAATCGGATACGGGGTACCTCGGAACTTTTCCTCGGATTCACTTCGCTCAGCCTCTCTAATTTGGACTCGCTTCGCTCGTCCTCAAAATATACAATTCACACAAATGTACTACAGCACTTTTTCGGACTCGCTTTGCTCGTCCTCAGATAGTAAATACATTAGTTTTATTCCCAGCGGTAACCTATCCAGGCACTGATACTGCTAAACTTTTATAATCTAACAAAACCCGTAGATATTCTTGCCTTATTGAAACGAAATTTGGTATATTTATATTTGTACCAATTGGTAGATGTATGAGTTGAAATTTATTTCAACTCCATTACATTATTCCTCCATTTTGACTTTTCCTCATTTTTTTAAGATAGTAACCCTATCTAAAAAGCATTTATTTTATCACACGTCCCTTTTAAAATATTTTCCTCATTTATGCCGTAGGTGTATTCATATGTTTCAGTTGTTTTTAAGACCTCCTGAGTAGTTTTCGCAAAGGTTTTTGTCTGTATGTGTGTCTATTATATTATCACTGTTGATCCTAGTGTATTTATACTAGAGAGTTAAAAAATTGGTAGAAAAATCTACATTTATTTCTAGTTTTGATATCCGAATTTAATTTTATAAACAAATTTTACCGACAATAATGCATTTTACAAATGCATAAAACACAGAGAATGTTCGGATCAAGTTAAATTTGTCACGCATGTAGTCCTATATAAGACCAAACCACTGAAACTGCCAGTTGAACTGATAGAACTGCCAAGTTCCAGCTAATTATTTGTATTAGATACTTTAAAAAAATAGATATTATGTATTGACTTAAAATTTGAAATGAGTGTATTCCTCCTTTATAATATAAAAAATCGGGTACGGGGTACCTCGGAACTTTTCCTCATTACATGAGATTCGCTACCCTCATCCTCCCTGCTTCGGACTCGCTTCGCTCGCCCTCAGAAATACAGTTCGCCAAATTTATACTGCAACATGCCTTTGGACTCGCTTTACTCGTCTTAAGATAGAAAAATGCATCCCTATCATTCTCAGCGGTCAGCTATATAGCAGTGACCACGCTCAATGCTCCTTAATTTTTATAATAGTCTCTGGCTTTACTTTTAAGACTGGATTTAAATTCTATGACTAAAATAAGATCTTTCATCATTAAATAACTTCTAATCCATGGGGAGAGAAAAATGTCCCAAAATATAAAAAGTTCTTGTTTTTAACCATAAATATAAATACTGTGGATAACCATAAATTTTTGAATATTTTCTAATTTATTCTATTACATCTAAACTAATAGCCTACTACAAAACTAAAAACATGGAATGTCATGAATCAAATTACATTGAAACACATTTAATGTTTATACGTATGTTAATACAAATGCATATATTAAAGACTTTGGACTAAGGGAGAGGTTAAGGTCGAGAGGTCAAAGGGCCAGCAGGTACCCCCTCTGTGCCATAAGTACTATGTTCCTTTTAGCGAATTTCCTTTGGAAATTCGCCTAATGGGATAGGCGTCATGGCGGAATTCGAACCTCGGACCACGACACAAATCCGTTCAGAGACTTTATATATATATATATATATACATATATATATATATATTATATATATATATATATAATATAATATATTAATATATATATATATATATATATATATATATATATATATATATATATATATATATATATATATATATATTATATATATATATATATATACATATATATGTATATATATATATATACATATATGTATTTCTAGACACTTTCTTGTAACACTCTATCTTTCGAACGGATTAATATTTTTTAACCATACTTGGTACAAAAATCAACCTCGGGAGGACACGAACCCTATTGAAAACAAGGTTTTTTGACGACATTAACCCGGTTTGCTGAGTAGGCGAAATTTTCAAAAAATCGGCAAAATTCAGGGTTAATATTTTTTGCCGCGAAAAAGGTCAATATTTTTGTTTTTTGAGACGCTACATCGAATAAAACCGGTCCGAAGTCGATACGACCACTCTAAGAGACCTAAAAATCGAAAAAACCATTGTAAATTACCGAAAACCAAAATTTAGGTCGATAAAAAATAAATTTCGAGTAGGGTGTCGTTTTCTATGTAATTTTGGGCGCTGAATCGAATGAAACCGGTCCGAAGTCGATACGACCACTTTAAGATACCAAAAAGTCGAAAAAACCATAAAAATTACAGAAACCAAAATTACGGTCGTTGAAAATAAATTTCGAGTAGGGTGTCGTTTTCAATGTTTTTTGGGCCTCTGAGATGATTGCCAGTGGTCCGGAGTCAATACGACCACTCAAACTCAGGGTACCTGGGTTCACATCCTGGAAGGGTCGATCATTTTTTATCGGTTTTTTTTTACTTAATATAAGTTTACAACTAGAAAATAATTCTGGCGCGGTGGTCCGCATGTCGGGCGAATTTCCTTTGGATGCGTGTTCCGTGCTTTTTACATTATATAAGTTTACAACTACTAAATAAATAATTCCGGCGCGGTGGTCCGCTGTCGGGCGAATTTCATGTAGAATGCGTGTTTCCGTGCTAAACAACCCATTTCTTGCTTATGCAAGAACCATGCCCATTGCGTGGTTCCGGTACATGCTTTAGAACCTAAGCAGTTACTCAATTGTCTGTATTTTTCAAAGGAAATGCGCTAAAACCTTTAAAGATGACTGACTAAGCCTAAATATAAGTAACTTACCTTTAAACTAGTGCAAATAATAGAGCGTACTTCTAATTTTAGAGGCATAGTTTTGTACAACCAACTGGATAATTAATTATGCGCATTTCCTTTGAAAAATACAGACCAAATGAGTTACGAGCAGTGCTTGACAATTGAGTAACTGCTTAGGTTCTAAAGCATGATCCGGATCTTAAGCAAGAAATGAGTTGTTAAGCACGGAAACACGCATTCTACATGAAATTCGCCCGACAGCGGACCACCGCGCCGGAATTATTTATTTAGTAGTTGTAAACTTATATAATGTAAAAAGCACGGAAACACGCATCCAAAGGAAATTCGCCCGACATGCGGACCACCGCGCCAGAATTTTTTTTCTTTAGGTCCCCCATCTCAGAGAGAACACTTCATAGCAAACTAATTTAAACCATCTCCACCGGTTAAAATTAATTTAATTTTTAAACAAGTATAATTTACATAACACCCAAAATAAACAATTACATTTTTTTACTCCTCTCATACATATACACTTAAATATATATAAAACTATAATATATATATATATTATTATATATATATATATATATTATATATATATATATATATATATTATATATATATATATATATATCTATATATATATATACACCTTTCGTTTATTCCCTGTCTATTTATAACAAATTTGTTACTTCACTTCATTAAGCACAGAGAGGGGAAAGCGAACAGTTGTGTGCTCATTAGAGCATTGTTTGTTTATTGTAACGCTTAATATAAAAACATATATATTCAAATAAAATACTTTGAAAGAACAATTAAAAGGAGTAAAAAAAAGAAAAAAATCGGGTACGGTGTACCTCAGAACTTTTCCTCACTGCATCTACGCTCATCATTTACTACGTACACACAGCGTATTTAACAGGTGATCGTATTGCATATTTATGCAATACGATCAACTAACTTCACGGTTCTTACAGCGTCTTAGTTTAGTCGATCCAGTAACGTGATAACTGATCCTACCAAAACATCGCGTCTTTTATAGTGAAGGTTCACTTTTGGTTATAAGAAAGTTTAAATAAAAATCTATTTAATTAAATAGTGATTCCTTTGCATAATAATAATGTTAAATTAAAAAAAATAATATTCCAAAAGTTATTTGATCAAAACGGTAATATTGAAGTGAAATAAAAGTTCTACGAGAAGGTTATCTGTTAAATACGATCGTCTCTAAAGGTACATACAGAGTATCGGGGGATCCATCTAGATTCCATCTTCCTAGTTTTAGCGTATGCGTTCGGATCCCTTCCGCATGGTTCATACAGCTAATATTACCGTATTGAGAGATCGTATCCAATACGATCCGCGAATCTAGAAGTGTGTGTGAACGTACTAATTAACTACTTTGGACGCGTACCGCCAGCAGTTCGCGGTAAAATCTGATACTTTAAGTCATGGAGATATATCACTAGAGGGGCCCTATTGGTTCAAAACATCGGAAAAATAACCACACCTTCTATAATCAAATAAATATAACAAAATTACAGTGACTTATACAGTAGATCGTTACAAATTACAAACAATGTGCAGTAAGCCAAAAACAATTGATTTATTATAACCTTAACTCACTCTTAAAAGAGGTTTTAAAGAGGTTACACAGAGCCTCTGAGAGCCCCAAAATGATGTTTCAGGACTGTTAATGTATTAAGATAGGCTATGCTCCCTCTAGTATATATCTCTAAATAAATGTATGAAAATCAAGAAGTAAAAATGAAAAAAGATAAAGAAGATAAATAATAGCGGATTTTCATATTTTTAAGGCAGGAGGGTCTCTTGTTAAATACTTTTTAAGTGTGACGCTATATTGATTTTCTGTGTTATATTATATTATATATTATATTATATATATATTCCCAAAATCTAATAAGATTTTCCTCTTATAGGACTTGTTTTTTGCCAAGTTTCATTCTAAATCAAAACTATATTGAACTAATACTATATTGAAACCAAATTATATTGTTCTGTAAAATTCGCAATTAGGAAGGTTTTGTGTGAAAATTAGTTCCGAAAAGAGCAAAATTACACCTAATAGATTTCTTTTGGTACAAAATACCACTAGATCTTTCTTACATTTAGGAGTAAAGCCAGAGAAATGAACTTAACCCACCTATTCAATCTAAAGCAACATAAAGAAGCATCATTCTCTCTCTATTCGAGCTAATGAACTCTCACTGAGTTGAACAGAAGCGTAACGGACAAGCACCAAGCATTACACACCGGGAAAATATATTCTACTCTTTCAATTCAAAGAACTTGGAAGAAAGAAAAGTTTTTATACCTTGGTATTCCACAATTCTTCTTTCACGTTGATATGATATGGTTTTTTTTCAAAACCTTTTGATATTATAGGTCCTAAAAGAGATCTTTTATATTTTTTTCTAGAATCATTTAGATTAAAAAAAACTTTTTTTTTCTATATGATAAGGGATGCGTTATCTCTCTGCAGGTGTAGAACTCAGCGCTTTACGCCGAAGCCCTGACTGCTCCTTTCCAAAGAAAAAGATGAGCTTTATATATATATATATATATATATATATATATATATATATACTATATATATTATATAATACATATATATGTATATATTATATATATATATATATATATATATATTATATATATAATATAATATATATATATATATATATATTATATATATTTTATATATTTATATATATATATAGTTATTTATATATTTTAATGTTTATATAGGGAGCAGGCTGCTAAAGCCCACCCTAGATTTTTTACCTAGATCGCCTACGGCTTTAAAACAATGAGGCAAAAATATGGTATTTATTAATATTAATTAAATAATCTTAAAGAAATATTAATTAAAAAATCTTGTATCTAAATACTGAGACGTAAAACTTGATGTCAAAAAGCAGTGTTTCCTTTCCTGTTTTGATATACAAATCGAAATTGATTTTGAGTAAATAGTTAATGAAATACACTCACCACAAAATGGTAAATCTCCTTGCCATTTTCCATTTGGTTGACATATTGATATAGCTGACCTAAAACACAATGAAAACAAAATAATTTGAAGCGTTAATTTTAACATTTGGACTTTAATAGTAATAATAAAATTTAAAAACAACCTCATAAGCGTCATTTAATTATGTAAATTCGCTACAATAGAAAGTTCAACATAATTTAAATGCCACAATAGAAACATCATAACTGTGTTCAAATCATGTTAGCATAAATATTAACCATTTTTCTGCGATTTGGACGAGCGCAGCAAATCCGAACTTGTATTACAAAGTTTCCCATTCCTATGCCCGATAATTTATTTAAATATTAAACATAATACTTCACAGGCTATTACATATAATTTTGTTTCTTCACGCAATACATTTCAATGCTAAATCTAAAAAAACACTTTAATTCTAACAAGGAAGAATATTAAATAATGGAGTAAACAATTATTAAAAAATACTGAAGATGAGTCTCAATTCGTGCTTCGTCTAACCTTGCCCCATTCAACCATGAGTCCTTCTGGAAGAACCCTCAGGAGTCTTGGGTTCAGCAGTCACGAAAACCTGAGATTTCTCATGAGAATAGTAAAATAGCTTAAAAGCTATTCCGCAATTTCAGTATCTCATAATGGAAAATTTAAATAATTCCTTAGAAGATTTTTAGGTTGAAATTAGTTTATTTTAAGACCGAGAGGGAATTATTTACATTTAACTCTAAATTTCAATTTGCCTTCAAATCTAATACCTTTGACCCTATTTATTTAAATCCATCCTACATGTAACCAATAGGGTTTAAACCTTATTGCTTTAAACTAAATTTTATGAGATTTACAGTCAAGGAAAGTAAAGAATTACCATAAAATTATCATTTTAATCTTAATGATGAAATTTGATATAATCACGAGAGAATTTAATGAGCAAAAAAAATATTTTTGAATGTTTTTTTATAAACTTAGATTAAACGTTTTTTAATATTTTCTCTTTTTGTCAATTTATGTATAGATTTTTGTTTTTCCTTATTTATACAGGTGGTATATATGAAGTGTAATGAGTTTGCACTATAAATCTGAAATCGAGATTATCTACAATGTAATAACTATTACATTCTAGATGAAATAAAACATAGAATAAAGAGTTATTCCAACTAAAAGTGGATTCCAACATTTATCATTATTTAAATGTAAAAAGCATAAAACAGCTCATTTTTTTTCAATTCGAGAAATCTTCAAAACCAATCTAATTAAAAGCAATGTTTTATTTCAAATTTGATAACAGGGAAAGTTTCAATATTTGTTCGGAAGTTTGATAAGAAGTTCGTCTTTAGAGGTGGACTAACAGACCTCTATAAATAAACTTACCAAACTAAACAGACCAATCATAAATAAACTTTGTTAAGTTGTAATCACTTCAATATTTCAAGAACAATCAACTTACAAGTTAAGGACTTTAACTAAGTTAAGGACTTAGTTTTTATTGCTTTTGAATAATTCAAAATTATAATCAGGTTCGCATAACGGGCAAATTTTCATTGAAATACATGCTTTCTTGCTTATGTTTCCAGTACATGAAATATAACCTGAACAGTAGCGTCACAAATTGTCACTTAATTTCTTAAAGAAATTGCGTATATTTATCTCATACATTATAGAAAACTACATTCTTAGAATAATACCAATATAGAAGGAGCATAGGACCGTAAACACAATTTAAAATGCTTAAAATGTGTATAATGCACCAATATTTATTTAGTATTTTATGAATATCGAGCATTAATAATAATTAATAATAGAACATAATAATTCAGCAATCGGAAGTATTGCCAACTTTGTTATAAGAAAATTGTATATTGTTAGGGTGGCAGCATTACTTAAGACCACCAGCGAACCGCCTTTCGTGTTATCAGTTATGTTCCTTCTATATATAGTATTATTCTAATACTAGTGTTATCATTCCAAGAGTGACAATAAAAACATTATCGCACTCATATAAACTCAGCATTTAAAGCTCATTTAAAACAGAGCTTTATATGAGTGCGAATAATACTGTACAAAGCGGATTTTGGAATAATGACGCATTTTCTATAAAAATGTATAAACAAAATTTTCGAGTTGTGACGCTACTTCTCAGCTATAAAGCATATACTAGAAACCTAAGCAAAAATGCATTGTTCAATAGAAAAACACGCGTTTTAAAGAAATTCGCCTGGCTGCGAACCTCCCGCTAGAGTTTCTTAGGTATTATTACATTGGTTTTAATACTGGCCTAAAGAAATTACAATAATAAATGTAAAATAAATTATT
This sequence comes from Microvelia longipes, assembly GCA_018340805.1. NCBI lineage: Eukaryota > Metazoa > Arthropoda > Insecta > Hemiptera > Veliidae > Microvelia > Microvelia longipes. The sequence goes on from JACMZG010001908.1 coordinate 13,179,126, forward strand.
TTGGCGAATACTGTAAAAACATAAATTGTAAATACTGTATTTCAAATGCAGGAAAAAACTGGGAGAGTTTGTTTGATAAGGGGTTATGAAAGAGAAGGGTTGGTTAAGGGTAAAGAGTGACGGGCCAAAGGGACTCCCTTGAGGAAATGGCCAAGAAAATACATTTTCCCGTCAAGTTTAACCTCATAGAGAAATGTATTTCTTAATATTTAGCTTTCCTACTGGTAAATCATTCTTACCAACTTAACGATAAAAATATAAGATAAAATGTTAAAAAACAGTTTGGAAAATATAGACGACTTTATCTAAAGAGAAAATAAAATAAATTGTCTATCAAGCTTATATAGAATTCCTTCTATTGGAAGCAGTTTCGTCGATAGCTTTAATCTTCAATGTCTAAGAAGTATCTCTTGTAATAGCTCTTGAAATAACTACGTTTAAGGATTTTAATATACGAAGATTCTGCTGCCAGGAGTAGACCGAGGAAAGTTACCAAGAAATAGATAATAAGATAGTGGAGAGTAAGGTAACTTATAATTTATAACAGGGTGGCAAGAAATGAAAAAAAATTTCCAAACCAAATTCTTTATTAGAAAAAGTATACAAAATTTATATTGCATTTAAAAAGATAATTATCATGTATAAGACATACTTTACGAAGAAGCAATAAAAAGAAGTGCAAATAATCTACGAATATAGGTATAAGATAACAAATAAAAGTTTCCAAAAACAAACCCTACAGTATTTTTCATTTACCTAACAGATAGTGCATCTGGTTCAGTCTTTTATGTCAATGTTTTATGGTTTTAGTAGACTAACTTAGGGTTGCTCCGGCATAATAGAATCTAGAGGGGTCCCAGGTGCTCTACTGACGGAGAGTTAACCAAGAGTATTATTGAAATAGAGCACTCTATGTTAGAGGACTTGAAGTTATTCGTTTCCTAGTTTAATACATTTTAGAGTTTTTTATTATACTTACTAAAGAAATTTGTATTTATAAGCAAATAATAAAGTTATTCAGATGCAATTAGGAAACTGCAAATAATATAACTGTCCACAATTAATCTTACATTATTAAAATAACACACACACACAAACACACACTTTAGGGTGCAGGATCCGGTTTCCACATACCTCTTGAACGAGACCCTGGACGGCCAGTCTTTAATACCTTAATACAATTGTTATTAAACACACCATAATTAACGTGAGATCTATAAAAGGATAGTGTGCGAAATGACACATAATAAGATAGAGCATCAAAATGTTCTATCCTAAAGATACTAAATCTAAAGATACCAATACTAAATCCAAAGATTAAGGCCCGTATTCAGAATGATCAAAAGTTTCAAAAAAAATCTCTCCTAGGTTCTTCCTAGGTTGTTCCTAGGTTGTTCCTAGCTTTTTCCTAGCTTCTTCCTAGCTTTAGTGTCCATTTCAGTAACATTTTTAACCGTCCCTAGGGCTAGGAAGAGATCTCTCCTAGGTTTCTCCTAGCTTTTTCCTAACTTTGCACCTTAAATTCTAGGAAAAGGCTAGGAAAAAGCTAGGAACAACCTAGGAAGATCCAAGGTAGGTAGAGAGGTACCTTAAATCGTCCCTAGATTGTCTCTAGTCATTTTTTGTTCTATTTTAATAATTTGTTAATAAAAAAAATTTTGTTTGGTCGTCACCCCCTTATATATTTTGGGGGTGCTGCCCCCCAAAAAAAAAATCAAAAAAATTTTTTATTGCTCCAAACAACTTCTTTTGACCTGAAACGGATTATGAGGCAATAAAAAAAATTTCTTTGGTCGTCACCCCCTTATAAATTTTGGGGGTGCTGCCCCAAAAAAATCAAAAAACTTTTTATTGCTCCAAACAACTTCTTTTGACCTGAAACGGATTTTGAGGCAATAAAAAAAATTTTTTTGGTCGTCACCCCCTTATAAATTTTATGGGTGCTGCCCCCAAAAAAAATAAAAAAAATTTTATTGCTCCAAACAACTTCTTTTGACCTGAAACGGATTTTGAGGCAATAAAAAAAATTTCTTTGGTCGTTACCCCCTTATAAATTTTAGGGGTGCTGCCCCCCCAAAAAAAATCAAAATTTCATTGTTGCTCCAAACAACTTCTTTTGACCTGAATCGGATTTTGAGGCAATAAAAAAAATATTTTTTTGGTCGGGTCCCCTTATAAATTTTGGGGGTACCACCCTCGGGAAAATTACAAAAAATTGATCGTTCACCTGTATAAATTTAAAGAATACCATTCCCCTAAAAAATTGGTATTATTGGCTCTAATAACCCAATAATAGGAAACACTTTTCACAATTAAAGTAAAGTTACTGTAAAAAATCACATATTGGTAATATGATGACCATGACCATACATGCCAGACAATTAACAACATAATAACTGGGTATTCAAACTTCCAGTTGTCAACTTAGTGGGGTTGTAACGAATTTTATCGCGATAGCTCCACACGAAGCTGAGTTAATCAGGCTGATGTATTGGTGAAATGCACCAGTGCAGGGGGAAATGCACCACCCTGTATATCGATGTACTTCATGAGCACTGTGTTAATCGTCGCGATAGTGTGGCGTCACAAAATAAATATTGGCTCATATCAAAACAAAATGAAACAAAGGATTCATTTTTGTGATCCAAAAGTGACCAATAGCATTGCTTTATTGTGTAAACAAAGAAACGTTCTTCAACAAAACCGTGACGTATTTATATTTTGATATGGTCGATTATATACCCGAAGCAATTTTTACATTCCATTCCCATTTTTTACTTTTTTGTTGAGCCATAACAAATGTTTTTCCCTTAGCGATAGGCTTATGAATACTATAAAAATACACACAGTTCACGACGTAAAGAAAATCGTGATCTCTACGTTCACAACGTATGAACTCAGAGATGTTTAATGCTGATTTGATTAGAAAGATCAGCTAAGTAACAATCATAACGGGGATAGTAAGCATTGTTTACATTATGTTGGTAGAGTAAACATTATACTTATTGATGTATCTCCCCATTAAAATGTGGGATTCAAAACTCTGCCTTAACGTGGTAGTGTTGTATATTCCCATCTAGAATGAAGTAGAGCTGTTAACTGTTTTGAAAATCCCCGTTTTGAGCGACCGCCTTCTTGATTGCTAACCTTGCAATAAATGCTATCAAATATTATAAATGGAAAGTATCATAAACTTGATGAAACCTTATAGAAAATAAATAAAATAATACTAGTGCTGAGTATATTTTATTGAGTATATAATAATTACTGGAAAGTTCTAAACTAAACTAAATAATTACGGGCAAATTAACCAAATTATAAAGGTAAACAAGACTGAAAAGTATATTATACATTTTGTTTGTTTTGTGTAGTTTTTAAACTGCTCACAATATCAACTGCTTTAAACGCCTAAAACGAACTAATTGCTACGTAAACTAATTTGACTTTACGTGATATGACTTTATAGATCAGTGTGAAAAATGGAAGGACCAACTGTAGGGTTTATACAACCTATAATATGATGATTTATTTATGTCAAATATAATAATTTCTCCTATAACTTACAATTCAAAAATGTAGCACCCATACACTCTACGAAAGTTTAACCTGTTTTTATCACTAACAATGTTATTGTAAAACATTTAAATAGTACATTAATGACATATAATGATTTCTACATAAGTGAAAATAAAATGCAAATCATTCTCTAGTTTCAAACCTTCACTGGGTCAAGGTCACGCACTTTCACATTAGATATACTTTAAAATAATCGACAACTATAAATAAGTTTGTTGATCATTACAAATTTACGTATTGTAAGGGAGTTTATTCTTTGCCAGGTTTGTTTACAAATCATTTGTTTATTTTTGTAGAATATCTCAATATTATTAGTTTTACAGTTCTCTACTAGGTAGCGCTAGTTGTCAAAAAATGTCTGTTTACGTAAAATTGAGGTTCAAATTATTGTAAAGATAAATAATAAAATTAAGTTATAATTAACTCTAATGTAAGTTTTTATTCTATTTTGTTATATTAACGTTTTAGCACGAATAAATTTACGTAAAATCATTCCTAGAGTTGATTTTTTGAAAGCTAGGAGAAGGCTAGGAAGAAGCTAGGAAGAAGCTAGGCTAGGAACAACCTAGGGACAACTAGGAGAGATTTCAAAAACTGATTCTGAATACCGCTAGGCCTAGGAGAAGCTAGAACACCTAGAGAAGGTAGGAACAACCTAGGAGAGATTTTTTTTAAAACGATTCTGAATACGGGCCTAAGTAAAAACAATTTTAAGCAGATGTAAAAAGAACTAAATACAGTTAAAGTATAAAAAAGAGAGTTATGAGCAAACAAAGAAAATAGGACCGTTATAAGACAAATGAAATAAAAATATAAATAAGGATAAACATATAGTTAGTATAGCTGTTTTTGTCTAACGCGTCTTATCTAAACCTCAACTAAATGAGCTGTACAGTTATATGTTAACTTTGTTTATACACATTTAAGGTGCGATATTTAGCTAATGTGTACTAATAGAATATGCTTTTAAGATTGGCACAACAATTCAGTTCAAAATACAATTTATGAGCAATCAAATCCTAGCGCTTTTCCAATATGAAACTGTGGAGTAGGAGATAGCCGGTAGAATTAATGTAAGATGAAATATAAGATATAAGATAGCTTCTTCTTACATTAAGAAAAGAAGAGAACTTCTTAAATTAAGTTCTTACACGCAACGTTTTACCAGCAGCTTAATAGTTCCTTGTTATTACTAGCAGGTAAATCTGCTTGCTCCTACTTCATTTTTGCGTTTCCTCATTAGGAAAAGTATTTTTGTGCATCGAATATCCGTAATCTAGATTTTACCGAAGTATATGATTTTAATAACTCATATAAAGAGATTCTATCATGTTTTTTAAGACCTCCTATTAGTCCAAAAGCCAGGCCTAAAAAACGTGACTCATTTTCTACTACTTCAATCCAATTTTTTCTGGAAATATTTCTTAAATTATGAAGGAAAAGCATAGTCTGTCTATCCAGAGTGGAGCCCTTCATATCAATGCGATCTTTCAAAATATTAGAAAATCGCACAATTTCAAGTTTCCTTTTAATAAATTGTTCCCTGTAGGTCGTGGGCAAGACATGAATAAAACTTTTTTTAAAACTGCTAACATTTCCTATAAAACGAGTGTTTTTTCGTCAAAATTGGATAACTACAACTTAAGTTATGACATTTGTTAAATGAACAAAAAATGTATAAAAAGCCAATATTTTTCCAAAGAAATTCACTGACTTTGCAAAAATTAATCATTTTTTTGGTTTTATTGAAAGACCCATAAAAAAATATTTTAGTTTAGTTGTAGTCATCCGATTTTGATGATTAAAACCTCGTTTTATAGAACATTTTATAACATTTAAAAAATGCTCTCGTCATGTTTTGTACACGACCCACGGAAACCACTTATTTTAAGAAAAGTGAAATTTGTGCGATTATCTAAAATTTTGAGCACGCGCAATCGTATGAAGGGCTCAACTCTGTATAGGTAGACTATGTTCTTTCTTCATAATTTAAGGTGTATTTTCAGAAAAATTTAGTTTGAAGCAGTACAAAATAAGTCACGCTTTTTCAAGTCCGGCTTTTGGACTATAAGCGGTTTAACCAACATGTGTGTATATATGTCTGTTTTCATCGTAGCTCTTAATGTGTTTATGGTACATTTCAAACGTAGTAAAAAAACCAATTTGTAGGTCTAGTTATGCTATCCGGAAAATAATATTTGTATGATGTCATTGACCTTCATTAATGACAAAGTGAAAAAAAATATACAAAACGCTGAAAATATCCATACCGATTAAAAATTTAGCGCGCAAGTAGCTCAACAAAAGACCATTCCATAATCAGCATAAATTCAATTTTATCTAATGAAATGTCTACTTTTTTAAAAACTTTAAAATTCGGAATTCGGAAAAAAATCTGAGTTAAAATTTGGCACAAGAGTAACCACTTACATAGTAAAGACGTATAATATGTTTAATTTCAAACAGGCTGGAATATTTTTAAGTGTTAGATTACTTGGAGATAGGTCAGTATGGATGGGTGACCGCTAGAAATAAAACGGTTAAGTTTTCTAAGGATGAGCCTAGCAAGTCCAAAACGTATTGCAATATAAATATAGCGATTTTAAAATTCTAGATAAGCGAGTTGTTTAGATTTTTCTATTCGTGATAAGCAAGTCTAAACGAGTGAAGAACGTTCTGAGGTACCCAGAACCAATTTTTTCTAAAATAAATAATGTTATATTGGGGTCACAGTAGGGGTGCAATGATTCTAGATAGGAGATACTCTCTCCCTAGCATGTAAAAAGTACCCTTTTGTGATAGAAAAAGCAAAAAGCCAGGTAAGTATTATGTATTAAGGTTAGGATTTGGTGTGGCGCTGTTAAAGATCATAAGACCTCACACTGAAAGCTCCACTCCGGTGGTCCTCATCCATCGCATTATCACCTCAACTAGGCTCCGGGTTTTTTTTTATTGGTTAATTCAAACATTCTGTCATAAACCACGTTCTTTTCATTTCAATCTTGTTGGAAAACCTCTTAGGAATGAAACCTATCGTAGTTACCACAATTAGCCTCTTCAGAAGCTTTCTTGTCATTTATTTTCCTTAAATGAATGCTTCTTAGCAGGAAACTTAAAGTGTTACAAATTAAAGAAAGAAAACGAAGAGTGAAGCAAGAAAAAAATTAAGAGCTGGTGTACTACTAACCTATTTTTAATATTAGGGATTATTTCAAAATGAATGCTTCGCAAGCCGGGCGAATTTCCTGAGTAATGCATGCTTCCTTTTTCAAAGAATCATTTTTGACACAATATACTTGTGCGAGAGACACCAAGGAAATGTAACAAGTAAAATGCAATACTACATCTGGGAACTGTTCCATTATTCGACATTCATCATCATGAATTGGTCGACATAATGTCATGTCCCTCTGTCTCATCAGGATGCCGACAGAGCCTGAAATCACCCTGACCTTCAATTAAAATTCCGAAGAATATAATATCAAGTATTTACCAGAGACGAGCGGTGCTCTCTTATCGCCATCATGCTTGGCAAGCAAATCATATACCTCCTCACAATTATATTGTGTCAATTATTCATGTTTTCCAAAACTCGGTAGTATCAATAATACGTGTTTTGCTACCCAAACATGATGACATATATATATATATATATATATATATATATATATATATATATATATATATATATATATATTATATATTATATATATATTTTATATCCAGGGTATGAACCGCCTCCAGGGTAAACACTGCACGAGCAATGAGTGCCATATCTATGTATATATACTAATCTTAAATCTTTTAAATGAAATAGTACGATTTTAACCGTGAGAACTCTTTAATTATACTATCAATAATCTAATCATTAACAATTTGATCTCTATTTAACAATATTATCAGAAATAATATCTTGTTTCATCTGATCTTACATTGTATTGTTATACACTTGTTATATACTAAGGAAAATTCAAGTTCATTTCGATTAACATTCCTAAGTATAAAGTACTTATAACAAGGACAAGCGGGATCTTAAACTTTGTTTAAACTTAAACAGATAATGATTTAAAACTCGAAAATTGATCATAACAGTCATTAAATCAAACTCAAGTAAATTATTCATTCTTTCCGATCGATCTATACACAATTGTTTCATCATAATAATGAAGGTGATATAATAACAAACACAAATATAATATATATATATATATATATATATATATATATATATATATATGTGTGTATATATATATATATATATATATATATATATATATATATATATAATATATATATATATATATATATATATATATATATATAATATTATCCGAAATCATCGAATCCGATGCAGTTGAAAATATTTCAAGGTATCCCGGTATCCCGTACCCGAATTTTTACACTTCAGTTTGACACTTCGGGGCCAAATAAATTTTTATAAAAAAGGGTTAATACTATTACTTCTCTTACTAATATATTATATATATATATATATATATATATTATATATATATATATATATATATATTATATATATATATATATATATATATATATATATATATATATATTTATATATATATATATATATATATATTTATGTATATATGAATATATACGAACACAACAAAAAAATTTGTTAACACATTGTTAATAAAATATTGTTAACATATTGTTAAATACAAACCTCATACATTTGAAAATTCGTTTATATCGTGGCAGTATGCCACTTATACATAAACCAGTACCATGAAGAAATAATAAAGTACAACAACCATGTGGTATTCGCGAGTCAAAGTCCGTAACAGCGCCACCGTCGCTGATAAGAAATTGATAACGAAAGGGTGATCGTTGTTAAAGTCCTTAAGGGAGTTTTTTGGTTTTTCTTATTTGTGACGATTATTTATTTAAGTTTTTTCTCAATGTGCCTTTTTAATTAATTTTACAGAGTGTGAACTTAGTGGAATCACTATTTTATTGAAAAATTGGGTTTTAATGGGTTGTCATGAGTATTTAAATTGAGTGATAAGAAATTGAAAATCACAATATGGTGTTTTATTTTATTTATTATTAATTACTTTTAAATAATTTTAGTTTGCACAAACACACAAAATTACCTTTTTATTGCATTATATTGTTTAAATTAGTTGTAACAGGTGTATAAATTAACTGATAACAAGCTAATTTTCACCATAATGGTGTTTTGGTTTTATTAATTTTTAATCAATTTTATTTACTCACTAAAATAATTAATAACTAAATTCACTCTTTTTTAAAAATGTTGGTTTAAATTATCCGTTAAGTTTTATTATTTCTGGGTTAAATCGGACAAATTAGATTCTGTAGTGACAAGGGCCTGATTTTATATTTAAAATCCTGGAACATTCGAAGTATTTATCTATATAATATTGAGAATTTTTTTAGCAACGATGTTCGTTCTATTAACTTTTTACTCATTCATCACAAATTAACTAACAATAAAGAAACAAAAGAAGAATTCCTATCGGCTCCCATGCTAATCCCATGAAAAAAAAAATCAAAAAAGTTTTGATCACCCTTTCGTTTCCCCGCCATTGGTATTGCCAACCTTACAACTATCTCTTTGAATCGCGAAAACACAAAGAGGCTGAACGCCTCTTGTTTTAGAATATACAACAAAATAATTAAACAAACAAATACTTTAATTTTTACATTTAAAATCACTTCCTTATTGTTTGATGGGATTATAGTTCTGGAGAAGTATTGGATATAATTATTGTTCTTCTGGAGTACTTAATGGATATATTTTCAACTTCAAGGCTTTTATCAATGAGTACTTCCCAACACTATGAAAAATACTCTAGACAAAAATATAATGTTTTTAATACTTATTATTTTGGAATGTTTAATATGAAAACTTGACAGGATTATTAATTTTTGTTCCCACTGCAAAAAAAATCGGGTACATCGAAACTTTTGCAGTAAGTTTTCATATATAATATACAGGGTGTCCCCGGATGGACTTAACGATACGTGTAAATGAAAAAAAAATTCATTTTTCGAAAAAAAGTCACTCTTTATAAAAGCTTCTGCATGTCTTTAAACTAAGATTTATCATATTTGTATTTTTTTATTTTTAAGGGTGGACCCAAAAACTGCAATTTTTGAAAAATGGACGAAGAGTAAAGTAGGCTTAATTTTGACTTTTCGGAAAAAAAGTATTCTTCATAAATTTGTTTAATTGTCCCCCTGAGACAAATTTTCCATAAAAAAAATTAAAATAAAAATTTTCGAAATTCACCCATTTTGCCCCATCACCCAAATTTTGGAAAAATTAAAAGTTGTTCAATGTGGATAAATGATACATCGTTTTAAAGGTCTTGATTACTGGAACAAAAATTGTAGTATTGTAAACTTCGATTCAAGTAACACTAACTATGATATTTTAATAAAACTGGAAAGAACGTTCCTTAAATTGCAGATTAAAGGAAAAATTAAAATATCATAGTTAGTGTTACTTGAATCGAAGTTTACAAAAATATTTCATTTGAATTAATGTTAGTGATTATTAAGTAAAAAATTTTTTTTTTGTTTTTAAGAAAATATTTAAAAGATGTTCTTTTTCTGATGGGCAAAATAATATTGCCCATAGTTGTGATAGTAAATAAATAAATAATACATCCTCTAATTTTTGTTACCATATTTTAAACCAGAAAAAGACGTTAATAAGGTATTAACATCTTTTATTATTTGAGGGATATAGAGCTGAAACGAGTTCCTTTAACAAAACAATTGGGTGCACAGTGTTACCCATAAGGCGGAGATAAAAATCCCCTAAAAGATACTAATCCATAAAGATACTATTACTAGTATAAACGGAACAAATTTACAGAACATATTAAAGAATGTTTAAAATATAAATCAAAACACAAACAATGTGCGGGAAGTCAAAAACAATTGATTTATTGTAACCTTACTAAATTTATTATAAATAAAACTCTTGGAGGAGGTTTTAAAGCGGTTGCACAGAGTCCCTAAGAGCCCTAAAGAGATGTTTCAGGCCTTTCAATGAATTAAGATATGCTATGCCTCCTCTAGTAATAAACCTCTATGCTCAAATCTATACAAGGCTCTACAACCCAAAATCGACCGATTGTTTTTCTATAACAAAGAACTGAGTGAAGTTTGTAATTAATAAATGTCAGGTAATATAAGACTTGTTAATTAACTAAATTAATGAATCAGACTCGGACAGCAGATTTTACACTCTAATTGATGGTTCTTTTAAGTCCTTAACAACAAGCTAAGGAAGTAGTATCTTTGTCTTATAATAAAACAAGCTTAAACACTGATGATTCTTCACTATATTAATGCAATGATAGATTGACTAGAAGAATCATAATGGTCCAAGAGCCGGACCTAAAAAAATGAGACTCATTTTGTACTACTTCAAACTAAAATTATTCTGAAAATATACCTTAAATTATGAAGGAAAAGCATAGTCTGCCTATCCAGGGTGGAGCCTTTATATGATTAAATATGTTTTCTTATAACCAAATTTAGACCAAGAGCCCAGGGGTGTTTTGTTAATAAAAATTGTAATGGCTGGAAACCGGTCTCAATTTTTCGTAAATACCTTCCTGAACAAGATCTGCAATTCTGCCGACTCGTATCGGATGGCTGTCCCAGGCAGAACCTTTGACCCCTAAAGTGCGTTCTGCCTGGGACACCCATCCGATACGAGTCGGCAGAATTGCAGATCCTTGTTCAGGAAGGTATTTACGAAAAATTGAGACCAGTTCCAGCCATTACACTTTTTGTTAACAAAACACCCCTGGGCTGTTGGTCTAATTCTACTTAGTTGGGTAAAAGCCCATTCTGGAGTGGAAGGAAATGAAAAAGCAGACTTTTTGGCCAACCAAAAATGACACCCTAACAGAAAGCTACAAATTGTACTCGAAATCTCACATACTTCAGACGGCAAAAAAACTAAATTTAGAAAAATGGAACAAAATGTGGACGAATTCTTCCAATGGATCTATAACAAAATTATTTTTCCCTACCATTAATCATCGATTAAAATTTGGACCTAGGGACTATTCTCACAAACTAACTATGTTTATGACAGGACATGGAAAATTTAATTACTACAATTTGAAAAATTGAAATTTTATGTTTAATTTTTTATATTTTAATTTCAATGAAAATATTCAATTGAAATCATTTTTTTTACAAAAAAGAAACTTTAGGAACCTCCGCATTTTAAATTTGAATGAAAATATCGGATTGAAAACATTTAACATTTTTTACCAAAGAAGAAAAGAAATATTAAGAAAAGAAAACCAAATTTATACAAATTTGTTTTTAAAAGGCATGTAATACAGTTGTGGAACGTGCTGAAAATAAACGGCCTCTAGTAGTGATTACTAGAGTTATAAGTTATCTTCAGCTAAATTCTATATTACTGCCTAATAATAAAATTTAAGTCATCATAGAAACAAGCAAGACGTATAAAGGTATAAGTGGATGCGTTGAAAATCGTGATTTGCACGGCCTTTTAAATTAATGCTATTGAATTTTATTTACTACATAGTAATTAATAAACTCATAACATTATTACAGCATTTATACATTAATTTGGTTCTTTTTGACGTCAATAAGTAAAAATAAATCAATGCCAGTAAATTCCGGATCCTAGTTGGAATTTAATTTTCGAAAAAACCGATTAATTTCAAATATTTCAAGAAGAGCTTTTGAACTATGGAAGACCATAATTTTAGGGTTTGTAGTGCTTTGTCAAAATTAATAACTTTTTCGGTATCGTAGAGGGTGCGATAAATTCTCTAGTATCTCTATAATCTGAAATAAGATTAATGGACTTGAGATAAAAATCAATTATTGAATTCTTCATCATAGAGTCAGAGGTTTCTTAGGGATATTTTCAATTATAGACTTACTTTACTTGGGGAAAACTTAAAAAAAATGAGGTAATAGAAAAAAATCCAGAACACCTCTCAAAAGGTATAAAAACAAATAAATGTGCCGTGAAGATTTAGGTCATCCGGTGGTGACCGCGTTAATGTAGATGAAGAATCCGACGCAACCGCGGAATAACCGCGGAAGCCTACGTAGTTTATTAAATAAATTTGCCATAAGTTATGTTGTTATGTTCTAAAGTACGCCTACTATCTAATAATCTAACGATGTAAACTTATTTCATTCAAATCGGACTCACAGTTTAAAAGTTATAAGCGTTTAAACTCAGGGGTCTACATTTTTTTATAGACAGTATAGTTTCCATTAAATACGGCCCAGTTAAGGTATTCATTACTCATCATATGGAACAAAGAAAATCAATAATGTTTTAACAGAAAATTACTAAGTAGAAAAAACTAAGTTAGTTTCGCTGTGTTCAATAATACATTGAACACAGCGAACTAACTTAGTAGAAGACCATCATCACAGCTGTAATTAAATTTGGAAAATGATATTATTAAATAAAAATAACTATTTATATATAAATAAAAACAGGTTAATTACACAAAAGTCATTTATTGTTTAATATATAATAACTAAGCTTTCGACTAAAAATTAGTCATCATCAGAGTTTAAAAAATATAAAATAAAATACAATTTATACAAACTACTTCATATTGCACCTTGGTAAGGTTTGGTAAGCTATGTTGATACATAGCTTACCAAACCATACCAAGGTGCAATATGAAGTAGTTTGTAAAATTGTATTTTATTTTATATTTTATATTTTTTAAACTCTGATGATGACTAATTTTTAGTCGAAAGCTTAGTTATTATATATTAAACAATAAAGGACTTTTGTGTAATTAACCTGTTTTTATTTATATATTTTTTTATAAGTCCACAAAAAGAAACTTTTTAATAACTATTTATATAATTTTCTTATTTTGTATATTTTATAAATAGCTTATAATATTTTCCTGCTAGGTTATGAACAAAGAGACTAATACTTATAGGGAGGACTTACATAAAATAACACTGTGATGAGGGGTCTAAAAGTAAGACAGTATCCATGGGGTGACATAACGGTACTTACTCCTACTATAGTCTCCCTAGAAGGAGATTAGAGACTCCCTATCATCTACAACCCCCATTGGAACACATATTTATAATGCACCCTACAAACGGCGGGCATTTTTAAGTGACGTCACATTAAATCACTTTATACTATACAACATAGATAATTAAAGAATAAATGCGATAGATAATACACTTATTTTAAATTCATTTTACTTAATTTAAAGCAAAATAATCGAAAAATAATGTAATATTTACGTGAAATTGTAAATGTAATGAAAAATCAAAAAATTACATCACCAATGTAAAATCATACTACCAAGCTACCCAAGAAACGATAAGAGCTTATATATCCTCCCTCTAAGTATTATTCATAGAGATCATGGAGATCAAAGTTAATACTAATATCATAGCTCACCATAGCGCATAGAATACAAAGTGAAACATGGGCTTTAAAAAAAAAAAATAAAATAAAGTAAGTCTCTATGCTTATGAAAGAATTTCCAATGGGCTGCTGTTAAAGGTTTTATTGACTTTTAGTGAATTTACAAACGAAAAATGCGCTCATGTTTTAGACTAAAGCTAAACTGGAAACAATATCAGACTAGAAGTCAAGACGATGAGAGGATAGTTGTGCCTAGCTGCAGAACATCAGCTGCGTGTAATCACAGTGCTTTCACAGCTCCTAAACTGTACAATAACTTGCCCATACATATTCTTTCTACTATCCCTTACAAGACCTTTAAAAATAAGTTTAAAAATCTTAGGTACCTAATTAGGCAATTCATTTATTTTTTCTCTTTTGTTTGCTTAACTTTGTTGACTTAAATTTATAAATGTATACTTTTTTTATGCTTTTTACTTTATTTAATTTGATATAGGAGTAGATATAAGGAGTAGACTCGTGTCCCGCACAAGCCTTGAGCTTATGCGACACAATATATATTATTTTATTTATTTATAATTTGTAATTTAACCTTTGTAAACAGGTATTTATATATAAATAAACGATTTATTATTTATTATATCCTGAAGGACGTCAGTTTAACAGAGCGAATGTTTTACTTTTGAATCTACTGCATGTCTCTAATTATGAAAAAGAATTGGAAAAAATATATTTACCCAAATAGTTCGTAAACCGTGGTCACATTTGTACGTGGCTGTTACTCCTGGTTCTGTTGAATTTTTTGATAAAACTACTTGAGCATTCGGTGGTACTGCCGGCCAGCCGCAGTCTGAAACCAAAAAACAAATACATACAAGCATGGGCAAAACTAACAAAAAATGCACTTTAACAGAACAAATCAACGGTAAACAAGAAGCACACATTAACAAGTGCAAACATAAGTAAAAAATTAAAAGGAATACGACTTAGCAAGTGTAAAATAATAAAACAATATATATATATATATTAAGAAGGTCTAACAAGAAATACGCACTAGCTCGTGTAAACAAAAGGGAGATAATGAAAATAGAAGGGGTGATAGTGCTAAGGGAGAAGTGATAGATCACCAGGCTACGTGCTGTATAGGAACATGCTGTTAAATCTTTTTCTGCTAAGTCACAAAGACTCAAGATAGTGCCAACCTTATGAGTGCAGGCATTTTCCGTCCGATCCTCAGGAAAGCCGTGATTTTAAATAAGTTTCAACAGCTTCAATTAGAAACAACACGTGCCCTATTTCCAGACTAAGTTTTCCTGTTCTCGAAACCATCAGGCAGAAACATCTATGTTTTTATTTAAGCTACTTTTGAAGGTCCTAAATTTTGCGTTAACCAAGGTTAGGGTTATAGGGGGATTTTTAGGGTTAATTTTAGGGGAAATTTTGGGTTAGGGACACATTACGAATACTTGTCATTCTAAAGGCTCGGAACCACAAGCTTAACGACCCTTTCGAATCCTAGAAGCCCCGACCAGGATCGAATCCGGACTGTCTAGGTGGCAGAAGCACGTGTATGCATAACATCACCGGGATGACCCCATAAACGAATTTTATACTGACAAGCGCCATTTTCTTATATTTTTTACACATCAATATATTTTTTTAAATTATATTTGTAAATATACAAATAACATTGTAAATACATTAACCTTATTGGTTTTCGTCGAACCATTTGTATTAGCCAACTTGAAGTTTGGTACTTGAATGGGTAACCACTGAACGGGTCAAACGTATCTATACTCAATACTTCAGAATTTTAATGCAGGGCAAAGCAAATCTGAACTTGTGCGGAAAAGTATCGTTTACTCGGTACTTGAATTTTTAGAAGTAGTTATTAGCAGAAGAAGTTTTAGAAAAAGTATCAAGTAGCCAATTTTGAAAAATAGAAATTTACTCCCAAGATGCAAGATTTTTATTGCTTCAAATAGCTTCTTTTAGCCTAAAAGATATAAAAACAAATTTCTTGTTCGGGTCCTCTTAATAAATTTAGAGGATACCACTTTCAAAAAATGTATATAATTAGCTCTAACCCCAATGAAGTTCCCTCCCTATTGGGAGGGAACTTAAACTCCCAAGTAGGAAAAAGTTACTTTCTACTTCAAAGGTAGTGCTTCTTTCCTCCCTAAAAAGTAGTCAATAAACTTCACATTATACACAGTCTGAAGAGAAAATATATATTTCAGAGAATATGCGACGAAAATAAATTAGAAACAATCGTCACCAGTAAGAAGTGTAACTTTGTCAAAGAATGAGCAAGTGATATAACTGTCTTTAAACAGGTCATTCCAATCTGTTTCACACCGTGTTTAAACTCATTTAACCGGAAAAACTGCCATTGAGGAAAACAATAAATAAAAGAAAGATAAAAGCTTAGATTTGTACAGATCCCTGGTCTGGTCAATCGTGTTGACAAATGACGCGTTCTAGTCCACTTGGAACCTACTTTATTTTCCATTGGGGGTAGCAGCAGGGTAATTGGTGATTAATACACAGGGTGGACCAAAAGACTCCCACTTACTAAACATAAATTAATAAAATTTGGGGTACTTTTTTGAGTAAAGAAAACTTATTTTTTGAGTTAAGTTCTCTTTATTGGTGTAGTTAACTATAGGTGTAGCATGCAACACCGAATTTTGCGTAAAAAAGGCGTCCGCATGCCAGGCGAATTTCCTTTGGAATGCGTGTTTCCGTACTTAACAATCCATTTCTTGCTTATGGTTCCGGTTTATGCTTTACAACCTATGCAGTTATTCAATTATCAATCACTACTTGTAAATAATTTTTTCTGTATTTTTCAAGGAAAATGCTTAAAATTATCCTGTTAGTTATACTACTGAGTCAACAATTAAAGTACTTTACAGTCACATATTATTTGTAAAGGGTCATTTTGTTGATAAAGCAATAATTAATGAACGCTGCAGTCGCAAATTATCAGTAAAGGGTCATTTTATTGTTGAGGCAATAATTAATAAACACCGCAGTCGCAAATTATCTGTAAAGGGTTATTTTTTTGTTGAGGCAATAATTAATAAACACCGCAGTCGCAAATTATCTGTAAAGGTCATTTTATTGTTGAGGCAATAATTAATGAACGCTGCAATCGCAAAATATCTTTAAAGGGTCATTTTATTGTTGAGGCAATAATTAATGAACGCAGCAGTCGAAATAATATTATTACTGAGTCAATAATGAACGAACGTTACAGTCATTATCAGCCTGGATAGAAAAGCGATGCATTCTGTCTACGTAATATAGAAGGTTAAGGGTTCTATACTTTTTTTGCTATTATAAAATACTTTATTAATTTAAGTAAACTATAAATACAGAAAATGAAAGAGGTTAGGTAATTTATTTCAAGCATTTAATGAATGAGTTGTGAGAAGGAATGATAATAATAAATTTAAAAACCTATATTTTTATAAATAAGTTACAGCCTACATATATAAGCACAGATATAAAGTATTATGAGAATCTAATAGAGGTAATATACGTCATGGGATTAAAATATGAATGATCATAACTAGAAAAAGTAATAAATAGGTACAAAATATGTTTTTAAAAAAAGAAAATTAGAGTGAGAAGTGAGTAAGTCTAATTATGCCTTAGAGTAGAGTACTAAAAATAATTAGTGTGCAATAGAAAAAATTATAATGATGTAATAGTTTGATAGAAAAAAGCAAGCTAGAAATAATATAAAAAATACAGATAATAATACATAAATAAATCTATTAGGATAGGTTAAGTATAGATATTAGAAAGAGGAGGTCAACATGAAGATCTATATTAAGTCCGAGGCTAGCTATTTATGATATGTAAACAAGCATCTGCTGCAATAAAATGCAACTTTACTACCTAGTTACATAACCTGGTATAACTCCTTCAAATTACAAAATAAGTTAAAGGAAGACAAGTTATTTTTTATTCAGAGTAGAATAACTATACTACAATAGAAAATTAAGTAGACAAAACTATAGAAATATACTAACAAGAAATATTAATTAAATAAAATGATAAAAAAGTTGTTTCTAAGCTACGTAAATAATTCATAAAATGAAAAAGTGATAAAAAGTTACTAGCAGAGCGTGGTTTCGATCCACGGACCTCTGGGTTATGGCCCAGCACGCTTCCACTGCGCCACTCTGCTCTGGTGAAGGAGACAGAACCCAACAATCTATATAAGAATATATACTACCTACTCCGTAAAATGATAATTCGCAATATTTAATACTCGAAGCTTTCGATATTATATGTCAATAATTAGTTACGTAACTTTTAAGTATTAAATAATTATTTATTGCGTAATGTTTAAAATTAAAGGGAAATTTAATTAATTATAATTAGGTAATCCAAATATTTTATTAATTTTTCTCCACTTAATGCAATGGATATATTTATATTATATGCGTAAAAATGGAATGTTGAAGATAATGGTTAAAAACTTGGAAGTTTTAAAATCTGTATAGTTAGTAATTTGATGTATGATAATATGACTATGTTCATTCAGCGTATTTAACAGGTTATCGTATTCCATACGCATTTAATACGATACGGTTCTTGCATTAGTACGTTCACACACACTTCTAGATCCGTGGATCGTATAGAATACGATCTCTCAATACTAGCTGTATGAACCATACGGAGGGGATCCGATCGCATACGCTAGAACTAGGGAGATGGAATCTAAATGGATCCCCCGATACGCTGTATGTACTTTAGAGACGATCGTATTTAACGGATAACCTTTTCGTCGAACTTTTATTTCACTTTATTTTACCTCTATATTACCGTTTTTGATCAAATAACTTTTGGAATATTATTTTTTTTAGTGTAACTTTATTATTATGCAAAGAAATCACAATTTAATTAACTATATTTTTTGTTTTAAACTTTCTTATAACCAAAAGTGACCTTCACTATAGTGAAGGTTTACTTTCGGTTATAAGGAAATTTAAAACAAAACATACATTTAATTAAATTGTTATACTTAATAATAATAATGTTACATAATAATAATGTTACACTAAAAAATCGGGTACAGGGTACCTCGGAACTTTTCCTCATCACATCGGATTCGCTACGCTTATTCTTCCAGCTTCGGACTCCCTTCGCTCGTCATCAGAATATACAGTTCGTCAAATTTATACTGAAGCATGTCCTCGGACACGCATCTCTTGTCCAGGCACTGACCACGCTCAATGCTGCTTATATTTTATGATCCAAAAAAAGTATAGATATACTTTATCTATACAACTTTATAATAAGTATAAAACAAAAGTAGTAATTGAAGAAATGAATAAATTAATAAGCAGAAAAATTAGAAAAAAAAAATCTTACGTTTTCTCCTAAAAAACAGTATACCAGGTCTGGAGTAATAAACCAATTAAAAATTATTCTTTTTCAATGAGCCAATTAAAAAGATATAATTAAGCGGTTAAAAAATGACTCTGGGTCTATTGTGAGAGTAACAATGAAGTGACAGGTTTACCGGGAGTTGTTAATGACGGTTGGCAGGCGGAGGGTTAACAGAAGCAAGCCAACTTTTAGTCCATTGTCCCGGCTCAGTCTGAGACAATAAAGTTAATGGTTTTCTTAGATCTTTATTATCTAGATTAGTTTGAGGATTTTAACAAACCCATGGAGATAATGTAGGAAAACTAATGATTTCGAATAAAAGGGATGACGTTTTAAGGAAACCGTCATCCTAGACCCGGAGGTAGATGGAGAAATAGTAGCAAACTTTCTAAGCTAACATCACGGAATACTTAGAACTTAATAGTCTCTGCTAACCTTAAACAAGTTATGATTTAAGGAGAGAATTAAAGGTTAAGTTGCTAGAACATTGCAATGTTCTAAATTAAGCGTATTAAACAACAATGGCTGCAAAAAACTAATTGTAAAACAAAGCTGCTTGTTCATATTTAAAAACAAATAACCTTTTCCTAATATAAGTCATAAGTATAATACCAGGTTAAACTCAGAAAAATCTATATTTTAACAGTCATGTTCCAAGGCAGTCAAGTGAAAATCAATCTACTACGCAGGTATTACCATGCTAAAGCATCAAATAATTGTAAATTACTAAAGAAATTATCATAATTTAAAAATCATATTTTAAATTTTCTCATTGAATTTGAAATTGATACCATTATTTCTTGATATTACCAAAATATGATCTTGAGCAATGTCAAAATAAATGCTTAACAAATTTATAGCCTTTCTTCAATTTGATTTTTTTTCTCTTTTTAGTTTTAAATTTTATTTTTGAAACTAAAAACTCTAGGTATTATTTATTTTCTTATGATTTATAACTTATTAATCTCAAACAAGGTAAAACATTAAATACGTACAATTAACCATTACAATTACACAATAATAAAGAACTAAACTATGACTCGACATAGATCTGCTTTTAAACATTGTGTGTGTATTATTTTGTATTGAAACGTTCTATTATTTAAGTTACTGTACTTTTGTACAGTTTATTCTGGTTATTTGATTATATTAATATTCCAAGGTGTTCAGGTTACTTTTTCTGTGTTTAAAAATGTAACCAATAGGGTCCCCTAAAGTAATAATGTCTCTAAAGGGGAAACCAACAAACAGAAATTACCACAGAGGAAACCTGCAAGGATGTAACTTTGGGATAAATCGACAGGAGAAGTTGATACACTCACTAGATTGTACGCATGTTTAGTTAGCATCAAGTATAAGCAGTCCGTATGTCACATGTGAATTCTTCTCTAAATAATAATAATTAATTTTAAACTTCTTTATTTTAGTAATATACAAAGTTAGTACATAAATAATATATTTATAAAGATAGCCTGCTCGTGATGGCCCAGGAGCCTGAGTTGAGCAGAGGTGACTATTGACCTTAATATTAAACTTAATTGTACATTTTCTTCTTACTAGTGTTTTTTTAAAATAAAAATATCGAATTTTTCTAATTTCTAGAATTTATTTTAATAAATCATTAAACATTATTTTTATTAGAATAATGTAAATACATACTTACTCATATACATATACATACATACGTATATGCATACTCACTTACAAACATATACACCTACATACACACACATACATACATCTACATACACACATACTTACAGATATACATATACATACATATACATATAAACATACACACACACACATATATATTTATATACATATATTTTCTTTCTTTTGGCTTTTGTATATTATTAATTAATTATATTTGCATATTTGTATTTGTATTTGTACTTTATTTATCCTTCTTCTCATAATTGGTGATTTGTTGAAGTAAATACGATTTGATGTGCTTTTTAAAAGTATCATATTTTTCTTGAGTTTTATACTTAGTGGTAAGTTATTAAACCAAATAATTGCTCGGTAATACCACTGTCTTTGGCCAGTACTTGTGCGACAAAAAGGAACAGATAATAACTGAGCTTCTAACTGTCTGGCATTCTGTCCGTGTATCACCAAGTCTAGAGAGTTAATATTTTTGTAAATAGAAACGTTAGACAGTCACTTTTTTATTTGTAGTAGTATTTGTAGTGCTTCTTAAAACTGTTCAAGTCCAAATAGAAACAGTCATCTCTTTTACTCTATGAACTTGTATTTTTATAGTAATAAAGATTATTGAAAGCAAAACTGACTGACAGACAGAATGACTAATGCGAACCTTTACATTAAAATCCAGTGAAAGTATAATAACTTGATATAAAAAGACCGGACAGATACGCGCAAGCGTATTGCGTTTCCAGGTAAAAGTATGCCAACTAAGTATGCACAACACTTGATCTTATTAAAGAATAATTATTTTGCAAGTCACACGCACCTGTTGATTCCTTTCACTCATTAAAACTTGCATTTCTTTTGCTGAAAACAACTCATTTTAGCTTGTAATTGAGGAATCTTCCTAATTAAAGAATTAAAAGCGAAATGGTCATTTTTAGATTTCTGGGACTTCTGCTGTATGCTTTCCAATCCTACTAATTCTTATTTTTAAATAAACATTTTTAAAAATGCTCTCTTCAAAAAATTATTTTAAAAAAATATTAAATCCCTTTGCTCGAAGATGCGTACACAAAACATGTTATATTCCACGTCATTATAACATAAATTTCCTTATTTAATAGCGTTACAAGTCTGACAAAAGTTAATAGCTTCTTAAACAAAACTAAAAATCGTAGCAAGATGACATTTTGTTAAAAATAATTATCGCTACGCTCATCCTCCCTACTTTAGATTCGATTCACCAAATTTATAGTGCAACATGCCTCCGGACTCGCTTCGCTCGTCCTCACATAGTAAATGTGAATGTGAACGCTACGTCAGAGTAATTCAAGAACAAGGAACAATCTGAATAAAGCGGAATGAATCACGATGTACATGGTTTTATGAATCATAAGTGCATCCATTGTCGACCACTAAGTATCTAAAAGAAAGGCCTGGTCTTATGTCGAATTACCTTCACTGCCAGAATCCTAGAACGACTTTGAGCTCATTTGATCGGACCTAATGAAGCATCCCTACTATTTTTGCAACATAATAATTGGAATGTTCAAATGATATCGGAGCAAAGAATGTTGAGAGGTAAGGCCATTTCATGGCAACATTTAAAATGCGAGGACATCACATTGGATCACTTCATTCCAAAGTACCAAAGACACCGCACTGAATCTTTATTACTTCATAATGTAAAATATTTTACTTTACATATAATGGCTCTGTCAGTTTAAAAAAATTAAAACTCCAACGAAAACACGTAGTTATATAATAAAAATCTATCGATTAATTTTTTTAAATATCCCCACATGCTAGTCTTACATTGAAGTTAGGTTTGAACTAATATGCACAACGACTACAACAATTAGACGTCCAAGGGCGCTCAAAGCTCAAAGCACTCCTGGATACGGCCATTCTAACACCAAAGTAAAAACAACTTGGTTTAAGCGTAAACACACTCACACGCTGTTGTTTTCATTATTCCTAACTTACCTTTGTTTAGTAGAACGTTTAGTATACAAATAAAAAAACAAAAAATGTGTGGGAAGCCGAAAACAATTGATTTACTATAACCTTAACTTACTCTTAGATGAGGGTTCAATATGGTTACACAGAGCCCCTGAGAGTCCCAAAATAATGTTTCAGTTCTCTCACAAGGTCTACAACAGCTAGACATCGCAAAGCAGCTAGACGGAGACGGAGGGCGCGCAAAGCACTCTTGGATACGGCTTGTTTAATACAAATGTAAAAATTAACATGATTTGTGCGTAAACACACTCACACGTTGCCTGTTTTTATTATTCTTAACTTCGTTTAGTTTATCTACATTCATATTAAATTAAGAAAGTAAGATAAATGACATTAAAAAATTGCTGAAATTAATATGTCTTTATTTACTATCCCCGTTAAGGTATAAAAAATTCATATAAACCAACATCCCGTTAGCAGTGTTATTTTCTTTACATCCGTAAACTAAGATCATATTATCAACTAAACAATGGCGTATCAAATTTCAAAGTAATTCAGGTTAAATTCAACTTGCGACTTTGTTGAAACTAACCGGCATTAGCAAGTAGTTGATAACCTTTAATAGAGTCACGTAACCTTTTTAACGGATAATCCTGTATTGTAAAAGCAGAAGAATGAGTATCAATTTTCCTTTGGGGTCATGTGTGCCACGCGACCATTTTTGTTCTATTTTTTGCTACTCCAACTTATAATTGGGGTTTCATTTTATTCATGGGACTTCCTCTATTATTATAATGGCACTTTCTTATATTATATTGAGGCCTAGCTTACAATGGACTTTAAATTTTAACCTTCCTGAACGGTAATAAAAAATAATTTATAGATGCCAAGGATGTTGAATAAAGATATGAGTCGATTTGCTATACAAAAAAGTGACCCCATGAAACCCAAAAAATAGAGAGAATTCAACACGAAACACACGTCGAAAACCAACTGCACATGCTTGGTACAAACTGCGCAAGCTTACAATTCTTATAACAGCGCAGGTCTAAGAGGCAAACTTACCTTTTAATGGTTTCCCATTGTTTATTGCTTGACAAGGTTATAACAAAACACGCTTAAATTATCACTTCACTGAAGTGACAAAGTATAGTCCAAAATTTAAAATTAAATAAGCACAAATGGCTTAACAAGCACTTCTAAACGTTTAGAAGCAAACTCGACAACCTTGCTACATAACCAGCGTTTGGCGCCTTTTTTTCATTATAACCAAGAGGAAGGTAAGTTTGTCCTATTTCTCTATCTCATACAACTTCCATGGGGTCAGAAATGTTCCTTAATGCGTCATCACCTTTATTCAAGATCCTTGATATTATGTGTTCATAGAGACATTATTACTTTTGGTTGAATTTTGAAACATCGAAAAAGTAACGTAAAAACGTTCGATTATCAATTTAACCAAATAAACAGAACATAATTGTAGTTATTTTTATAGTACATCGTTTTAACATACAAATCAAAACACAAATTATGTGCAGGAAGCCGGAAACAACTAACTTAATATAACCTTAACTTACTCTTAGAAGTGGTTTCAATCAGGTTACACAGAGCCCCTGAGAATCCAAAAAAGATGTTTCAGTTCTTTTAATGTATTGAGATAGCCTACGCCTCAACTCTATGCGTGTATTACATTTACATATTTATATTAATTATAACGTATTTTAATATTCGCGGGAATATTTCTAATAGTACTTGATGCATAATATTATTTACAATTTTATTATATTCTTTGAGATATACTATCCAACGGTTTCCAAATTAAAGCGGCTTCTCTTGCTTCCGCTTCATGTGGCAAGCGATGAAAGAATCTGGCTTAAAGGCCCGTCTACAATCTTAAGTTAAGTTAGGAAGAATTGAAGAAGTGAAGAATTTTTCAAAATCTCTTTTTCTTCTTAAATAATTCTTTTTCCCGCTCTTTTGACTAAAAAACCATAAGAATGGTTTTTTATAAGTTACTTAAAGAAGAATGTACTACGTTATCTGTTTTTGAATTATTACAATATTTTGTAAACGATGTGATGTGATTGTTTTGATTGTTGTTGTTTGAATATGTGATTATTTGAATATGTGATTGTTTTGTTTGTTTGAATATTCTTTTATATAATATATATTTTTCTTTTTATTTTTGAATTATATAGTTTTTGAAATGGATGAGGTTCCTACGTCTGTAGACATACTAGAGATAAGGAAAATAACGCTCCCAACATTACCTCATCCATTTTGATTTTATTTATTAATTAAAATAAATAAAACACGGTCGATTTTAGAAGTAAATTAAAAAAATATTTGCAAAAAGTCTTAAAAAATGGAAGGAAAGATCATTGAAAAAGCAATGGTTATTTAAATTGTATTAAAATTGTTATTGAGCTCTGCTCGTTGTTACCATAAATAATAAATAAAATGTGTGTTGACGGTAGAAAGAAAAGTAGTTTATTAGTAGTTTATGTTTATTTAAATTGTATTAAAATTGTTATTGAGCTCTGCTCGTTGTTACAATAAGTAAATAAATAAAATGTGTGTAGACGGTAGGAAGAAAAGTAGTCTAAATACAGCTATATGTGTAATTGTAACTTTAAAACTTGACTTAACAACTCAGAGGTTGTAGACGTGTTTACGGATCTCTTAAGTCTAAAGAGCGGGAATTTCAAAATAGTTTGTTCTAAGTGAAAAATTCTTCACTTCTTCGATTCTTCCAGAGGAATTCTTCACTTCTTCGATTCTTCCTAACTTAACTTAAGATTGTAGACGGGCCTTAACTCTTTTTGGAACGAAGATTATTTTTATTTGAGGTTATAAAAATCACTTTATTTACTTAAACCTTGATATCAGTTGTATTATCTTTGCTCCTGAAAATAAGTAAAAAAAGCGTGATAAATATAATTTTGAGCAGCGAAATCCTGAAGGATATCAACCATATGCTCGATTTCGCTGCTTGTTTTGCTCATGC
This sequence comes from Microvelia longipes, assembly GCA_018340805.1. Classification (NCBI taxonomy): domain Eukaryota; kingdom Metazoa; phylum Arthropoda; class Insecta; order Hemiptera; family Veliidae; genus Microvelia; species Microvelia longipes. The sequence goes on from JACMZG010001908.1 coordinate 13,205,150, forward strand.
GATATGATTCCCGCCACAAACTTAGAATTCCGGCGGCCATCTTGCTGAAATCAAGCTTCATCTTGCGGAGTGTAACTTTATCCACCTTGTACTCATCTGATAAGTTGAAAACATCTGATGAGTACCAGATGGGTGTTGATTTTATTCATCAAGGTCACTCATGGCGGGAAAAGTTCCTCAGCGGCGGGAAAATTTAGCTCACCTCGGCGAGCTTATGACTCTTATCATAACCTAACATTACCTTCTATGTATAGAGATATATACTAGAGGGGGCATAGCCTATCTCGATAGATTCATCTTTTTGGGGCTCTCAGGGGTTCTGTGTGACCTCATTGAAACCTCCTTCAAGAGTCAGTTAAGGTTATAATAAATCAATTGATTTTGGCTTCCCCCACATTTTTGTGTTTTGATTTGTATTTTTAACATTGCCCTATATAAGTTATTGTAATTTTGTACTGATTCTTTGATTGTATTTACTATCAAGGGTGGTCAGTTTACTTTTTCGATGTTTCAAAATTTAACCTATAGGGCATCTCTAGTAATAATATCTCTATGGTGATCTTAGAGTGAAGCATAGAGGTATATCATTAGAAGGGGCATACTCTATCTTAATACTGAGTGCTTGTACATCTTGAGAGGCTTAAAATATCTTTTTGGGGTTCTTTCAAACCTCACTGATTCTTACTCTATGGGTGACTTCTTACTCTACTTTTCACACATTGTTTGTAATTTTTTTGTATTATATTATAAACGTTCTAATATATAAGCTACTGTAATTATGTACTGTTTATTTGATTACATTAATAGTCGACGGTGTTCAGGTTATTTTTTCGATTTTTCAAAATTTAATAAATAAGATCTCTCTAGTAATAATTCTATGTTTAGAAGTAAGATATTGCAGACTTAGATACACTGTAGAACCAAAATAATAAAGTATAAAGACACTATGAACTCAAAAGATATCTCCAAGTAATTGTGTAAACACAGTTCTCACCCCAAGTGATAAAAAAGCTAATTTTTCCTTTGGAAAAAAAGCTAAAATATGTTTGAAATAAATAAATACTATTGATAAATAAATTAGAGCTAGAATTTAATTAATGTCTTAAATTGTGTAAATACAGTTGTCACCCCAAATGATAAAAAAAAGATAAAAAAAAATCCTTTGGAAAATCGCTAAAATATGCATGAAATAAATAAATACTATTGATCAATAAATATATCCTCGAATTTAATTAATGTCTTAATTAAATTAAAACAAAGCAAGGACTTGTTTCTCCCGTAGTATGTTAAGATTTTACCTCTAAGAGGGAGAAAATAGTGTATTATAATGAAAAGCGAGTTTTAAATAATTTAATAAAGTTACCGTTTGAATTATAGGAGAATATATAATTTCTTGTTTAGTTTGCCTCCACAATTAATTTAAAAGCTCCTCGATCGACTTTATCAATGGTAATTATAAATGCTGTCTATTTTAAGAAATCAGTTATAATTAATTTTGAGATTTTAATGATATGAAAGAGTATAACAGCTGTTTGCTTTGTCACGCTACAAAACAGTGATGTCAGAATTTTTTGAGGATTTTATTTTTATCTAAACTAAGATTTTGATAACTCCACATCAAAAGTTTACATTAGGACTTCATATTGTCAAAAAAACTTTTTACCATTTTATTTAAATTATTCATATTTATTATTTTTTAAACTAATTCCTTTGTTTTATTAATATAAATGCTGCAAGTCAATAACAATTAGTTTTTTAAAAACTTAGTAAATGTTTTAAATTTTATTACACACTCGGTGATAAAACTTAGTAAAAATTGTGCGACTTCTGTAAGGATTGAACTTTTAACCATTCAGTAAAGAGCTAAAGACCCTACCAACTGAGCTAAAGGGTAAATTCAGCGGGAGAAGAGTAGGTAACCAAAGCTATTAAAACTACTGCAAGTAACTTTTCTGCCTTTAGGTTTAATCCAGGAGTTATGAGTCACTATTCTCCCTCTACAAGAAGGAAAAAAGAACACTTTTTCTCCTTTGTAGAAATAAATACATATTTTCTCCGATAAGTTTTAAAATAGAAGTTATAAAGCCATCAAATTTTTTCTACTAGTTTATATTTTAAGGGTTCTATCTATATGTCATACATTGAAAACCAGTTAGAAAATTGGTGAAATGGAAGCTTAAGTTTGAAATTCAAAAGTCAATAGTTTTAAATGTCCGCCGATTTAAAAATATGATTTTTGGTGGATCCATAAGTCACTTTGAGAGGTAGATTTGAGTTAAATTTCAACTCGATTGGTCATTTTCGATGAACAAAAATTTGCTGAATCAATGAGGTTAACGTGGTCTTAAAAATATTATTTCCTAGGAAGATTATCTAGTCTGATTTTTGTGCTAAATTTTAACTCTCTAGCGTCAACACAAAGGGAGATATGCGTAACACAGACACACAGAGCAAGATAAAAAAAAACTCACACTGAGTGTTTTCAGTCCTAACACAGATTATAATAATGTAATCTCAATATCCTTAGAGTGGGCGTGAATGGAGTCCATTCAAATCCAAAAATGAAAGAAAAAAAGTCTCTCCATAAAATGAAGTTTTATTTTATGGAGAGAATTCTTTTCTTTTATTATTTACGTAATTTCAGTTTCAGATTTTTAAGGCAAGCACAATACTTCTCCTATATTATACGGCCTAGGTAGTTCCTATAAATTTAGCGAACGGTATTTCTGAGGACGAACGAAGCGAGTCCGAAGCAGGAGGATGAGCGTAGCGAATCCGATGCAATGAGGAAAAGTTCCGAGGTACCCCGTATCCTATTTTTTTTATTAGTAAATGACACATATTAATTTTCTCCTAATAACAGACTATTTCCTTATATGATGACATAAGTTAGTTAATCTAAATAATCTATAGAGAATATAAAATGATTATAGTAATACATAAGGTTCAGGTTAATGTGCTATGTGATTTCATACACACATAGTGTAGCTAAAGAATACTATAATGTCTGGGAGAGTGCGTTACGCGCCACTGATAATGTAATACTTCACCTTGGAACATAATATCGCACCGTAAGATAATTTTATATTACTTTATATTTCCTTAATTTAATCAAAAACTCTGCAAAGTTTTGGACGGAGTATGTTATAAAAGAAATAATGCTGCTAGTTTGGACTCTAATGAATATTGTATAAAAGAGGATAATGCGATTAATAGATTTTTTTTAACAAAATAACTATTTATTCTACAAATAAGAGATTAGAATCTATCCAAAACATATGTGAAAGAGCAAGGAACAGACTTAGCTCCTGTTCTATAGCTTAGTACTTAGCTACTGTTCATTAACTTCATTAACATTAATTTTGCACGTCTTTATTTAGAGGCAAAACTACCTAAAATTAAGGCAGGTTGCCTTACTGGAATACTTCTTACCCTCGATCTTATCGTTCTTTCTTATTTGATTATCTTGAAACAGTTTTGTTAATAAAAACAGAAATACATAAAAAAGGGTATAAAAACATATAATATTATATTAAAATAAATAAGTACAAAAAGTAATAATTAATTAATAATGGCTTTAAATAAAAAGGGTTTACCTTGAGGAGAGGTATATATGCAGGGAGGTACACTGCGCACTGATTGAATTACACTGAATTTACGTTCCTTATGTTATCTTTTAAGAAAATAAAATAAAGGCTATAGTGATGTACTGTGGTGGCTAAATGAACTGGATTCTTAACTGGCGAAATGAGCGTTGTAAACTGGCGAAACAAGAAGCAGTGCTGCAGGGACTCTAGGCCCTTATATAGACTCCCCACTGTAAACCCTAAGAAACAATAATTCTCACAACTTGATTTAAGTGTCAGGGCAGGAGGGAGCCAAACATGGTTGCTATTTCTAGCAAACCTTTCAAACTCCTGTCTAACAGTATGTAGAGTCTATTTGAAAGGCCCAAGTTTAAGCTTTCAAATGCCACCAAAATTAATCATACCCTATGCAGAATTTTAGATACAGCCATTTTCGTAGTCAAAAAAATGTTTAAGAAACAATTTCATTTGGAAAATTCACTACCCTATTGTGGCAATATGACTGCACCAAATAAGCCAAAAATTAGGATTTTTCTTCCATTTATGCCTACCTGTCGGCCAAATTATATTAAAATTGAAGATATCTATATATATATCTATATATATATATATATACATATATATATATATATATATATATATATATAATATATATATTATATATGGATTGTCAGAATGAAATACGTATACTAATATATATATATATATATATATATATATATATATATATATATATATGGATTGTCAGAATGAAATACGTAAAATACGTATACTAAAATTGGCACAAATTTTATTTGGATTGTAGAAGTTATCGGGGAATACAATGCGATCGATAGACTGAAGGCTTTTAAAAATGTCTACTTTAACCCTCTTTAGAGAAACAACATACAAGAAAACAAAAAGACACATTCCTCTTGTTACTCTAACTATAGAATCAAACGGGTAAAGAAGGATAAGAATGATTAAAGGTAGAAAGAATAGGAGGGGTAAGGCTGTCAGAGGTACATAGGACCTCTGAATTAACTAATTTCTCCCCATTTTTAACACCTTCTTTTTTATACTCTAATCAGAAAAAAGTATAAAAAAGGTGTAAGACCTAAAGAGATAAAAACAAGGTCGAAGGAAAATTGAGGTTCCGACCTATGGCCTACCGTGTCTCTACTGAGGACCTTTTCTATATACCTTCGTCAATGTATCCTTAAGAGGAAAAACAAAAGTTTTCCTATAATGGGAAAAGAGGAGGGAAAAAACAGAGGAAGAGGACAGGAGGACAGAGAGAGGTAACCGTGAGGGGAGCACAAAGGTCACAGCCTTCACATCGTGTGGTACTCTACGCTCTATCAAACATAATTAATTTTTGTTTTCTACCATTTTCACGTTCTCCCGAATTAGTTTTAGCCATGTTACTTTCCTGAAGCTAAAATCAACAAGAGTATTTTTATTGAAAAACATGTTGCACTGAGGACTCGTGCAACTTCAAACTCGATTGGATGGTTTCCCGGAATTTAAAAAAAAACGTTTACATTTTATTCGATACAAATTGTACAAAAGCTGATAATACAATGAAACTTGCACATTTTTCGTCTTATAAAGGACTACATGCGTGTTAAATTTAAAATTTATTTAATAATTTTGATAATTTTTGCTAAGTATTAATAACGATTAATGACGTCATATTAAAATGAATTCTTGGATAGCACAGCAACCAAAAGATTGATTAAGTACTAAGTTTGAACTCTTTAACATAAGTACACTGGGAGCTACGATGGTAATAGGCACTGAAGCAGACACGAATGCATAGACATGCAAACAGACATCTTAGTGAAAATCACTCTGGAGGTTTTAAAAACATCTGAAACAGATGACTCAGTAAAATGACGAGAAATACATTTCACGTAAATAGACCGCTTATAGCACTCAATACAGCAGATGGTCTTAAATAATCTCAAACCCTTGATGGTCGGGCTATCTTATTTTTTGGATATAATGAAAGATAATGATTAGTACTGTTCACTCTGACTCAACATAAGGCAGACCAAGATGTAACTGACCTAAACAGCGTGTGGGAGTTAAGTTGCTTATTGTTCCGCATTTCCAGATTCTTTTCAAAGGACATTGATCTTAGCTAACGCCTAATGTTGTTCGGTCATTATGGACTATATATACTATTCTTCCTACATACTGCGACTCGAATGAGATCATTTCAACAAATGATCTTATTTTTTAAATTATTTTTAGTCAGAGAATTAGCAAATATTAATTTTCAAGCAAGACATTGTCAGTCAGATTAAATTTTTAACCTCATGTAGGCTACCTAGGAAATTAATTAATGCACTGAGTGTCTTATTATACCTTTCCTTATTTTTTCCGTAGGTGATGACCCCTTGATGATCACAATCTCATAAATTCAATTTTTCTTTAAAAATTCGCTAAAAATAAAGTAATGCTAAAGATTTGATGAAACTTCAGACATTATTGACTATATACAGATATATATAGTGGTACACGTGTGCCAAATATTCCATTGATCCTATTACTTTCCCGTGTTTTATGCATTTTCAATGTCATTTGAGTCATTATAAACGATCAATGATGTAAAACACCCGGAAAGCACCACTAAGCTAGAAAATTGATTTTCGTACCAAGTTCTAACTCTCTAGCATAAACACACAGGGAGCTACGATGGTAACAGACACACATACGTACAACTTTGTATAAACCACTGAGGAGATCTTAAAAATATTCTAAACGCAAGATTCAAGTGAAATCACTGTTTCGGCTTTATGGGCCCGACACAATACTTATCCTATATACCTACAGTGCATAGCCTATCTCAATACATTGGGAGGTTTGAAACATCATTTAGGGGCTCTCAGGGGCTCTGTCTAACCTCACTGAAACCTTCTTCATGAGTGAATTGAGGTTTTCATATATCAATTGATTTCGGCTTCCCACACATTGATTGTGTTTTGATTTGCATTTTTAACGTTCTACTACATAAGTTACTGTAATTTGGTACTGATTATTTGATTGATTATTAGGGAAGGTTGTCAAGTTACTTTTTCGATGTTTCAAAATTTAACCTATAGGGCCCCTCTAGCAATAATATCTCTATGAGGAAACGTACAAATAGATTATATAGGCTTTACTAATTCGCGAAGGAGATAAATATAATATAATATCCTTGACGAAGGAGTACTTAAAGTTTTGTTTGTTTCGCTTATGATATAATTTTTTACTTTTTCTCATTTACACTGTATATACAAAGAAAAAATATTGTGTTCGCACTAAAAATCCGAAACCGATATTTCACCTGAATTACCAGTTTCAAAAGGTTTTAAGACCTCCTGACTGGTTTGGCTAACAAATGTGCCAAGTTTCATCTCATTATAAGCATTAGTTTAATTTTTATAAAATGACTTATAAAGTTAATTTTTTTATAAAAAAAAGTTTAAAAATCGAAATGTTGAAATTTGGTACCCTTTTTCGCGTTAAAAAGAATACTAAGTCTCCTTTTATTACGGCAAGTAGGTCTACGGTTTCTGTTGAATCATTTAAGTTCATTATCAAGTTCATCAATAAAGTCAGAGATCAGTACCTGGATGAGTGACCGCTGAAAATAAAACGAACGTAATATCTAAGGGCAAACGAAGCGACTCAGAGGACAAGTGGCATAATAACTTTGGTGATGTTTTTATTCTTAGGACAAACGAAGCGAGTCTGAAGAATTGAGGATGAGCGTAGCGAATTCGATTTTGTGAAGAAAGGTTTGGAAACTCGATTTTTTTTATAAAAATGTATGTAAATGTATTTTATGAAAAATATACATATTTATTAAATTCTCAGTTAGCAAAAGTTTCTCGTCAATTTTGTCCAAACCAGAAAAAAAAATATAATTCAAGCCAAATTTCCGCCAATCTTTCGGGTATAACCAGATTTAAACCCCCTCCCAACCACCTTAGGAGGTGATGGGGAGGGGGGTTTAAATCTGATTGGTTGTATCTGCTTTGTTGTAAGTCAATACTAATTATGTGACGTCACGCTTTCACAGCGTATTCTAGATCATACGAGGACTAGTGTTTACACTATACTCTATAGTGTTATAGCTTTAAAGGAAAGTCAAAACAAAATAATTTACAGTACTCTATCAGCTTAAGCCTTATTTTGTTGAATTACATTAAACAAAAAATAATTTTTTGTTAAATGATTTATATTTCTAGAATTCATCGCCTCTGAAGGTCATAAATTCACTTGAAAATAAATTAATAGCAAGACAATACAAATTTAATTTAATTAAAATTGTTAATCGTAATAAAGGAAACGATACTGCGAAACATTTCTTCAGTTTCATTTTTCATGAGGATTGCTGGCAGTGCGAAAGTCTAGAAAGATGGATCTAAGTTTCAAAACTCATTTCACAAGTTTAAGTCCTAAAATTACTCTACCACAAACAAAGTGAAGCCGCCTCAAAGCCGAGGAGATTATTTAATTTTTCTGAATTTTCGTCTGATAAATAGACCAAGGAAGTGATAAAGAAAAATGAGACATTTTCTTCCGCGAGGGAAATGAGAGAGTAAAACCAGCTTTTATTGCATTTTTACGTCACTCCTAAAAAACTTAATAAATCATGAAAAGAAATTTCGGCTGAAGAGTCGAGGATGAAGATTAAAAATATTTCAGATGAAAAATAAAATATTAAAAATTTTCTTTATGACGATAATAAAAAACTTGTGAATGAAATTGTTTGTAAGAAAACTTAGTCATGAAAATATAAAACCATAGAGATATATACTAGAGGGGGCAATAAAAACCTCCACTTTATTACCAGTAAAGGCCGAGTGATCAAGATCGCTACAGTTTTAACCTTTCAGGAGATTATTAATTGCTGGTTTGAACGGGGTTCGAATCCTGGCCAGGACGAAATCGGTTTCTTCTCCATTAGTAACAAATACTGTTCATATCGAATTCAACTATCATAATAAAGATAAAAATTATCCGAAACCACCGAATCCGATGCGGTTAAAAAAATTTTTCAAGGTACCCTGTACCCGAGTTTTTAGACACTTCGGGGCCAAATAAATTTTTAACAAAAAAGAGAGTTAATACAAATGACAAAAGTGTGTCATTTGTAATACATGGCATATATCACTAATATATATATATATATATATATATATATATATATATATTATATATATATATATTATATATATTATTTATATTATTTTTATATATTTATACATACATAGAAAAATTTAAAGCATACAAAGCATACATAAAAAAAACATTTTTTTTTTTTTTTTAGAAAAAAAATTTTAACATGCTAAATACAAAAACAAAACATGTATATGTATAGCCGCATGAGCAAATGCTTGTGCGCGGCACTGAGTCGAAGTTGCCTTGTTATGTTATATTAATTGTTATATTTCTATTGTGATATGTGAAAAGTAAGAATGATTATTATTATTATTTATTATTTTATTATTATTATTATTTATTATTTTTATTTATTTTTTTATTTTTTCTTTTTTATTTATTTGTTCTCATACAATATAAATATTATTAACATTTATTAATATAAACATTTTACCTTAAAATAATATCTTATTTTATATTTTGCAAAAGTATGTGTGTGTATTATCATTATCTATATCTTTATTATTATTATACATGATGTATGCATAGGAAATATTATATTATTATCATTAATGTTCTACCACCAAATGATAGTCGTATTTCAAATTGTAAAATACTAAAAAGAAGAGGTCCTATGGCTCCAAAAAAAAAAAAAAAAATAAAATAAAAATAAAAATAAATAAAAGATGGTTTAAACAAACAGTGAGTAATGTCGAACGTATTAAGTTAAAGACAAAAAAATAAGAAAGAAGAAGAAGATTTTATTTTCATTATTATTATTTTTTTGTTTATTTATTATTACTGATTTTAATTATGATTTTATTAATTAGATAATTGTGTATTTATTTATATTTAAAAAAGTATTTGATTTAGCAAGATATCCCACTCTCAGTTTTACCCGAAAAGAAAAAGATTTATCCGTGTTATAGTGAAATGTCGTTAGTTTTTAATTTTTTTTAGTTTATTTTTAAAAGTTTTGTAGGGAATGGTATTAATTATTTTTGAAGGTAGTCTATTGTATAGTCTGGTTGCTGTAAAACTAGCATGATTAGACCCTGCAGCTGTTCTACAAGTCGGTTCTTCAATTTTTATTTCTTCAGATCTTCTAGTATGGTATGTATGGTTAACTACATTGTACATATAAATATTTCTTTTAACAAATAATATTTGTTTGTAGTTGTAAATTTTTAGCAAGTTATTTACTTTAAATTCCTTAAAAATTAGGTCTGATGAGTATCTAATATTTCTTTTTAGACAGATTTTAATTACTCTTTTTTGTACTATTTCTAGATGGTCTCTAGTAGTAGCATTTACTCCACCCCATCCCAGAATACCATATTCTAGGATAGATTGACAGAGAGCAAGATACTATTCTAAGATTATCTGTGGATAAAATACTTCTAAGTTGGTAAAATTTATAAAGTATTTTCCTAATTTTAGAACACAGGTTTTGAATCTGGTTTTTCCATTTTAAATATTTATCGACAATAATACCAAGATATTTAACAGAGTCTGACTGTGCTATCGTTGGACATAAACAATTGCATCTGTGGCAGTCAGATTTATGAATCTTTACATTTGTTGTATTATTGCTTTCAATGTTACCAACCTCAGTTAAAGAAAAAGTGAGATATACTGTTTTTGAAATATTTAATGATAATTTATTTTTGTCTAACCATGTTTTAATATATTGCATTCCTGTATTAGCTGCATAAAAGGTGTCTGTCCATGTATTACCAGTAAAGATAGCTGTGCTGTCATCGCAAAAAGAAATAATTTGTCCTGATCCTAACTGTAAGTGCTCTAATAAGTCATTTATAAATATTATAAATAAAATCGGACCTAGGCAAGTGCCTTGAGGTACTCCTATATTGACATCCAATGCATGACTTAATGAGTTATTGATTTTAACTTTTTGTTGTCGTTCAGTCAGGTAAGATTTAAATAACTGAAGAGCAACACCTCTAATACCAAGTATCTCTAATTTTTTTAGTAAAACTAAATGATCCACAGTGTCGAAGGCTTTTTGTAAATCTAGAAAAATCCCTAACGCTTTTTTACCTTCATCTAAAGACTGTATTATTTTAGAAGTTATAAAATATAGCATCTTCAGTACTTAAGTCATTACGGAATCCAAACTGTCTTTTAGATAAAAGTTTATTATTTTCCAGAAACTCAACCAACCTATTTTTAATAGCTTTTTCAAATAATTTTGATATAGATGGAAGTAGAGAAATAGGTCTGTAATTATTTAAAATATTTGGCTCTCCACTTTTAAAAAGTGGAACCACTATGGCAGTCTTGAGTTGTTTAGGAAAATAACCTTGTTGAAAACATAAATTAATACAATAAACTAAGGGTTCAGCTATATATTGTATTGTATTTTTAATGATATTAGAAGAAATACCATCATGGCCCGGAGCAGTATTAGTTTTCAGAGTTTTAGTGATCTTAATTAATTCTTCTTCATCAATAGGATTAAGGAAAAAAGACTTTTGATATTGAGGTATGTTGTCAAAAGATGTCTGACCAGAGTCAGGTATCTTTTTGGCAATCTCCCTACCAATATTTGAGAAATAATTATTGAATTCAGTTGCAATCTCTTGTGAACCGGACACTGCTCCTGTTCCATCATGCTTATTTATTTCTTTTATTTTAATGTTTTTCTTTACTGAAGTATTAGTAGCTTCATTAAGAAGTTCCCAAAATTGTTTAGCATCACCCTGTGTTTCTTGTATTTTGTTTGAGTAATACTCATCTTTGGTAAGTCTGATTAATTTTGTTAAGTAATTCCTAAAGTATTTGTACTTATTTTTTAGTTTCAGGTTGTCTGGGTCTTTACTAAGTCTCTGAGCTAGTGAGTCTCTTGCTCTAATGGATTTAAGTATACCAGAAGTGATCCAAGGTTTTAGTTTCCTATTTTTTGAATTAATCCGGATACACTTTTCAGTTTTATTATTATCAATCATCTCAATATACTTATCATAGAAGATAGAGAAGGCTTCATCACTGTCATCACATTCCATTACTGATTTCCAATCAAATTTTTGTAAACATTTTACTAATTCTGCTTCATCAATAATATATTTTTTTATTGTATTTGGATGTGACTTATTTTCAATCCTGTCTTTTTTCATACCAGTTATTGAAGCTATCACCATTCTATGATCAGTAATATGTGTGTCTAATATTGCTGTTTCCACATTATACTGTGGCTCAGCTTTTATGAAGATATGGTCTATGCAAGTGCCACCAGAACGACAAACTCTAGTGATACCATCTAAATATCTACTGAAACCGAACTGATTTAAGGTATCTAAATATGTGTGACTTGCATTATTTAAAATTGCTGAATTCAATACATTTATATTTGTATCACCACAAACTATATGATTTTTATATTTTTTTAAATATATATATATATATATATATATTATATATATATATATATATAATATATATAATATATATATATAATATTATATTTTATAGTATATACAGTTTTAATTTGTAATTTCCCTAAATTTTAAAATAGTTTAAATGAATTATGAGAGAATATATTAAGAGTAATATTTATATTATATATTATAAATAGTATAGTATATCCTTTGTTAATTCTATCTACCAATGGATTAATAGAAGCAACATGCACTTAGGTGACATGAAAAGCTAGACAAACCTAATTCCATAAATATCACACAGTCATTAGTCCTATACACTTAAAACGAACAATGGATTTTCTATGGCAGGGGCCCCATTCTATTTCTATAGGCTAAGGTCTTAATTGCATTGCGATAAACTAGTAGTGTCAAGAGGTATAAAATAATTTCTTAGGAATATTCTACAAGAGATTGAGTGAGACTTAGTTTTACGTTATGATCATAACAATGAGTTTTTCTCAATCTCAAGTTATTTTATCGTCCTAAGCATTTATAAACATTTTGGAGAATATTATTTATATAATTAAGATTATAGAGGAAGTCTATAATAATTTTAACTCTATCATTATAAAAAATATTGTGAAAGCTGAAAAAACAACTTAAATCTCTCTTAAGAACATCTTTCACACGCGCCTCTATTTTCTTAACTAGAATTGGTTGAACCATTCACTATTTCTTTAATTTTGATTGATTAACATACAGATTGTTAAAATGCAAAAAGAAGTTTCATTTCGATTAGTCATAGAGTAAAAAATGATATATTTTTTATTATAAGCATGGGAAGACACTATACACTCTTTATCTCTTCAAGAATTACTAGATACTGCGTATCTGTTTGAAATTGAAGTCCTATATGCTACAAGAAATAGGGACGAACAGTTTCAGAAATTAAACAGAAGCAGGCAGCACAGCTTTAAGCATGGGCGTAGCCAGCGTTGCCTTTAGGGGGGGGCCCATCATATATATATATATATATATATAATATATATATATATAATATATTATAATAGAATATATATTATATATGTATATAATATGTGTGTGAGTGTCTGTGTGTATGTAAGGTTTATGGTTTTTTTTTAAATAATTTGGCACGGCGGTCCGCATTTTAGGCGAATTTCTTTTGGATGCGTGTTTTCTTGCTTAACAACATCCTGGTTGGAATAATAATTTTTATAGTTTTTTACATTATATAAGTTTACAACTACTGAATAAATAATTTCGGCGCGGTGGTCCGCTGTCGGGCAAATTTAATTTAGAATGCGTGTTTCTGTGCTTAAAACCCCATTTCTTGGTTAACGTTCCGGTTCATGCTTTAAAACCTAAGCTGTTACTCAATTGTCAAGCACTGCTCGTAACTCATTTTGTCTCTATTTTTCAAAGGAAATGCGCATAATTATCCAGTTGGTTATACAAAACTATGCCTCTAAAGTTAGCAGTACGCACTATTATTTGAAATAGTTTAAAGCTTATTACTTATCTTTAAGCTTAGTCAGTTATCTTCAAAGGTTTTAGCGCATTTCTTTGAAAAATAAAGACAAAATGAGTTACGAGCAGTGCTTGACAATTGAGTAACTGCTTAGGATCTGGAGTATGAACCGGAACCTTAAGCAAGAAATGGGTTGTTAAGCACGGAAACACGAATTCTAAATGAAATTCGCCCGACAGCGGACCACCGCACCAGAATTATTTAGTAGTTATATACATATATAATGTAAAAAAAGAATAAAAATTAACGTTCTACCAGAATTGTTGTAATCAAGGAAGACGCATACCCAAAGAAATCTTCCGATATACGGACCACCCACGCCAGAATTATTTGTAGTTACAAACTTTATTTTAATAATAAAAAAAATATGGTCCCAACCAGAATTTAAACCCAGGAGAGAGTTTGAGTAATTGTATCGACTCCGGACCACTGCTATTCAAACACACAGGCCCAAAAAAATGGAAAACGACTCCCCACTTGAAATATGTTATTAGGGTCCAACATGTAGGTGTTCCTGCATTAACCACCGTTCTTTGAACTTTTGGTCACTTAGAGTGGCCATATCGACTTCAGACCGAAATTAATTCGATTCGACGCCCAAAAATACCTAGAAAACGACACCCTACCCAAAATTTTTGTTCATCAATTGTTAATTTTGATTTTCAGTCATTTTTTGTGCTTTCGACTTTTTGTCATTTAGAGTGGTCGTATTGACTTCAGACTGGTTTCATTCGATCAGTGCCCAAAAATACATAGAAAACGACACCCCCTACTCGAAATTATTTATTTTTTATCGACCTAAATTTGGTTTCCGGTAATTACAATAGTTTTTCGACTTTTGGTCATTTAGAGTGTTGCATGACTTCGACCGGATTTGATTCAGCGTCTCAAAAAACATATACATTGACCTTTTTTCGGCGAAAAATATTAACCCTGAATTTGCTGATTTTTTTAAAATTTTGCTGACTCAGCAAACTGGTTAATGATGTTACAAAACCTTGTTTTCAATAGGTTCGTGTCCTCCCAAAGGACTTTGGTACAAACTTGTACCAAGTTGATTAAAAAATATTTAATCCGTTCGAAAGATAGTGTTTTTACAAGAAACTGATGAAAGGAAATTCGCTAAAAACAAAGCTCTTAGAGGACAAATCAAAAACAATTTTTTTTAAATAGTCTTAATGAAAAACAAAAACAATACCCTAAAACAAAATACAAATTATATGAACTAAACTGAACTAAATATGTTTTTTTATTTAATAATAATAAAACGACAAAGTTTAATATGTCGAACTAAAAAAAACAAATTTTAATTTAAGACAAAAGGTAGCTTTTAGCTTTAAATTATTATAATAAAAATTATAAAAATTAATTAATTATTTTATAAAATTAAAATTTTAAATTAATTTTATAAAAAAAAATGTTTTCCTTGCCTGAACCATAGTTTTATATAATTTTTGCAACAACCCTTCTCGGCTAGGGGGGCGGGCCCCCCCCCTGACCCCCCTGGCTACGCCCATGGCTTTAAGTCATAATTGATAGTCAAACTTGTGCTCATCGAAGATTTTGGATTCACATCCTGGGTCCTCGTTGTACTAAAATATAAATTATTGTTTATTTTATGTAAATATTAATTTAGCTGTCATAGATAAGGATGTTGAATATGAATTGCCATGGTGTTTATAAATTTAAATATAAAAATAAAAAATAATCAGTCATTTTTGGAGAGCTATTGGGATTAGTTCATGAGATGTCCACATACCAGTCCGCCGCAGCGCTAATTTTTAGTACCTTGCGATAATCGAATTTAAACTTTTCTTCATTTAATTTAACCCCCCCTGGTTAGATCTCAGATAGATTAGAGGATAAAAATGAGTTTATAGTTTTGTATTGTGTTGTTTGTTAGTTGTAAATTTGTTATTTTGAATACATTTGAGGTACTAATAACTGCAGCTGGAGTACTTTATAATTAATCAAAACAGTCCTAGTCTCACATTATATCAATAATGTCAGTAAAAAAAAAAAAAAAAAAAAAATATATATATTATATATATATATATATAATATATATATATATATATCTGAATGTGTGTGTGCATGTATGCTTCGAAAAAGCAAACATACATTGAAGATCCTTTAACAGACAACCTATAACTTTATTAAACAAATTATAATTTTCCAATAGAACATTAAATTTTAGTCCTCGTATGGTAGCAACCGTAGTTACTACTCTGGTAATAAATAAATACGTCTCGAGTTATATTAAATAAACTTTAAATAGCGGAATAGAAAACTATCGAATAGTTTACGTAATATTATTAATAAAATATTTCTTTTCACGGAAATATTACTATAAATTATTATAAATATTGACTAGAACCTAATAAACCGGAACTCATTCATCTGAAAATCCTTTATGAGTGAAAGTAGTGACTCAGCAAATCAGTAATCGTATCGAAGGCGTTTACAAATGATATTCCAGTAGATACCTATGAATAATTACTTCTAGTTATGGTCCTAGATATGTTATTACGGCATATATAAATTTATACGAATGAAGCTGGAAGCTGGCATAGAAATTTGGAAAAAATATTTATAGGAAGTCCAAAGAGATTTAAACATATGTATCAATTCACAAATCAAACTTGGCAAGAGCGCCCCTGTAAGTGGATAACATTTAGTACGTTCACACACACTGGTAAATCCGCAGATCGTATACAGTACGATATCCCAGTACGGTAATATTAGCTGTATGAACCATTCGGAGGAAATCCAATCGCATACGCTAGAACTAGGGAAATAGAATCTAAATGGATCCCCCGATACGCTGTATGTACCTTTAGAGACGATCGTATTTAACGGATAACCTTCTCGTCCAACATTTATTTCACTTAAATACTACCATTTTTCATCAAATAACTTTGGGAATATTATGTTTTTAGCGTAACTTTATTATTATGCAAAGAAATCACAATTTAAATAAATATATTTTATGTTTTAAACTTCCTTATAACCAAATGTGAACCTTCACCATAAAAGACGCGATGTTTTGGCGGGATCAGTTATCACGTAATCTCACTCGATCGACTAAACAAATACGGTGCAAGAACCTTATCTTTTTAATGCGTATAGAATACGATCACCTGTCAAATACCCTGTGTGTACGTAGTAATAGATAACAGAAAAGTGATGCTTATTACAGGCTTTTATGAGAAGTTGATTTATCTATTTTTTAACTATTTAATGGCTTTTTATTGAGAGCCGTAGTAAAGTAATTACTTTACTAACTAAAAAAGTCAGTAAAGTGCAATTTTATAACCAAGGGAGTAAAATTACTACTTTTCTAGCTTTGGTATTTAATTTTTGCATCAAATCTGATAAGCTGAAGAAGAATGAAAGTTTTAACTAGTTCGATTTAAGCATTTAGACACCATTTAATTATTATTATAATAATTCTTAAATTATTACTTTTCCTCATTTATACCATAGGTATATAGGAAAGCATAGTGTTTGCAAAAAAAAATCAGTTTTTAGATCAGTTTCAGATGTTTTAAAGACCTCCTGAGTGGTTTTCACGAAGTTGTCTCTCTGTATGTGTGTGTGTGTCTGTTATCATCGTAGCTCTTAGTGTATTTATGCTAGAGAGTTGAAACGTTGTTGAGAGTTGTTGAGATAGTTGAGGTATAGTTGTGCAATTCGGAAATAGCACAACCATAAATATTTATTAAAAAGGTTCTATTTACTGCTTGTAAGTTAAGTTGAAGAAGCAATCGAAGAATCAGCTACCGTCGATACTTGCTGTTGGATAACCTTCCAACAGGGATATTCATATCCCTGGACCGGTTTCGGCATAACGCCATCATCAGCAGGCGGGGCAACACTCGAGCTCTCAACTAATAAAGTTATACCAGTGTTGCACCGCCTGCTGATGATGGCGTTATGCCGAAACCGGTCCAGGGATATTTATATCCAACAGCAAGTATCGACGGTAGCTGATTCTTCGATTAATAAATATTTATATTTCTTTTTGACGTAATGTTTGTATTCCTATGTAGTATTTATGAATAATTTGTATGGACATTATGTCTGTTACTTTATAAATAAAAAACTTAACTCTTTTTTTTCAAATTTTAGGTGTTTTGCTGATGAATAAAATTTTCCATCATACCTGTAACAAAGAGAAATACATAAATGTTAGTTATTGTAAATTCAAAAAATCGGGTACGGGGTACCACTGATCTATAGCTCAACATAATAAAAATAGAGTTGTGGAGTCCAGACATAAGGAAAATAAAAACAAGTCTCTCCACTGATGCTAAAGTATAATGACAGAGCCAGCTTTTAGACTTAACACTCCATCATCAGTGCCTAACCAACAAAGTATAAAATTCAATCTTACAAAAAAAGGTACACAAAATTAACAACTAAAAAATCAAAAAATTGCAAGTCATTACAATCATCACAATGATAAATAAAGTAAATGTAACCCATAAAATGCACAACCAATAATATATAAGAGTAAACTTTACATAAATACTAAGTCTCAGGCACCAAGAAATTATAAGTTACAATTTCCTAATCACTTAACAACTTGCTGGCACTACTTAAATATAAGCTTATCAATACAAGGATAAAAACAAATCTAAAAACTTCTAAAAAAAAAATCTAAAAAGCAAGATACACACTTGAATCATTTCAATTTGTTACTTTGCATAATTTAAAACATTTTAAATAATGTTTAACTTTAAAAGTAAAGACAAACTCGTTTTAGAAAGTAGACTATATGACGTGAGGTAAGTCCATTACCTGCTTTAAAACTCAGCTGACTTACAGGAGCTTAGTAAGTACTTAAGTAAAGTCCACTGTGTTGTCTAACAAGCATTTCATTTTAAATATTACTCAATTTGAACAAACAAAAGATACAAGTTGGTGCAATTAAAACTTACACATGAGTTTGAATATCTTTAAGACACGCGGAAACATAAAATGCTGCAGGTCAGAAATTGTTGACTTTATACTCAGTGTTGCCACTTGTTTCGCTCTCCTTAGAATATGAATATCTTCCAATTTATTTTATTTTATATCTTCAGGCTTGCTTTGGTACTCCTCATTAAACAAACAACACTGTTTTATTCCCGGCAAAAATGTATTGTAACAGGGCTTTCAGCTCCAAATAAGTAGCTGAACGACACCTGCACGTGGGATCTTGAGTAGGACATATTCAGAAATAAGAACAAAGTAATTAAGGATATGAAGTAATGTATATTGTCAGATTAATTATACTAAAATACAGATGATATTACAGGGATACATAATTGGTCGGATCCCTGAAGGGAACCCAATACTTAGTGTTATATGGTTACGGTAACTATAAGTTACCCAAGTATAAACGGACAGATGCGATTATGTGATCATACCTTAAGATGGGCAGTTATCACCCAAGAGGAGTCAGAACCATTCTAATTGTATCATGCCCAAAAACCTAACGGCCAAACTTCTCCCACTACATCCCTGACAATCCCAACTTAGACGTAAAGTCTACCCTCTCTCTCATAGCGGGGTTTGTAACCAGCATGTAAGCATGCTGACACAATCAAAAATGAAATAAGAAGTTTTGAAGTAACTAAATAATATGATTTTAACATTCTGACCAATAATTGGGGATATGAGCTTATCTAAAATGCTTGCTCAATTTAGACCGCTACAGGATATCACAACAAAAAAACGATCATGTGATATTGGTACCATATCATCTTAGATAATTATGCGCTTTGTGAAAAAGTCTATACTATCATAGGTTTGAATTAAAAAAAATAAGTTCTCGCTTTTCAGCAAACTAATTATCACACTTGCAAGTAAAAAATAATTGGCTGTTTGAATGCACACGATTAAGCTAAGTGGGATACATCACAGTTTTATTGTTATTGCTTCATTAAAATTTATTATTTAGGATGAAGTATTTGAATATATATATATATATATATATATATATATATATATATATATATATATATATATATATATATATATATATATATATAATATATATATATATATATAACTCAACAATAAAGCATTGATGAGTCTCATCAATTTAAGCTTTAAAAATTGTATTTTAAATAGGTTCTAAGATTAGCACCTAGAGTCCTGGTTCGATCCCGGCCGGAACCTTCAGGCTTTTTATGCAAGAGATGTAAATCCTTACGTGTGCCCACCTTCAGAAGGGATGTTAAGCTGATGGTTCTAAGTCATCAGCTTAGAGAGTACAATGTCTGGTACTTAGAAAAGAAAAGGGTTTCGGAAAAAATTAGAACACTCAATCGTAGCTAATATAATAACAATACATGTTTCTGTTTTTAAGAGTATGAAAGTTAAGTCTTACAGTAGGGCACGAGTTGTTCCTAGTTAATAATATAAAAACGAAATGAAAACTCTTTTGTGGATTAGACACAAAATATCTGTACTAACTATCTCATTATCTTATATCTCAAGTAGTTAGCTAAACGGTTCCAAACATAGAGATATACACTAAAGGGGGCATAGCCTATCTTAAATATATTGAGAGGTCTGAAACATCGTTTTGGGGCTCTCAGGGGCTCTGTGTAACCTCATTGAAACCTCCTTCATGGGTAAGTGAAGGTTATAATTAATCAATTTATTTTGGATCCCGCACATTATTTGTGTTTTGATTTGTATTTTTAATGTTTTACTACATAAGTTATAGTAATTTTGTACTGATTATTTTATTATATTTATAACCGAAGGTGGTCAGGTTAGTTATTAGATGTTTCAAAATTTAACCTATAGGGCCCCCCAGTAATAGGGTATCTAATAGGAAGTATCTCTATAGTTTCCTACAATGTGACATACATGTTAGGTGATCTATCACTTCTTTATCACTATCACTAAGTATTAAATTGTTTTTAACTAACTACAAGACACTATAATTCAACTAATATACACAATATCTATCATCATAATGATTTAAAACAAACTTAATTCTTGTTAAAAGCATTCCCTTAGGATTATGTTTAAGAAATCAAGGGGAGCGTAGACGATCTTAATTTCAGCCCTGCCAACTTTGCAACATAATTACAGCTTCATTATAAAAGCTGTATTACTTAATAAATTAAATGTATTTTTTAATAAGTACTGCAATGCAATAAAGTGGAAAAGAAATTATAGTGTTTTGTTTCATTTTCCTAAAAATTATGTTAAATTTAATATTAATTCAAACATTAATATTTTAAACCAACCCAAATCCAGTTTACAACAGAAGCGTGCTAATACGAAATTATTAGAATGTCGATAAAAAAAATGTAATTCTTCACTACAAAAAAAGTTTATTTGTTCTTTATATCCAATAATAATATAAAGTAATACATTTCACAATATGAAATGAATGCCAGACTCAAAGTCAACAGTTATTACGAAACTAAAGCAGTTGACAAAAATAAAGTTTAATGGTAAAATAAAATTATAGTTATTGCGAAACTGAAGTAAATCAATCTCAATTTACTATCATAAAATAATAATAATAATAATAAATAAATAAAATATATATATATATATATATATATATATATATATATATATATATATTATTATGTATGTATGTATGTATACTTTTTTTTAATAAAATAAAGTTATACAATTGGCCAAAATACAAATTTACAATAACATCATATAATGTTTTTTTATAATACAATATTAAAGCCACCATTTCAACATAAAAAAATATAAACATAAAAAAATATAAACATAAAAAAACTTCTAGGTTTTTAAAATTCAAGATTAATTAAAGCTTTGAAAAATATTACCTTAAGATAGAGCTACCATCATGTAATACCAAAACTGTGTACTATACACGAAAAACTTAAAAGTGTGAACGGTCATACTTGACAGCTGAGTTGATTTCGATTCTTTGCCAATGTGTTGTTATTTTTTTATGTAAAACATATTATTAACCAAGCTGAGTTTATAATGTGATTCAATTTGGAGGGGTTTTTTATGAATGAAATTAATTTTGTTGTTAGCTTATAGTCCGCCAGTGACGTCATTACAGGAATGAACAGAGAATTTTCAATATTAGCTGCCTATATCAATTCCTGCAATGACGTCACATGTCATTCATAAAAAAATCAGGTTATAACCTCCGAATGCGTTTGGTTTGTATACATCGAATTGAATCATCTTATACATTTCTAACATCTTCATTATTAACTTTACAACTGTCAGAGTTTTGACTGATATAAACGTTAATGATCGGTGGACCACGGTGAATATAAACAACAGTCCATCATTTTCAAATAACCATTTACACGGTACCACCAATAAAATAAATTTTCGTCAATATCTTAGGAACTAAAAGTTTAATAGACTTTATGTTTGATTTTTGCAGTGAATTTTAACGTTCTCGCGTGAATATAGCATCAGTTAAGCGTAACATAGACACAAACAGACAGATGACGAAAACCACACAAAATGTAAAAAGTGCCTGAAACGGATTAATTAGATGAAATCTTGATTTTGGATTTTTAAGGTGAACACAATTCTTTTCCTTATACGGTAGTTGATAAAACGTAAAAACCATCAATACCACACTAATGAAAACAAACACATACAAACAGAAAGACTGCTTGCCCACAACCAATCAGAAGGTCGTAAAACACCTAAAACGAAGAATTCAGGTGAAATCTTAATTTCGGAGTTTTATTGAGGAAAATAATAAAATACAAGTAATAAAGTACTAAATGAAAAGAAAAAATATAAAGTAATAAAATAAAAAATATGAAATTATAAAAATATATAAACTACAAACTAAGAAAAAAATATATAAAATTATGATATATATAAAGTAAATAAAAATACAAAATAATAAAATATCGGTTTCGAATTTTTTCAAGTAAAAAAATATATATAAACTATATAATAAAGATGTAAAATAAATAAATGAAAAATGGAGTAAAGAAAAGTGAATTAACAAAAAATAGAATGGAAAGAAATAAAGAGAGACATGTATAAACTAAGAAACGATTTCATAAATTTCTTAAAAATACAAAATGTATAGAGCAGATACAAAAATAAATGAACATAGTTAATGATAAAATAGAAAACCCAAGATAAAAACAATGAAAAAGCTAAAATATAGATAAAAATGAGTAAAGAAATAAAAGTATGAACCGTCTCATATGTGCAATTTTCTTTAAAAGTTCACTAAAAAATATGAAGTACAAAAAATTCTTGAAATATAGACTTTTTTAAAAAAAAAGTTAAAGAAGTTGATTGCCTTGATCTTTCTACTTGAGGCATTGAATGTAAAGTGCAATTGTATGCACAGCTTATTAAAACAGTTCATAAACCAGTTTGGAGCCTGTCTGGTATTACATGTCTAGTGGAGCAAATTTAAGTTAATAAAAATAATAAAGATCTCTAGCAAATGAAAGAACGTGAAGTTTAAATAAATCTTCAAGCCTTGGTACAGGACACAACTTTGAAATTATATTTTACCCTTTTTTATACAAATAATAAGTTTAAACATCTCTGGCAAATAAGAGACAAGTACAACATTGAGCTAATAACGAATATACCGAGAGGATCATTTCTGACGCGCTAACATTTTGGTGTTCCAGAATTAACCAACGAATAGAAAACATATTTGCTTTTAGTGAATTTTTATCATAAAAGTGTTTTTAATTACCCTCGTCCAATTTCTCTGAAATTTCTTAACATCATTTTGTGCATTTCGATTCGAACACCTTATGACAGATCTTAAAATGTTTTCACACACATCCGGACTCGCTCCGATGGTCCTCAGAATATTAAAATTACCAAATTTATACCGCAAAACGTCTCCGGACTTCAATCGTCCTCAGATTGTAAATACATTCCTTTTATTCTCTACGGTCACCTATCCAGGCTCTGACCTCGGTCGATGCAGCTTAACTTTCATGGTCCAAAAAATGCCATATATATAATTAATGTATTAAAACAAAACTAAGTGTATATTTTTAAAAGATAAAGGGATATACCTGTACCAAATTTCAACTTAATAGGATTATTTTTCGAATTTTTCGACTACATGCGTTCTAAATTTTAAATTGATCAAAACATTTTCCGTTTTAATGACGTCATAGAAAAATTAACTAGACCTAGATATTGTTTTTTACTATGTTTCAACTCTATATCATAAAACCTCGCAGTGGTCCACATGTTGGGCGAATTTCCTTTGAATTGCATGTTTCCGTGCTCACCAATCCATTTCTTGCTTAAGGATGTGATTTATGCTTTATAACTTATAAAGCATAACGTTTTGCCAGTATATCAATTATCAAGAACTGCTCGTAAATCATTTTTTTCTCAGCAAAAAATAGATCTTGAAGCACGGAAACACGCATTTAAAAGAAAATGCTTCAGAATTATTTTGTAGTTGTAAACATTATAATAATGCAAAAAAAATATCGTTCCTACCGAGATTCGAACCCAGGTACCTGGCTTTTGAGTGCTCGTATCGACTCCAGACCACTATCATTCAACTCACAAGCCCAGAAAACATCAAAATCGACATCTCATTGTCGACTTCCGCCATGACACCTAAGCCATTAACGATTTTTTTCTAAAGGAACTTCGATAATACACCGGGAGCTTCGATGATAACAGACACACACTCACATCCAGACAAATTCGTAAAAACCAGTTAAGAGGTCATAAAACCAATCTGAAACGGATAATTCAAGTGAAATCCCGGTTTTAGATTTTTTTGTACTACTTACTTGAATTTTGTAATATATTTCCTTTATACCTGCTTTAAAGAAAGAAAAGTAATAAGTAATTAATCCTGGATATTTGCAATACAAAGTAAGAAGTAATTTAATTATATTATTTTAACAAGTTAACATTACATTAAGTTCTACAAATAAACTAATAATATAACAAATAAGGATATTAAGATAAGGAAAAGAATTAAGCGTGGGATGTAAGTAATGTACTAGATAGAAATTAAATTAGTAGAAAGAATTCATATTACTATACCTACATGCACTGCAATTTAAAATTATTATGATTGAACTAATAGTTCAGGTAATATAACAAGTGAATAAGTTTATAGAGTTGCTAATAAGTTATAATTTTTCAAGTTCTAATAAATTCAATTTGTGCAAACTAGAACAAACTTCCGTAAAGGATTGTTAAAAATGCAAATTTAAATAAGGACAACCTCTAATTAAAACCATTTCAAGAAGTTTCTATATTTCAAGCAATTAATACGATTTCTTAGATTGGTTTAACCTAGGAAAGATTAAGCTCCTCTTTGCAAGATTTTTTTCCCTGACTTCTGATCTTGATCCTTTGAATTATAAGGAAGAAGAAACTATGATATTATTTTTATGAACCTAGCGAAAAGGGAATTAAATATTCCCTAACCTAGGTAGATTTAGAGTAGGAATTTCAGGAGTAAGGTTGTTTTTCGCAACTATAAGAGAAAAACAGGACCTTCTTTCACAAGAGAAAACGTCGTATTTAAGAACGGTACAGGTAAGATACACACCAGACAAAAAGACATAAAATGCTAGAGGAAGGACTCTAGCATAGTGATAAGGGGATTGGTTGCGTGTCAATTTCCATAAGGTACCACAACTTTATTTTTCTGTACTCTATCGAGTAGTGGTTCTTAACCTTTTTTCACACATCGCCCCCTTATGTATTCTTAAATGATCTACCACCCCCTCCCCATAATAAATCGAGGATCAGGCAAGGTGCATATTTGATTACACCTCGGTGTTCATAAAATACCAAGAAAGTTCATTTGAAAGATGCTGATGATGAACTTTTGCATGTCTATTAACTTTTATACTCCATAATAACCGGAATTAATTTAGTTGTTTAAAAATAAATAAAATAGATCAATTCTAACTCAGTGCTGTGGCAATTATTTTTCATTGCCGAGCGAGCCAAGAAAAATTTCCTTGTTCAAATTTGAAAAAGTGCATTTTTGATGCTATGCTTTTGTCAGATAACTTTTTGATAAATGATGCTGTTTTATAGAATGGTGTTACCGGGGTTTTTAAATTTAAATTGAAAACATTAATATTTTGAAAATATTATATATTTAAAATATTATATTTTAAATTATAATAATTATATTATATTTTAAATTTTAAATATTATATATTTAATATTAATATATTGAAAATATTAATATTTTTGTCCTAAATTCCTAAATAGCCCCTTCACGACTCATCACCCCCGTCCAATGCCCCCCTACTTCTCATCGCTCCCATACAATGCTTTATACGTCATTTTCTGTGAAGTAGCAATAAATCACTTTATTGAGTATAAATAATTAAGGACTTTTATTTATTTTTAAATATTTAAACTTTTTATTTATTTTACTCTTACTTCGACTTCCTAATATATTTATAATAATTATATTCCTTGTTTAATTTTATTTTATTTTTAAATTCTTTATATATCTTAGTTTTCTTACTACACCCTTGTTTATAATAAATTAAATTAATTTCTAATTATTATTTTCTAATTACATAATTTATATTACCTTAATTTACAAATACATAATTTTTCTTCTAAAATTCCCTATACATTTTTGTTCTAAATTTATTGTTTCTTTAGTGTTAAATTTGTATTTAACATTATAAACTATATTTAATATTATTTTAATAATGGCTAACGTAGTGAAAAAAATCCATCAAGGGATGGTTCACCCCCTCCCCTCTCCTCACCGAATGAATACACACTGAATGAATTTTACTATGCAAGATAAACTCCATATTATCAACTTACTTTAATTCATAACATAAACTAGTATCAACTGCAACGAAGTACATCCATATAGACCGCAGTACATGTTTCAGAGACCAAGTTCAATGAATACAAAATATTAAATAAAACTCCAGGTTATAAAGTTCAAGGATCTCTGAAATTTCAATAATCATATTCATCTTAACAGAATTATATGCCCTTCATATAAAGAAAACTCAATATCATAAAACAATAAACAATATATTTTAAGCCACAAAAATATAGCAAATTCATCATAATATAGAATTATCTATTACAGGTTTGCAAGGCTTCAGTATTACATTATATAGAATAGATTACAAAAGATTATGAACTAGGGGTTATATAGCTATACAACAATATTACATCAAATTTACCAAAAAAAAAACTAAAGATGTTTATCCTAATATTAACAGGGTCAGGGTATAGGGTCAATGTCTGTCTATACATTTTTACTTTTTCTCATTTATAACATAGGTATATAGGAAAATATTGTGTTGTGGAAAAAATTTAAAACCTAGACGTCACCGGAATTATCCGTTTCAGGCGTTTTTAAGACCTCCTAAGTGTTTTTTTACAAAATTGTCTGTCTATATGTGTGTGTGTCATCGTAGCTCTTATTGTATTTAAGCTAGAGAGTTGGAAGTATGTAGAAAAATCAATTTACCGCTTTAGTTGTGCTATTTGAAAAATAATTTTATTATGACGTCATTAACTTGCAATAATGACTCAGCAAAAAGTTCGAAAAATCATAGAACACGGAAAAATGTTGCTATCAGGTTCAGATTTGGCACGTATGTTGCAATGTATAAGACTAACATATGGGCCGAATCTCATATTATTATCATTTTTAGTACACTAAGAGTCGTATCAATACGACAATGATTTTTTGGATCATAAAAGCAGCATCGAGCGTGGTCAGTGCTATATTGGTGACCGCTGTGAATGAAACGGATGTAATTACTATCTTAGGACGAGCGAAGCGAGTCCGAAGACGTGTTGCAGTATAAACGTAACGACTTGCATATTCTGAGGACGAGCGAAGAGAGTCCAATGAAGGCAGCGAATGAACGCAGCGAATTCGATGTAATAAGGAAAAGTTCCGAGGTATCCCCGTACCAGATTTTTAAATATTTATATAATATATAGATATTTATATAAATACATTTTCTCACCTTTATTTATTGCATGAACTGTTTCCGAGTTAGCCAAAACAATATTTGTGCAACAGACAATTCTATAGGATTGTTACATAAGTAATGTGTATGTTATGTGTGTGTATAAATCTGACTGTTTTACAAAATTTGGTAGTATCAAAATATTTATGTTAATTACTTAACATAATAATTACATCACTAACACTAGACTAGAGAGCGCTGCTAGTCTGTATGTTCTTTAGAATTTTGGTGAAGGTTAGAGTAGGTCCATGTTTAGTCGGCACCCTGATAAGCGATGTGATAAACGATACATAGATGGACATGATCCGAGTTCTCAGACGAGCGTATTTACTTAACGTTTACAGGATACATATCTTTACAACATACAACATATAGCATATTGCATATTAAATAAAATTGTTCGTAACGAGCATGTGGGGAGCATCCTTTTGTATGCAACACCCTAGAATACATTGACGGTTGGATTAGAAGAGCAAAGCGAACCAGAAACTTTCGAGATATGATACTTAAAAAATGTTAAAAATACCTTAGGTAGATAATGTTGGCGGAGGAATGTTGACAAAACAAAAAAAAAATAATTGTGGAACATGGTTAAGAAATGAGACATAACTTTAGTAAATACAACTATATCAAGATATTATACATGAAAAACCAAGCTATGGCTGTCCAAGAAAAGGATACATCAAGCAGCTCCAAAAGGATTTCCAATGAATGTATTTCTAGAGATTTGAAACAGCTGGAAGTATAAGTCTTTGAAAAGAAGGCTGCAAAGCAGTAACTGGACTGCTGACTAAAATAAGAAATAGAATAAAAACCCGAAAACATTTTTAGAGGGAGAAACGACACTCATGACTTTTCATAAAACATAAATTCTTTACACAACATCAATAAGTTTACAACCCCTTAAATTATTCTGTCTAGCAACTAATTCCTTTATCTGAATGAAAACACCAGGTAATTACTCGTCTGGTTGTAACACAACGCCTGATACAAGGCTAGACAAATCAAGGTTTATACGCACTACACTGAATATCTAATTCTTCATTAATCTCAGATTAACTCTGAGGTTAAACACAGTTTTTATCTTAACTCAGGTTTAGGTTACTCAAATTAATCTGTCTTGTAATTAAGCTAACAAGACGTTAAATGAGAGATTATTTAAATCTTTTGACATTACTGACCCAGTTAGACTCATTTTTAGAAGTAATCACCATTCAGTTATCTTTATAATTTGTAATACGACGGAAACTAAAGATTGAGAGTTTATGATAGTATAAACAGATGGTTCTGCACTTAGGAATAGCACTCATCTAGTTAGCTTTTAAATTAAGAGCTAAATCCTCCTTATTGTTCCTCAGTATGTTCAGTAATAAAGTAAGGGCACTTTTGAGGAAAAATTATCTAAAATTTAACATACAATAAGACTATATTTGCCTTCTCCTCAAGGCATCATCATGTCTCTTAATAATTACATAGATTAAATAAATCCAAAGTAACCCAAAGATTCTTGTCTAAAACACTAATTACAAAAGGATGTATATAATAACAATGAATGGAATGGATTCCTAGCTTTTCGGACAGGGTTTATTGAATTCACCTTTTTTTTTTTTTTTTTTTTTATTTTCCACGGTTTGGTCGACTTTTTAGTCACTTAGAGTGGTCATATGGACTTTGGACCGGGTTCATTCGATTCAGCACCCCTAAAAACATATACAAGGGTCTTTTTCGCGGTGAATAATAATAACCTTGAATTTTAACGATCTTTTAAAATTTTGCTGACTCAGCAAACCGGGTTAATGACGTCACAAAAACCTGATTTCAATGGGGTTCGTGTCAAACTTTCCTGGCTAAGTTTGATTTTCGTACCAAGTTTGATCAAAAAATATTAATCCGTACGATATATATATATATATATATATATATATATATATATATATATATATATATATATATATATATATATATTATAATTATACATAATGTAGTGTTATACATGTGTGTTTGTACATATGTTATTATATTATTATATAATATAATAATTATAAAAAATATAATATATAAATAAGTTTTGCAAAACGTATTTGTTAGTGGTTGGAGACCTATAAAAGTGGGGAGATTTCGTTACTAACGGACCCCCCCCCACCAAACGAGCCATCTAATTGGAGAATTGTTTTAAGGAAAATCCAATAAAAGTACAGTAATTTACATGTTGAAACGTTTAGAATAAAAATATACATAAAATATGCGCTAAGCCGCTAAGAAATGATTTATTATAACTTTAACACACTCTTAGAGCAGGTTACAATGAGATCAAACAAAGCCTTGTGAGCCCCAAAAAGATGTTTGGGCTCTCAATGTATTGAGATAGGGTATAGTAATATATAGTAATATATAGCTCTATGGCCTAATTACAGGTTTAGTTATTTTTTTACATTACAGGTTAAAGTAAATCTATATTTAGATACTTTTTAGTTATCTCACAATATGATTTTATAAATATATATTGTTAAAATAGAATAATTATTCTAAAGAATTAATTTTCTTTACTTTTGCTTTAATTATATTCACTGCTCGTGCAAGCTAGTAAAAGTAAGTATAGTATCCAACCTAATAAAGTAGAATTTCCTTGCCTAACTTTCGGTTTCAGTATTATTAACCCATTCATAATTATACCCAGGCTTATTTCACTTTTCACACAGTCTAGCCGTAGAAATGGACATCTCCTGTTCCTCTCAACTTAATGAATGCGTTGATTGTTGAGTTTTTGTTAACTTTCATGAATTAACAAAAGTTTTCAATTCTAATGAGGCACTTGAATAAATAAGTGAAATTAAATTTTATTTCAATTAAACAAAATCTCCGGTAGAAGGTGGAGAAAATTATATCATAACACACACTCACACATACAGACAGACAACTTGGTAAAACCAATCAGAAAATCTCAACGGATAATTCAGGCGAAATACCTGTTTTGGATATCTAATGCTAATACAATACTTGAACCTATGGAATAAGTGAGCAAAATTAAAACACCAATTTGCAATTTAGACACCAATGTCTAAATTGCAACATGTAAGCTAAACTTATAAAAGACACTTCGCCAAAATCATACATAAATGTTTATAGTCAAATATGGTACCTCAGGTTTCCTTATCCCACAGTGCAAAGATAGAGAAACACAAGTCTACTTTTCAGATACATATAAACATCTCCCAAAATTGTTAGCCACAAATGTGATTATTGTCTTGAAGAAAAAATACATTAAATTTGTCCTCACTCTTCAAAAAAATATGTATACGAGTATATTGTAGTACAAGAGCCAGGCCTAAAAAAATTTGACTCATTTTGCACTACTTTAAACCAATTTTTCTAAATTCTATCCTATTATGAGGGAAAAGGTATAGTCTGTTTATCCAGAGCGGAGCCTATCATATGAATGCGTTCGCTCAAAATATTAGAAAATCGAACTAATTCCAGTTTTCTAACAAGAAGTGATTCTCTGTAGGTCGTGCGCAACATGAAGAAAACTTTCTTAAAGCTGACAAAATGTCCTATAAACCATTTTTTGGTGTTTTTTTTTAAATACCATAACTTTGGTTGTGGTTTTCCGATTTTGACGATTAAACACTCATTTATCAGCTTTAAAAAATGTTCTCTTCATGTTTTGCACACGACACATTTGTTCAGGTTTTGCAACCACTTATTTCAAGAAAATTGCAAATATGTGTGATTTTATAATATTTTGAGCATACGCAATCATATGAAGGGCTCCACTCTGGATTGGCAGTTATGTTTTTTCTTTATAATTTAAGGAATATATTCAGAAAAATTTGGTTTAAAAGAGAACGAAATATGTCACATTTTTTCGTGTGTGTCATATTTCTGTGTCAAAGTTCTGTTAATTTTAACGGAATTTGATAAAAAAATATTTTTTATTTTTAAAAGTTTTAAAATAAATTAAACGCCATGTTCGATTTCCTCCAAACTTTAACAAGAGCAATAATTGGCAATTCTTTCTATTGATATCCATAGTTTTCCAAAGCCAACAAAGGATAGGTGTTAAATATTCTTGGCTATACCAGATAAATCCTAAATTCAATCTTTTTCACCACAACTGACGTTTACTTTTAGCGAATTTCCACTGGAAAAATTCTGTAACGGTTTATCAATAAAATCACTAGTTTAAGAATTTAGTTCAAAACAATTCTATAACAAATAAATAATTATTATCAAAATTTTAATTATTATAGGATCTATAAAACGTTGTTAAAATATTTTCCTTAAACCTTAAATAAAAACCTAAATAACGAAATTGAAAGGAACCATCTAAAAGTTTATTTAAGAGATGAAATGTGTCCGAAACCAGAATTATTTCAATCAAAGGAAACTTAGACACCGAAACGTTTCCAAATATTCCCTGAAGTTTGCCTCAAATTTGCCAAAGCAGTTTCAGTTTATCTTTACAACGATTTCAAGTAGTAGGGAAAAGTGGGGTAAGTTTATAGATTCACCAAAACTTTGAATAAGTTGTATCTGAATAGATTTTGATAAATAATTATGAATTCACAGTCTCTCTAGACTAAACGAGTATCTTGATAATTGATATGACAATACCACTCAACTTATTTAATAAATAAACTATCAGTGATACCCAAGCTTCGCTCGGCAAATAGTTTACTTATTAAACTCCAAATTTTTAATTAGTCATTTGAGGATTACATAAAAATAAAAGTTGTTACAAGTTAAATTTCAATGAGACATAAGAACTGTTCATTCAGAGCTATTAAGAGTCGTCTAAGGATTTTGTCATGATCCATCGATTAGATTCCGAGCTGTAAGCACTCAAAATTGTATGTTAAACTAAACCCATATTATTTTTGAAACGGATCCCAATGAGACTTACAAGGTGACCATTCGAACCTAAGAGTAGTCTAAAGTAAAATTTTATTCAAGATCTGTTTAGTATATTCCGTACTGTAAGCACTCAACACTACTGTTATTTTGTTTTTGAGTCATAGTTATTACTCCTTCTGATAGACGATTAGCCTAAGTTTAAAGTTTAGTCCACATCTTTTAAGAAGTTTTAGAGTTATAAGCAACCAAATTATCTACGAATAACACAACACACACACACACACACACACACACACAACACACACACACACACACACAATATATATATATATATATATATATATATATATATATATATATATATATAATACATATATACTTTTTGATGGCTCACATACATAATTTGCATTCATATATTAAAATACATTATGCAATAACAAATTTAATAAGACAAAATAAGAGATCGCCCCCAAAAATTCAAAGGGGGCAGCAGCAGTAATAATACAAAAATAAATTTTTTAAAAGTATCTACATCTGTTGGTCACTACAGAAGATAACAGAGATGGCACAAGTTAATAAAAGATTATCGATTGTACTATCGATCGACTTCTTAATCAAAAACTAACCCGAAAAGTTATTAAAATAGGAACCAAATTAGAACCCGATTCTAACCCAATCACTCAGTGGATCAGTTGGCCATACTTAGGAAAAAATTCCGAACGAATAGCACAAATATTAGAACATGACGATAATCATGACACCTTAAGAAAAATCTTAGGGTCATCCTAACACAAAATACAGATTGGAGATAAAAGTGATGTGTATAAAATAACCTAAGATTCTCGTAAAGGAGTTTATGTCGGACAATCGGAGAGAAAAATACCTGTAAGAATTTCCGAACACGATCGAGCAATTCGTTACCCTGAAACCTATGAATTAAGTTTTGCCACCCACGTATTAAACATTGACCACCAATACAACCTAGATCAATTTGAGTTACTCCACAATTGTCAAAAAAATGTACTAAACTTAATCTCCTAAAAAAATCATAAATCCACCAAATTCTACAAAATCCTGACAATTCCTGCTTTAAAAAAACAATTAACATCAATAACTCCGTTATAATCAAACCTTAACCCAATACCAACAAAACATTAGCATTTACCCTTTTCCCACTTTCAGCCTCCATTATAGTCTATTAGTTGTTTAAGTGCTATTTCCTTGCAAATTAGTTATCTAAGTGCAATTTTTTAGTAATAAGTAAAATTTATTTGTAAATTAGTTACTTAAGTTCGACTTCTCTGATTTGCTATGTTATAATTAGATATGTAAGCATAATAACTTTTGAGTCACATTATTTTCAGATTTTATTGTTAGTTTATAAATGATTTAAAGTATTATTTGTTCCTCTTTCCTGTTACACCTGGTTCCTTAGACTTCTTCAGACACAGCTAACCCTTCCCCCACCAGTACCCCTGACCACACCCACACTAACTCCTTCCCCTGCTCCCTTCTCTTAATTGCTACCCAAAATACTCAGTCTGTAAACAGCTCTCATGATGACGTAAAGTCGAAACCGGTCAGTTATATTTTTTATACTATTTTGGTTGACAATATATTAATTGTTTTTAATTCTAGTTAGGTTTTTTATTAAACATCATGGTGAGTCTATACCACAAAATATCCATCAAAACAACTAATCATGTAATAATCAGTTCAGAGCTCACCAAAAGCAGGGAAGGAAACAATTTCTATCACAAAAAACTATGTTTATTACCCGAGATGCGACCTTCGGTGGTCCGAGATACCTTAGACTTCCGGTAGCGACATCGAGTGCTCTTGCGAAGACGGATGGTATCCGGCTTAATAAAATAATAAAGTAAAACATTAAAGAATTAGCTACCGTCGATACTTGCTGTTAGATCCGAATATCAAGTATTAAACGCTAAAATAAACACAAAAAACCAATAAAGTTGTATTAATAACTTTGAACCAATATTCACAGATAAAACTTTATTAGTTGAAAGCTCGAGTGTTGTCTCGACTGCTGATGATGGCGTTATACCGAAACCTGTCAAGAAATATTCATATCCAACAGCAGTATCGAAGGTAGTTGATTCTTTAATTACTTCTTTACAACTTGCGGTAAATATAACTTTATAAATATTAATATTTAAAAGTGGAATATTTAAAGGAAATAATAAAAACTTTAAAACGTAGTTAAATTAAATTATAAAATAATATTGAAAGTAAGGTCTGGGGTCTGACCACAATAAAAACCACTGAGGTACTTTGCCTGCAATCCTAATTAGACCACAAAAATGTTGACCACTTTTAATCCGTCTATAAAAACATTTTCCTTCTTAAAAAAAATGCTGCTAAGCTTATTTAAAAGGCACAGTTAACGATTATGCTTAACGTTACATGTTAAGCGTGTTACGCATAGAGATATTTTTACTAGAGGGGCCCTATTGGTTGAATTTTGAAACATTGAAAAAATAACCTGACTACGTACGACTTTCAATATAATCAAATAAACAGAACAAAATTACATTAACATATATTGAAAAACGTTTAAAATATATATAAAAACAGATAATGTGCGGGAAGCCAAAAACATTTGATTTATTATAACCTTAACTCTGTCTTGAATAAGGTTTCGATGAGGTTACACAGAGCCCCTGAGAGCCCCAAAAAGATGTTTCAGGCCTCTTAATGTATTCAGATACGCTATGCCCCTGCCAGTATATATCTCTATGGTGTAACGTTATCAAATTTATATTTGCTGATCTCCTTGTAAAATTGTGTAGATATAAAATGCCATTTAACAATTCATTTTTTTATGAATAGTACCTCATATGACATGTGATCTGGACATAAATACTAATAGTAATGAGTAATGGAAAATAAGAGTTAACAAGGAAAAATGAGAATTTCTAAGCCGTTTCTATACAGCAATTACTTTTCTCCGTGTATAGATTTTGGATGTAAAGACAATTCACATGATCGTGCGCCAAATCCATAGTTCACCGGAGCGAGTGGCTTAATATTCCATGATAAATTCTAGCATCACAACAGGCTCTCATCGTATATTGTAGATCACCTTGTACCCACCAACGTTCACTAATGATACTATCAAAGATCAATGGCTTTGATGAAAGAATTGAAGATCATCTTGTAAACACCATCATTTACTCTTGATACTATCAAAGATCAATGGTTTTGACGGTATATTGTAGATCACCTTATAACCACCAACAATCATTAAATGACACGTATTTTTAACTTACAGTCAACAAGTTGCTTCTACTACTGACTTATTAAATTACTCAGCATGACTTTACCAACTGTTTAAATTCAAACTGTATCTCTTACACATAGCTACTTTTAACAGAAAATTAGGTAGATGACCAAAGAAATTAACTAGACTCTTTGATTCCCTCTACAGACATCCCCTTACAGAGAAGGATAGAACATAGAATGTCCTATAAGGACTCTAGAATGTCCCTCTAAGGACATCCTTAGAACATAGAAAAATTAGCTTATGAGAAACTATTAATGATTTTTTTCTGCAAATCTGGTCTTTCTAGAATTTATAACTAATGAGAAAAGTATAAAATAATTATCCTTAAATAAATTGTATCCCGCGTATTATATCATTCTGGATTGCGTATAGTATATAATCCATACATACTTACTGCTAGCATAAGTGTGCAAGAAGAATATTGCTTGCAGTAATCAGTAAGCAATAAGTAACATATTATATATTATTGTAATATGTTAATTATAAAATCTGATTATAGAAGACTATGTGTCAGCCAATCAAATTAGGAACATAAGGTAGTATCAAAGTTAAAAATATTCCAAACAAGCATATAAAATTAATCGGAGCAAAATCATATCTCCTGGTAGTTTTCATTGACTCTAAACTTGGATCGTGTGTACCTTGTCAAATACGTCCGAAATAGAACGAGGTACGTGGGAAATTCTTAAATTATAAGAAATTCTATTTTTCAATTATCTTGTAGTTCTGAGGCTGGGAACTAGAAATTAATGTTGAGTATGAAGTTTTGATTGTTTTTGGAATTTTCTCACTAGATGGGTTCGGATACTTTATTAAGGAAGTTTCAAGACACAGGAAACTGGATAGACTTGGTTTTAGACAATTCCTGAATCATTCTGTTCCTAGTTTAAGACCTATTATACTTATCTACTATCATGATTTAGTAGGCCTTCCCTGAAGCCATGTCCACATAAAGAGGTGAAATAGAGGATGCATCATATAGGTCCATATGATGCGGTAATTATAAAAAGAGGTATGGCACTCAGTTTAACTTATACAGAACACTGCCGTTACTTAAGATATTCTTGCATCCAGTAGAGCTGAGTCAGGAGCGTAAGTCTGCATGACTAGAATAAAATATAAGAAGAATTCAGTAGGCGTTGGTAGTACTTGCTCAAAATCCTCAGGTATTCAAAATGTAAACCAAGATGATTTGATTGTTTATGAATAGTTGGCTAACGCATTTCCCAATTTTACCAAAAAATGCCTGGAGTCACAAATTGTTGGAGTAGTTTTATTAAAATGAAGTTTTATTTAGAGGGACTTATAAAAAAAGAAGTATCTGAACAGAAGATTAACTTGTAAGCATTGATTGGCTCTACCAATTGACCAAAAAAATGCAGTACTTAAGACCTAGGATCGCAGTGAAAATCAGAAAATAAACTTGTAATGATAGATTGATTTTACCTATGGATCACTGTTCAAAAGAATCTTGGACCCAGTCTGAACAAAAAGATTTATTTTGATTTGGACTATTTGTGGAGACACTTCTGAAGACCTCTGCAGGTTATTTTAGAATTTTCAAATTATGGTATTCTAATTTTTAATAAACACTTGAAATTTTGTGCAAATTCTAAACAGATATTTAATTCGCCTTCATTGATGCCATGATGTCAGCGTCTCCCGATTTATGATACATTGATTACTATTTACTCTTTTTGGAAAAATATGATTTCTACGCGCATTGCTGTTTTAAGCATACTAGTGGGAGACTAATGACAACTTTGGCTGTATTTTGGGGGATGAAATACATTTTTTGACTAATTAAGGTGGAGATGAGTGACATCACTGATGTCACTTGTTTTGTAAAAACTGATACAATACTTTAGTAAAAACAAGATAGACGATTTAAGATCAATACAGAGGAATACTAAGCATATTCGAACATAAAAATGTTTTTTATCAAATGGCAGCACCCTAAACAAATTTGCAAAAAAATAATGCTCTGAAATTATCGATGGTTTACATAGTAACAACGATGTTGAAAAAAAGTAATTTCAAAAATAGAATTAACCATTTATGTTGGCATTCAAAATAATGAATGAGGCTTAAATATTACACAGTTAAAATTAGAAAAGAATGACCCTTTTTGATGCTTGTACAAAATTTTAGTCTTAGGGTCGAAGATAAAATGAAAATACTTTTGAAGAATCAATCATCGTTTAGAAAAACGATTATTAAAAAATCTATAGTGACACATTTTAGTTTGATAGCAAGTGTCGTCGTTTATTAGTGTAGGTACATCTGTTCCACAAAACATTTAATTAAATGAAGTTTAAAGTAAAGATACAAGAGAAATGTTAGAGGTTTCCTATGGAGACAGGAAATTAATTAGAACAGTTTCTAGACATTCTATGTTCTGTCTGAAAACTTTCCATACTTTTCGTACCTCCCTTAGTTCATTAAAGTTGTTACACTAAGAAAGGAAGTTGCGTTTCCGTGTGTCGGTGTAATAAAGTTGGAGCAGAATGAGGTCACGGTTGAAGTACTTTGAACGTGAAGCAGGATCAAACCTGCTCGGGGTAATTCAAGGTTAGCTCATGTCTGAGATCAGTGATCTGTCTCAGTCATCTGGCCACTCCTCACCACTCTTTTCCTTCTTTCTTTTGTATCAACAACGAATAGAACTACATTGCTCAGAAACGAAACCCATTTGTGTAACAATTAACTGTTCGTGAGAGAAGGATTTTGAGTATAAATTTGAGTAAAAAACTACTAATTTAGTAAGAGCAAAAAAAAGCGAGCTAAAGAAAATATTTTGAAATTTTTCAATACTAGTTAGGCAATATTTTACTTTTTTAGCAATATTCCATACAATGATAATTAGCTAAATTAAGGGGGAGGACATACACAAAAAATAAAATTATACTTTGAACTACTCGACAAACCTGAAGTAATTTTGTCCAATAGCACCAATATGGTAACTTAGCTGTAATGGCCATCTAACCTAGTGAAAGTTGCATAATACCGAATATTACAGCCTCTTTTGAACGGAAAAGTCTAATAACTTTCTCATCGCATATTAAGAGTCAGACAAGGAAATAAACAATTATACGAGTAAAATATAAACAATTACTTTGTATATAAACGTGATCCGTAGTATCTTCGCAGTAGTCTCTTGCAAAAATAAATTTGTTTACTGT
The DNA here is from genome assembly GCA_018340805.1 of Microvelia longipes. NCBI lineage: Eukaryota > Metazoa > Arthropoda > Insecta > Hemiptera > Veliidae > Microvelia > Microvelia longipes. The sequence goes on from JACMZG010001908.1 coordinate 13,244,112, forward strand.
TTTAACAAATGGGTTTATTTAAAAATAATAATTTAAGCAAACTCGACAGGTTTTCGTTTAAGGAAAACTGCCTTTAATACAGAACCCGACCAAGACGTTAAATAAATCAGTGAAAACTGTTAACCCTAGCTTCATTCTTCCGAGAATGTCGAAGTCAGTATTGCTTATTGTATTAGTATTATCTATTTATTCGTAGTTTCGACACATCTATCATATAAAATCAAAATGAAATAATATAAACAAGCTTAAAAGGTTTTACTTTTATGATACACTGGTAGTACAAAGCTTAAGCAGCGCACTCCTAATTGTTTTTAATCAAATTCCCGACCTCTGAATCCCCTAATCAAATTCCGGCCTCTGCAAAGCTCTTTTTGATTTAGTTGTTTTTCGTCAGCCTCTAAATGACAACAGCTATACTTGATTCAGAAGTTCTTGGTCAGCCTTGAGAGAAGTTTTGATTCACTAATCATCGATCGATCGGTCTCTTAACTACAACATATCTTATTAATTCAGTGGTTCTTGGTTAGCATCTAAACTAGAACATCTCTTCTTGATTCAGCAGTTATTTGTCTAAGGAGCATATGTCCAAAAGATACATAATATATATTTCCACAACTATCATTTCTTATATTGTGAAGAAATTGACGTTCAGTAATTAGGAATACATATTCAGACATACTTTTCAAATTTTAATGCTACATAATATGTAAACACAAAAGAGATATAGATAGATTAATTCAGAACTTCGCAATCATATAAGATTATAGGAGATAATGCCCCCTGAGAGTTGCTTATGCGGCTATAAATAATATAGAGAGAATTTTAAGTATTCATTTTCCTATTCCATAGGGTCTCCAGAGTCATGGAAAAATATATTTAAAAAATGAACTGATAGTAAAATTATTCATAGAAAAAAGATTACATATAGGTGACAGTCACTGGCTATAAAACAGTAAGCGAATTCAAAAAGTCCTAAGACTGCTTAGAACCAAATTCGTCTCTGAGTAATTTTTTAATTCGCCTAGTTCTAAAATATTTTTATAGATATGAAAACAAAGAGATGGCACTGCCTATTTCATACCTATACGCTCGCTGATTTTTCTCTGATTCTAAATAGTTATATACATTAATATAGTTACTTATATTAAATTAGAAAAAATATACTTGTAAAACTGGACAACATATGTTTTACCTCATTTAAGATCTAATTGTGGACACATATTTTCAGGATTACCTGTAACAGATTAAATAAATTGCTTAATTTAAAAAATATTTTACAGAATATTATTAAGACGAAAGAATTTTGGGAGAATCCAATACTTCTCCTATATAACTACGTCAGTGGTGAGAAAAGTAAAAAAACAAGGTGCCTTATTATGAGTCAGTTCAGCCGTCTTTGTACTATTAGATCAACTGTCGGAATATGCTGACATAACAAACTAAAATATGCTATGGTATAAGGGTCTTGAATAAAAGGAATGGCGCAGTAAGGGACTTTGCTGACTCCATGGACGTTGTATGAGATATAGAAATAGGAGCAAACTTGCCTTCCCATGTTTCTAGCAAAAAAAGGTGCGAAATGCAGGTTGTGTAACAAGGATAAGTCAAGTTAGCTCCTTAACTTTCTTCTGTGGTTGTCGTTCGGTTTTTGTCGTGTTTTAGTTACCTTTGATGATTGTTATGTCAATTAAAATAAAACAGTAAAAAAAAATATTTACTTTTTACTATTTGTTTATAACCTTCTCAATAAGCAAAACAACAGTAAACCATAGACAGGTAATTTTGCCTCTAAATTTAGGACCTGCGCAGTTAATGTAAGCATGCGTAGGTCATACCAAACATGTGCAGTTTTTCACATGTGTTTTGTGACAGATTCTTCTCAACTTTTTTTGTCAATGAGGTCACTTTGTTACATAGCAAATCAACTTAGCACCTCATCCTCTTTAATTCAAAAGCCTTTCTATGGCCAATAGTGTTGAATAAACAAAAACAAATGTGGAAATTGTGTAGTTGTTTGGAAAGTCAAACGTTTGTTACAAAACATACTTTCAAATACAAACATAATCTAGAACCCACATACTCATTTTTATTTTATTACAAGAATCCAATACTTGACTAATACTTGAGTTCGATACTTAATCTTTTGCTTAATCCCGTATTAAAAGAATTAACTTTTTAAGTATTCTATTCGTATGAAATAAATTTCAATTAATCGTCGGAAACACAATTATGATAACGTAGTAGGAACTAAAAACAGTGACTAAGTTCTCTCAAGAAAGTAACTTTCTCAAGATTACCATTAGGGAAATAAGGTTTGACAGACAGTAAAACTTAAGTTTATCTACACATAGATAACTAAAATGACAGTTCATTCTGCTAAGTGTGAGGTTAAATCCACTTAATTAAAATTATTTATTATTTAAGTAAAATAATAAACAGAGGCCTTCGTTTTCTGGCCAATTATGTCACAATAAAAGTGGAAATTAAACATTAATTGGAGCACATAAAGGTAAAATTTGATTGGAAACTTCTCTGGTTTTCTAGGATTCAACTTTAGATAAATAGTTAATAATTATATTGGTGTATTTTACTCCTAATATAAGCGGAGGAGCCGCAAGACAGCAAAGTCAGACCAGAAGTTAAAACTTGAAAAAGTTTGAAAGTTCACTAAAAATAATTACGATCTATTGATCGTAATTATTTTTACGAATTACTGAAGGCTGCTTATTCTTCATTTATCCATCATAAAGAAAAGTAAAACTAAATACTAAGTTTATCATAGGAAAAAGACAGAATGGTAAAGCCAGTCCTGACCTCTAACCTGTCTCACATGAATTACTCTCGAAGAAACGTGAGTCGATAAAGGTCTGGTTCCTCTATCGACTCCCTGTAGATTAGATTATCATTGTTCGAGAACTGTGTCAATTAGACATATACTAGGTATTTCTAACATCCTTCTTGGTAGCAGAAATGGCCGCCCTAGAGTTTCTCCCTTTTCATTTCTTTTGGTCAGTTGTGTAAACCCTGGGCGGAGAGACGTTCACAGACTTGGATTTCAAAGAGAGAGCAGGACTATAATCTCCAAAAGCCAATCCTGCCAACCATTAAAATATAACCTTATCGGTGTTATTTCACTGATTTTTCAAAGGTAATACAGACTTGACTTTTACTGATCAAGAAAAAGCAAATAAAAGTTTTAAGGAGTAAGGTAGCTTCTATTAGCTAGTTATTCCACTAAACGTATTTGATTCTAACCTCCGTTAAGTTCCAGAATTCTTGTTGACCCACCAAACGTATCTGCTTATATCCATCTGTGCATTCCAAAACTCAAGTTAAACAATTAAACGTATATGATTCTATCAAGGATCTTCAATATAGGGTGAAAACGAATTGTTTCTTATCAAGTTATTAAGGTAAAGCCCAGATGGAGTGTATTATAATAATCAATACGAAAAAGCCTGTCCACAAAGTTAACAGTTAAATGGTTTATTTAGATTTCCTTTCCCCGTATTCTAACATTTCTGAATTGATTAATTGAGGGACAAATTGATGGCTAATAAGGTTTTATAAATACCTAGTGTATTCACATTTACATTATTTTAGAAACATAATCCATAATTCACAGCTTTTAGTAACAAGAGACCTTTGGCCTATTGGCCGCAACGCAATATATATTGATCAGGGAGTCCCTTTTTTCAACATCCCCCCTCCCCTCTATGACAGCAGTCTCGTAAGCTATTTTTTAAGAAAATTCGCTAAAAAGATATGGGAGTCGAGTACTTTAAGTGAAACGTTCATTATTTTTTTTTCAGACAAAGGTTTATTATTATCATCTCGGACACGACACCTCGTGAGGACAAGGCAATCAAATAAAGTTTCACTTCTCTTATTATATCAGTGTGACACACGTCACTCATCTAGAACCTATAATTGCACCTGACTAAAAACTGTGTAAAGAGGGCTTTTAAAAACATGTGACATTTAAACGATTGTTAAATGAAAGGAGAACTACAAAGCAATTGAAAATGGTTAATTTCTGGTTCTGTACAATTAGAGGATTAGTACAGTTAGTAGGACAGTTTTTGAAGGTTTAACCACAGTTTATCATCACATCTAGAAAACAGAAATGTATCCCGTCATAAAATAAACTATAGTAATTTTAATAAGGCAAGTGAATCCAGTCTGCTCTCTAACATTCTGTAACATAGTTTGAGATATTGGAATCTGAGTAATCTGTAAATAAGTACAGCGAATATTAAAGGAAAAGGAGGAATATTCTAAGGAAAAGTTCAAAGATTTTCATTAGAATCTCTGTCATTTTCGAGGATTCATTAAAACGTTGTAATGTCTGACATTGTAATTTGCAGTGTTGTCATTTTTGTCTAAAACCGAAATTGTTATTTAAAAGGTTGTCATTAGAAAACACAGGTTCAGTATCACCAAGATGTTAGAAATGTATAAGGTGATTCAATTCGATGTAAACAAACCAAACGCATTCGAAGGTTATAACCTGACGTTTTTGTGAATGACGTGTGACGTCATTGCAGGAATCGGTGTAGGCGGTCAACATTGAAAATTTACTCTTTATTCCTGCAATGACGTCAATTCTGGACTATAACCTAACGTGTAAAAAAAATTAGATTTCATTCTTAAAAACCCTGCGATTGAATCACCTTATAAATTCTATCAGCTTGCAGTATCACATTCTATCATTATCTTGACAGATGATTCTTTGTTAACGTGACCTAATAGTATTTAATTCAATTAAAGTAACGCCCAATTTGATCTAGTAATTACTAATAATTATATTCAGTCCATATAATTCTCTAACGCACCTGTGCGATTTATTTAATAAATATTTTACGTGTAATCAAAAAATCCAATTTTTATTCTTATATAACAAAGACAATATTTGAACTGTAACGATATTTATCTTACTTTTGATCTTTAAATCAAATATGAAGGACCATTACGTTTTTGCTTTAGGAATAGGAAAGAAATTTGTGTTATTTGTTTAGTACAGTATTACCTATAGATCTTAAGATTGACAGGGAATGAAGTATTATGGCATAGGAGATACAATTCTCTGACAGGTTAGTGCTGTTACATAAATTTGTATTTATTTCGATGATCTTTGATATGGCGTAGATATTTAGACCATAGATATATAATAACCTGATATATTACATTCCCGAAGCAAAGAACTTCGTGTCTGCTTTGCTTATTTGGTATCCACATCCTTCGTGTAAGACACAAAGAATTGCAAACGTCCAAGGTCCGAACCTGGGACGTTTGCGACTCTTTGTGTCTCTTCCCATAATTAATGTCAAATGTTTATGGTTGTCATTTGGTCATTAGCCTGACTAATAGCAAAGTTTTAATAATTTAAATTAGACCTAAAGTTAAAATAATTTTCTGTAGACCTAAAAAGTAGATAAATATATACATTAGGGGTACGATGATAGTGCAAAAGAAACCAGTGATGTAAACCGTTTTGAAAAATTAATCAAAACCTGGAGCACTTGGTTGCAGGTATTATTAGTTGGTAGTAATTTATTCATAAATATATTTTTTCAAAAGGGAGTGAAACAAAAAATGCAACCCAACCTATCGGTACCCAATATTTATTTATGTTGTAATAATTCAATCTCTCGAAAAAGCCGGATACGGGGTACACATCGGAACTTTTCCTCATTACATCGAATTCGCTACACTCATCCTCACAGCTTCGGACTCGCTTCGCTCGTCCTCAGAATATAAAAGTAGTTAAATTTATACTGCAAAACGTCTTCAGACTCGTTTCGCTCGTTCTTAGATAGTAAATATATTAGTTTCTTTAGCAGCGGTTAACCATATAGGCACTGACCACGCTCGATGCTGCTTAACTTTCATGATTCACCAAAAATCATAGATATACTTGTCATATTAAAACTTAACTTGGTGTCCTTATCTATTACGTAAAGGTATATACTTGAACCAAATTCAACTGTGCCAAACAACTTTTCTGATCTGAAGCAGATTTATGGAGACCCCGAAATAAAGAGTCCCCGATCCCTAATAAACGATTAACTAATGTTTACAGAAAATTATCTATTAACTTACTTAACCAGCCTAGGTTGAAAAATGCTATTTCCAAGACCAAGTTATTCCCATAAGACACAATATAATTGTGCGAGAGACACCTAGGAAATGCAACAAGCAAAATGCAATGCTACATTAGGAAACTGTTCCATCATTCGACATTCCTCATCATTGACGGCATTACGAAATTTCATGTCTCACTCTGCTTCGTTACGTCTATCTCATCAGGGCGCCGACAGAGCCTGAACTCACTCTGACCTTCAATTAATTTCCTTAATTGAAGGTCCTTAATTTCCTTAATTACCTTCTTAATAAAATAATACTTATGCATTTTGCTTGTTATATTTCCTAGGTGTATCTTTTAATGTTTTGCAAAACTCGGTAGTATCAAATGATATATTCTCATAAGAGTTTAAAAATATATCAATGTATTTATTCCTATCTATAACCCCTAAGGCTGTAAAAGCTGCCATTTATGACTAACATGTTTTAGTAATAAATCTGGGAAATCTCATTCTGTCCTAAACTCAGTTTAGCAATGCTCTATTTTCCTGCCGTAAACAGACAAATTTTATACAAAAAAATCTTTTGTTAATCGAAATAATTTTTTAATAATTTAATAACTTTAATAATAATTTAATGTGGAGTACTAAATAATCAATGGAGTCGTTAAACTCAACTTTTTCTATTTTAAAACTATCTTAAATACTTCAGACTCTCTTGCTATAATTTATATGAGAACTTAGATTGATCAAAAACAGAACACTAGTTTAATAGCTCTTTCGTAAGACTAATTTAATTTGTGAGAACTAATAAATTTCCATTTCAACGTCTATAAAAATCTAATAACGTTATTGTCACGTTTTATTCATTGGGGATTTCTTGTTAAAAAGGGGTTTATCGTAATATTTTAATTTTTAAATAACTTTTGCTTATGTAAAATGGAAGTAAGTGCTATTAAATAATGATATAATATATGGAAAAATTGGTTCGGGGTACATTGTTACTTTTCTTCATCACATCGGATTTGCTACGCTCATCCTCCCTACTTCAGACTCGTTTCGCTCGTCCTCAGAATTAACAAATTGTTAAATTTATGCTGCAACACCTCTTCGGATTCGCTTCGCTTGTCCTCAGTTAATAAATACATTTGTTTCATTCCCAGCGGTCACCCAGCCAAACACTGAGTCCTTTTATTATCTAACTAAAATCATGGATATATTTATCGTATTAAAACGAAACTTGGTGTACTTAGGTAGTACGTAAAGGTATACATTTGTCATTTCAACTCAATTGGATTATTATCTGATTTTTTAAATTGTTTTATTAACGTATACAAGTTATTTGATAATAATTAAACTAATGCCGATAATGAGATGAAACTTAGCGCATAAGTAAGTCTTATACATAGCCACATACGTGTCAAGTTTCATATTGATTACAACATTTTTGATAATATTGAGAAGTGAAATCAGACTATTTTTCAAACTCGTAAACTGCGTATAGGCTTATTTCATCGATTGTTTTAGTTTCTAAGAACTTTATGCAGTGTCCTAAATTCTAGTGAACCAATATCACTGATTATTTTTGACATATATATAAAATCACCAGTTTAGGGATATTTATTTTGAGTCCAATCTAGCTAACAACTTTAGATAGCTGGCAGAATGTAACTTCGGCGGCCATATTTAAAACTTAATCTAGCTTCCAGCTTTAGATAGCTGACAGAATCTAACTTTAGCAGCCTTATTCAGAGCCTAATATAGCTATCAATTTTAGATAGCTGTAAAATGAAACTTCTGTGGCCTTATTCAGAGCACAATCTAGCTATCAATTTTAGATAGCTGTAAAATGAAACTTCTGTGGCCTTATTCAGAGCACAAACTAGCTATCAATTTTAGATAGCTGTAAAATTAAACTTCTGTGGCCTTATAGCACACTAGCTATAAATTTTAGATAGCTGTAAAATAAAACTTCTGTGGCCTTATTCAGAGCACAATCTAGCTATCAATTTTAGATAGCTGTAGAATAAAACTTCGGTGGCCTTATTCAGAGCACAATCTAGCTACCAGCTTTAGATAGCTAACAGAATGTAACCTAGGCGCCCTTGTTCAGGACCAATGTAGATGGTAGGTTACCGGAATTTGCGAGGCATAAAACGGATCGACTCCTCTACTTCTGTTTTCGAAACAACCTCATAAGTTTAATTTTCTGATGATGACTCGCTCAAAATAATTGAAAAAATAGACAGTATGATGATTATATCTATCGTTTGTAAACCAAATTTTTAAAAATATTTTAATAAACGTTTAAATCTAAAATATTCTTATCTCGCATAAAGCATGCAGATATTTAATATCCTTCATAAATTAAACAGTGAAAAATCCAATACATTGCACTATAGTATAATCATTAATTCTTTAATTTATGAAGGAAAATTAAAGAATATACTATACATTAATTAAATATCCATTTAACACAATTCATTAAAATCCAATGTATTGAATTTTTCACTGTCATTAAAATAATAAAATGAATATTTAAAAACTAATAAAGTTTTTATAAGAAATAAAATTAAAACCAAAACCCTTTAGTTAATATGCGTGACAAAAATTATTAACTCTAATGTCGAATTTAAATATAAATTAGAACATTAATACAAATTATTTTTTTAGTAACCTTGACCTGAGTTATTTTCCTAAAAGCTTTAAATATCTAAAAGCAAATTGAATCCCTAACTTTGTTCTAAAGAGAAACATCTTTCTAATAGAACGACATAATTAAAGAAAAAGAAAAAACTTGAGTTCTATGAAGCGAATATATTTATTAAGTTATAATTATTTCGTTCTCATTTGGGTCATCTTCAAATAAAATAAGCGATTTGAAACAGGATTAGAATAATATAAACGTCATGTTACAGAACCGTTTACCGAAAAAGGACAGTGAATAAAAAGAAAGCTAAGCAAAATACAGAAATAAAGAATAAAGAAAAATCAAGAGATAGATATTATAGGGAATTAGCCTTTGCTAGACATCTGATTGGCACCAACCACAACTTTACCGACGATGACATCACGCTTCTACATGAACAGAACTTTGAAAGACGACTGAACACTCTTAAATCCATAGAAATTTACCTAGCACACAGACATAGAATTTCTCAATGAACAAACTGATGTATCTTCTTCACCACTCTTCAAGAAATTCAAAAATATGACAGAAAAATAGTTAGACAAATTAATTTAAGTATTGTTACTCAACTACGGTTATCCTAAACTTAACCTTTTGTTTGTTTTTTTTGTTCATTTTATCAACACTGTGTTATTAGATAGTTTAAGCCTGAAGATGATCCTGGCTTGGGAACAAAATAGTTACAGCTTAATAAATATATTCGCTTTAAAGAACTGAAGTCTTATCTTTTTCTTTGATTCCTATTTGTTATGAGGGATTCTTAGAGCTTCTGTCTGTAACATAAATTTATATCGGAATATTCGGAAATATCTTTCCAATATTTGTAAAATGATTCAATATGGAAATACAAAACCTAAACAGATCTTTAAAACATTTTAGCTATAGCAATATGACTTGCGATTGAAAGATTTTACAGAAACAGGAAACGGCCACTAAAGATCTTTTACAAAAGCTAACATTATTTAATACCCGACACCGACATTCTTACAAAGAAGTCCCACTGATCTTCTATAGAAGCGAACTACCAAAAGCTTTTACAAAAAAAAAATCTGGCGCGGTGGTCCGCATGCGGGAAAATTTCCTTCGGTATGCGTGTTTCCGTGCTTAACAGCAATCCTGGTAGGGACGATAATTTTTTATCGTTTTTTACTTAATATAAGTTTACAACTACAAAATAATTCTGGCGCGGTGGATCACATGTCGGGCCAATTTCCTTTTGGATGCGTGTTTTCGTCATTAACAACAATCCTGGTAGGGACGATAATTTTTTATCGTTTTTTTAGATTATGTAAGTTTATAACTACTAAATAATTCCGGCGCGGTGGTCCTCTGTCGGGCGAATTTCATTTAGAATGCGTGTTTCCGTGCTTAAAAATATATTTCTTGCTTAGGGTTCCGGTTTATGCTTTAGAACCTATGCAGTTACTCATTTGTCAAGCACTGCTCCTAACTCATTTTGTCTGTATTTTTCAAAGGAAATGCGCATAATTATCCAGTTGGTTATACAAAACTATGGCTATAAATTTAGCAGTACGCACTATTATTTGCACTAGTTAAAACCTTAGTTACTTATCTTTAAGCTTAGTCAGTTATCATTAAAGGTTTTAGCGCATTTCCTTTGAAAAATACAGACAAAATGAGTAACGAGCAATGCTTGAAACGTATGTTTTAGTCATTAGGGACCTCTGAAACGTATTTTTGTCGTGGTCCGTGGTTCGACTTCCACCATGACATCTATTCCATTAGCGAATTTTATTCCCGAAGGAAATTCGCTAAAAGCAAATAAATAAAAACCGAGCTTTTCATTAGAGAATCAAAATCAAAATACTACTCATGAAATAAATGATACATAAGTAATAAAGAGAAATTTAATTAAAATAAACATAAAAAATAAAGTTTTATTAAGAATAATAAAAGAAATAAAACATAAAACGAAGGCAACACATTATTGCGTGGTTTTTTTCTTTGACTAATTTACAGCTAAACATTGCATGCCATGCTAATTCCCAGCGAGATAGCTATCTAACACTGGGAGAAAACCAAGCTACTCTATATCTAACTTATTTTAACTACTAACTTGTTCTTAATTTGTATATTTCCGTTCTAATTACTTTAGCAAATTAATAATAAAAGGCTAGATTAAAAAAGGTGATAATTACTATCATTATAATTCATTAATGAAAGAAATTTGTCACATCAGGATCTTTTTAATTATTATTAATAATATTTGTTATAGCAAAAGGATTGGTGACTCAATTATCAATGGATAAGTTAAGATTTATTTAAACCTCTTTGACGTATTTCTTTTCTATTCTCTCAATTAATTAGATTTTGATAAAGGTCTCATTACTTTTATTGAGTGGTGAAATGGACCTTGATGACTAAGAATGTTGAAGTCAAAATTTTCAAAATTTTAATTATGGTGTTTAGGGCTACGCATAATTATGTAATTTTGTTTCCCAAAATAAAGTGCACAGCTAGCAATCATATGACCTACAAATCTAGGTTATTCCTAGATTTAGGAATAACCTTGGATCCAGGCTAAGTTCCAAAAATAAACAATAATCTTGTAAAAACGATCCTGACAATCCTTATAGGGTCGGTAATATCATATCCGTCCAACTACTATATTAAGAGTCGGTATGAACATGCGTTTTCTTCTTAATGTCAGGTTCATTTTCAGGATAATTTAGTTTGTATATTAGTAAAAAAATAATGTTCATTCTGATGGGTTCGGCTCTTGGATTAAGAAAAAGAATAAAATAAAATAAGCAATAATACAAGAGGCTGACGGCCTCATGTATTATTGCTTTGCGGCCACATGGTCGTTTTCCTACATCAGTTTAGCAAGTGCAGGCGAGGTAAAAAAGCCATTTTCGGTCGGGTAGCATATGCTATTTATTTCGGACGAAGTAATAATAAGCAACTATTTAGAAGAAAATCAGTATAATGTATAAACATAGCGGCAAATGTTTATAAACTTCTGGTGGTGAATAATCACTATCCATGATTATATGATAATAAATAACTCACTTTCCAAAAATTACAAAACTTCGTTAACAAAAACGTTTAATTATCTATTATGAATAAATAGATAAACAAGGAAGGTTATATCATAATTATTTAAGGTGCATTCACAATGCTGCGGTAGCGATGCGTGCGGGCGTTGCGTGCGGTGACAGCTTAAATTCCAACCTATGTAATCTTATGGGACGTTCTTAAACAGCTTGCGGTAGCGTTGCGAAAATGGAAATTTCCGCAAACCTACTAAACCCCCACAAATGATCTAGTGATTAGTATTTGATTGATTAGAAAACACCTTAAAGGCCTGACGCGGAAGAAATCTTTCTGTTTTCAAAGTTTTGGAATTTTTTTTATCCCCCCTTCCGATTAAGAGAAGAATACTTTTGTTTTGTTTGGATTTTGATTCTTGCCGTGCTGTAAGTCGTTTAATTTTTTATTATTTTAATTTGATTTTAATAAAAGAGTTATGTTTTTTATAAAAAAATGAATATTATCTAGTTATTAAAACACAATATTGTTATTTTATTACTTTGGTTTGTGCTGTGTCTTTTTACAGTGTTTAATTTTTCCTTTTAGTTTTGATTAGTTCAAAGTTATTTTTTTATGTATTTATTCTTAAATCAAATTTATTTCTTAATATTCTCGGTGTTCGCCAATTTGAATGGTATAGTTTTATTATCTTGATCCGTTCATTTTATCTTAATGTGATTTTCTGAAATATTATACATTATTTCTGTTCTCTTGGTTTTACTGCCTAAATAGTATTTAACAAGTAGATCCCGGAGTTGAAATATTTTTTAAAAAACAAGACTGTTAATTACATTTTATAACAAGTACATTACATTATATTAAACTGAACAAGATAATAATTTGCCGTGTTGATCGGATAAAATATGTAAACTTAGACCATATAAAATTTTAAATAAGACGAAATAATTTGAACAAGAAAGAAGAACTATCATTTAGTGTGAAAATTCCCATTATCATCAGACATGATTAAATAAATTAAATATTTGATATAATGAAAAAATCAAAATGAAATCTAAGAAGACCCAGCTCGTCCAAAACAACCTTTTCTTCTTCGTCTTTTTAATTTTTGATAAGAAAAATATATTTTTGTTTCCAAAATTCGGAACGAGAGTGCGCTGAAGATCCGGTGTTAGCGGCTGTTGCGGCCGTAGCGTTGGCTATTGTGGAACCATCATTTAGCGCCCACCTTGTGGTCATTCGAGGAACTTTCCCAGCGACAGTCTTGTTGTTTTGTACAGTCGCCGACAGTAAAAACTACGAAACTGTCAAAGACGGTAAAAAAACAGATTTCACCTACTTTTTTGAGGATGTAAATGCCTACTTTACAGCCGCCGGGAAAAGAAAATTGCTTCCATAATTTTAATAAATGTTATTATTTCTTTAGAGTATAAATAAAAAAAGTTAATAATAATAACGCTTGTTACATACGTACCAAAAAAATATTCTCTAAATATAATAATTATTTCTTACGAAGTTCTTTCTTTTATACCGGAACTCATTAAAATATGTTTATACTTAAATAGTAAATATTACAAACAATTTTTAATTTTTTTTCTTATTAAAAAAAGTGCTAGTATAAATCATACTTAAGTATAATTTATATATACTTAAGTAAATACACATTTAAGAAGGTAAAATATAACTCCGATTGTATTATACGTGCCTGCAAATGTGCACTGATTATAATCCTCGTCAAACTTTTTAACAATAATTAGTCATAGAAGTATGAGTAAGCTGAAAAAAATTCCAAAAGTTAAATAAAAACCTTAATTATTTTATTTCGAGCTGTCAGTCAGACGTAGTGTAGTTAAATAAGAATTAAGACAGGACACTAAATAATTGCAAGGCCCGATGTCCTTGCTAGATAACTCGGCAAATGTTTCCTTTTCATTTGGTTATTTTTTCTTTTTCTTTACATTGTACTTATTTTTATTTATCTTATATGTATCTTTAATATACATTAAAGATACATCGGTTAGTAAGGATTTATATATAGGTGTATATATATATATATATATATATATATATATATATATATATATATATATATATATATATTATATATATAATTATTGATCAGTGAGTCCCCCCTTCCAAAAAAATCACCCCTCCCTACCTCTCTCCATGACCTCAACCCCAGAGGCTCATGGAAGTACCCTCAAGTTGTGACGAACTCGTAATCACTGTTCCTCACAACTGTTCCTAAGTAATAACAGCGAATCCGATGTTATGAGCAAAAGTTCCGAGGTACCCCTTAACCGTTTTTTTTAACTAAATATTTATTTTAAATAACATAATTTGTTTACATTTTGTTATATATGTCAATCTATATCCTTTTACTGTCTCGCTTAACAAAAGCGAAGCTTTTGGTTGGTCCCTAAACTTAACTTGGCAAGAATCCTAGCGCTTGAGTTATAACAAATTATAACGCTCACAGCGAAACAAGCATAATAATTTGAAGAAATATATTATTTATATTTCTTTCGATATTTATTGAATTAATTGAATGACAGCCAGAGATATCAATATACTCTCTTTACAAAAAAAAAAATAAAAATAAAAAATAGCTTTTGATGCAGCTTGGTTTTGAAAAACAATGGATGTGTTATTTTATCAACATATTTATGTTACAATACATTTTAAGAAACTAAAATATAAGCAGTATTTGTACTCACATTTATAATTTTCCGTAGACAAAACAAATAACATACCTAAAACAAAACGGAAATTACAAAATTAATATCCTCAAATAATAATATTAAAATAAATTTAGAGTTCATGGAAATCACAGCATTCACCAAATCACAATAATGCATAAGATGACACATTATAATTGTGCGAGAGACACCTAGGAAATGTAAAAAGCAAAATGCAAAGCTACATCTTGCAACTGTTCCATCATTCGACATTCGTCATCATTGATGGCTCGAAATAATATCATGCCCCACTTTGTTTTTTTACGTCAAACTTATCAGGGCCTGAACTTTTTTTACGCTGACAGAGCCTGAACTTTACTAGGTGTCTCTCGCACAATTATATTGTGTCAAACTATTCACGTTTTGCAAAACTCTGTAGTACCAAAATATAAAATTCATGTGTTATCTAAGGAAATGTTGGGAGTTACAAACTCAAAAAATTGCTGAAAAGAACTAAAGTTTAATTTTTTAAGTTTAACCTTTTTCAGGTATCGAAATTCTATAATTTTTATTCCCTTATTTTCCCAAAAGACATAAATGGGCAATAAAATTGGATTATTTACCTTTAGTTTTAAAGTAATCCTTTTGTTGGGACCAATATTTATGATTTGGGTTTTATAAGTTGTCTGCATTTTTAGTATTTCTTTTTCGTTTTAATTCATTTCATGGCCTTCGTTGTCCAACCTTAACTCGAGACTTTGACTTAAGAGTACATAAGTTTTTCTGTTCCTTGTTTTTTAGAACTATACTTAAGGCATTTTTTAAGATCTTGGTGTTTGAATTATCGTTATTTTCTTTTATTTTTAAGAGGAGAGTTACGGGTAATTAATTCCCCGTAACTATATAGAAAAAATGTTGTGATTGCAAAAAGTTCCGAAACCGGAATTTTACCTCAATAATTGGTTTCTGGTATTTTTAAGACCTCCTGAGTATTTTCGCAAATTCGCCTGTTTGTAAGTGAGTGTATATGTGTGTCTGTTATCATTGTAGCTACCATTGTGTTTAAGCTAAAGAGTTGGAACTTGCAACGAAAATCAAGCTTTAGGTCTAGCAGCGCTATCCGGAAAATATTTTTTCCTTATCACAAGGTTAACCGGTGATAATAACTCAAACATTTAAAACATCGAAAATGAATAAAACGCGAATAAATGTTCCAATCAATGTAAAATTTAGCATGTAGTCATATATAAGACGAAAAATGAGCTAAGT
Organism: Microvelia longipes; assembly: GCA_018340805.1. NCBI lineage: Eukaryota > Metazoa > Arthropoda > Insecta > Hemiptera > Veliidae > Microvelia > Microvelia longipes. The sequence continues at coordinate 13,259,843 of JACMZG010001908.1, forward strand.
TGCATCTCATTATCAGCATTAGTTCAATTTTATATCTACGGTTTTTTATATCATGTGTTAAGCACCATGAAACAAGGTTAGTACATGGATGGGTGACTGCTGGGAAAAAAAGGATGTTTTTAGCCTAAGAACGAGCGAAGCAAGTCCAAATTAGTAAGGATCAGTGTAGCGAATTCAATATGATGACAAAAAGCTTGGAAGTACCTTCCGTACCCATTTTTTTTAATACTACTTATTTAAGACAAAACTTTGAACAAATATCATTGTCATCATTCTTTTAGAAAAAGTTAAAGCTTCTTAAGCAGTTTAAATTACATTTAAGTTCTCCAAACGAAGGTTATGTAGTATTGTTTAAATTTTAGCTGACCCCCGCACACTAAGTCCTTGAAAGTTTTGCCAGAGCACTACAACACTGATGCAACACTTGAGTGGTTTTGGAAGCTCGTGGTGTCTTCAAAAGCAGTCCTATCACTTCTACTTAATGCTATTAGTTATACTCAAATTTAAATTAAACAAAACGTGGTAGAATATTTTAATATAAAAAGACCAGTGCAAGAATCTAATATTTTCCCCAAATTTCCTTAAGAGGTGATTTGTATGGCGGGAGGGGAACCGAGAGTACAAACAAAATTATTGCTCTAAAAAGAAGATTAGAAAAATTATATATATATATATATATATATATATATATATATATATATATATATATATATATATATAAACATTGTATTCCATAATCTTTGCCCTAATCATTAATAAATGCTTATTCCGTATGAATGATTAATTACAGGTGTGTAAGATGTTAACATAATTGCATTTAACAACAAAATTTAATAGTAATGAAACATTGCCTTTGTTTTTATGCAAGTGTTTCACAATTGCAATTTTTTATGTAAATGGGGACAAAAATTACTGTTGGGAAGACAAGAAGCCTATAGAAAACCAGGTTGTTTTATCATCAACTTAATTTGATGGGTCAGCAATGGTTTTACAGTACCGTCTTCGCCTAGTGTATTAAGGGATATTAGATCAAACGTAGCGTAGGCGTCACCCTTCAAATTTAATTAATTGCTTCCCAACCTTATAAGAGGGAGAGGCATTGAATTAGCAAAAAAATAACACTTATGTTTCAGCACAAGATTCCAAAAATAAAATAAAAAAAAACGTTCTTAAAAGACTCACATACAGACGAAAAATTGGTAAAAACAACTCAAACGGTCTTAAAAACACCTTCAACGGGTTATTAAGTTGATTTATATACAAACACAATACTTTTCCTATATACTAAAGTTATAAATGAGGGAAATTAAAAAAACAAATTTAAATTTAAAACAATAATAAATAAAAACCATAGTGTAACGACTAGGAAGTCAAAGAACAAATTAACAGAGTAATAGGCTACAAAACAATTTTACGAAAGAGACAATGCTTTTCTATAGGATTGTGATAAAAAGTAATAAAAAGTCTACGTGGAAACATTTTTAAAAGTATTGGTAAAAGTAATAAGTTAAAATCTATTACTTGCATTTGCTTCAGTGATTAATGAAATAATAATTAATATAAAATAGAAATAAAAAGTAGAGTAATTAAAAGAAGGAAGATGAAAACAAGTTTCAACGATCTTAATGACGCAAAACTGGTTCCCGCCGTTTCTTTACAAATACAGTGTTTTTGTTGAAAAATACCGCGAAACCACTTTCTTCATTAAGTTTGCAACGAATCAAGTTCGATTTCACTTTAACTGGTTTGACTTTGACCTTGAGGCTATTTCGATCTTAAGGCTATTCGGTTCAACGGTTTCTAATTAGCCTCGCCAAGTTTTAACTGGGTGTGGAAATCCGCTACTACTGTACTTAACATCAGAAGTACTCGTGCGCATTAATGTTAGACGTTTTTGGATATTCATGATAATAGGTGATTTTCTTCACATTTTTAAAGTATAGGTGCAGGTGTTTTGAGTAAATATATATCTCAACTACATTATCTTTTATACATGTTGTCCCTTAGATAGAAGATAATGTTCTGCCTTATGAGTCCTATTGTAGGCATTGTACGCCTAATCCACAGAAGAGCTGTGGCTTTACAATAAGTTTCTATAGCTTTAACTAGAAACAACACGTGCCCCACTGCGGTACTACGCTTTCCTGCTCTCGAAACCGTATGAATTTTGCCTAAACCTAGGTTCAATTAGGGTTAGGGATCTTTTACGGGTACCTGACATCGCATAGGCACGGAACCACCGGCTTGACGTGCTAACCATTACACCACCGTGATCTCCGCCTATTATAGAAATTGCATTAAATTCTAAATAAATTTGATACCAATATCACCCAAATACATTAATTTTTCATTAAGCTATTGTTAATAGCTTACATAACAAAAATGTATGATACACGTCAAACAATAGCCATATGAAAAATTGACACAATATAATTTTGCGAGACATTTAGAAAATGTGGGAGCTGTTCCATCATTCGACATTCGTCATCATTGATGACTCGACATAATGTCATGTCCCACTCTGTTTCGTTACGTCTAACTCATCAGGGCGCCGACAGAGCCTGAACTCACTCTGACCTTCAATTAATTCCGAAGAATATAATGTGAAGTATTTACCAGAGACGAGCGGTGCTCTCTTACCGCCATCATGCATGGCAAGCAAAACATATATCATTTGCTTGTTACATTTCCTATTATGTTGTGTCAACTATTCATGTTTTGCAAAACTCGGTAGTATCAAATGATATATGAAAAATTATCGAATTTGTGGGATATTGGTAGAAAAGTTCGGTAGCAAAATAAAACATTTAGGTAAAAGTTACCGAATTAATAACAGTAAAGTTGACAAGAAGTTAAGATCATTTTCGAATGTCTAAGACCATGTTTTTACCTCATATTTTTAGGATTTAATGTTGTTACATCCGAAATGTTTGACCATGATTATTAATGCTTATGAGCATATCACAAATAATAATTATAATCAAGGTAAATTACAGGAGTTACGTGACAGATTAGCTCTAACCTTTGATTAGTGAAAGTAAGCTTTCCCAGACTCATTAACTTGATACTCATCCCGAATGAGCTTAAATCATAGTTAAATCTTTAGATAATAAACTTCGTAACAGGATATTAGTAATAGGAAAACAAACTTAGCAAGAATGAATAATTGGTATAAAAGCTAAGAAGACATCAGCCTTCCTGTAATCTTAGCTTAGAATTATTTTTATATCCTAAGTGGTTTAACACCTGATAAAACTCGATGACTCGATGAAAAACTACAATTAAGAGACAACAGACGTTTATTATAACTATCGTTAGTAAAATAATAAATACCGTGACCGTTTAGCGTTGGCGCGAAGAATCGAGAGTAAAAGAAACGTTGGATTGAAGACGGCGTCGGTTTGCAATAACCCAGGTTCAATCCGCCCCAGGTATTGCGGGTTTTAGTATGTTTAACAATACCTACACAACAATTATTAAAATTAGTAATGAGTTGCATCAGGAACTTACGTTAAAGAATACTTCAAAAATCAATAAATTACAGTCTCGTTTCCCTCGATAGATAGAATAGATGTTAAACAAATAATTTATTAACTAAATAAAGATATCTCTCGTAAGATTGCTATAAATATATAAATAAATGTAGGAACGCTGAAAAAATATTTATGCCAGTCTATGCAAAGAGGCTCGCTTTGCTGGTGATATTGCTCAGTTATGATATTAGATAAAAAAAATGAGCTCACTTCGCTCGCTAGATTGCTATAAATATATACGTAAACGCTAAAATATAAATTTCAGTTCATTAAAAAAGCTCGCTTCGCACCCTAGAATGTTATAAATATACATGCAATAATTTGCAATGAGGCTCACTTCGCTCACTAGTTTAAAAAAATTTACCCCTCTAGTAATATATCTCTAAGAGTATAGGTATTTTTCTTCACATATTTAAAGTATAGGTGCAGGTGTTTTGAGTAAATATATATCTCAACTACATTATCTTTTACCTCATGTCTCGTTGCTGAGAACCTTCGAATGAAATTCGTCAGTATATTTTGAGTTTAATTAGATTAAGATCAATAATTATACTATTTGCATAGTTCAGTCGTCTAATAGGTATAGGTCACTGATTCGCGTGTTGGTTATCAGATAGGAATTATATAGCCATCAGGCTACAAAACAGAGTAGTCTAAATACCGCAGTGTAAATCTATACCATCTCCACTACTGCCCTACATTCTATATATAAACTAATTAATAATTTTAATAAACAATTACACTCAGCAATTATGTAATTAACGTGTAATAAGTATTATTAGCACATACTCATTGAAATTATTAGACGTAATGAATACACATCATGTCATATTCAATATGGTTTGACCGGCATAAAAAAAAGTATATTTTTTATAATTCGAATCGATTCGTCTCATAATATTTGAAAGTGTAAGTTACATTTTTTTTAATTTCTTTTGATACTACAGTATGAACGAGTCCGGTAGCTTAGTGGTAGAGCACTCGACTTTCGATTTGGAGGTCCAGGGTTCAAATCCAGCCTGGGGAGGAGGACCTTAATATGAGGTTATCCTTTGTACCGTACACTCGGGAGGTCTTGAATTTAAGGCCGGCCAATCCAGCCAGGGTTTTACGTGGTACCTTGGCTGCTAATACGCAAATGCGGGGTTGGTTCCTGTTTCACCTGAGACAAATTAGAATCCACGTTTCCGCTGTCTTCAGCTCACGAAAAGTTAAGGTTCTGCTGGCTAATGGAGGCGAAGGTCGGAGAGGTAAAATGAGCCTTCGTATCTCTGAAAACTTGACGGTGTGTGAAAGTGACGGTGGTGACACGAATAACCGTAAGTGACTAGGAACGAAGTGATCGCTTCTTGATGACAGACGTCTCTTAATAGCACTGCGGAACTTTGACTTTCGGAAAACATAACTGTTGTGAGAATCATCAATAAAGTAACGCAATAACATATAACAAACACACCGTTTTATCATCATTACAGATCCATCGTGCAGCTGCGATGAAGTTACTCCACAAACATGGCAACATGTTACTCTTGACTGTCCACTATTTGATGCAAAAAGAAGCTTATTAATATCAAGTCTTGTCACAAGAGGAGAATCTTGGAGCTTAAAATTTCAAACGTTATAACATTTTTTCTAAATTTATTAATTCTTTAGATTTTGATCAACTAAATTTGCAGAATCTTTTACTTTTATACGTCTGTCTTATTAATATAATATTTAGAGAATAGACTTTTATAATTTTATCTCAATACAATAATATTTAGAGCACTTTTTTTTATATTTCCATCTTATTGTTATAATATTAAGGGTATTTATATCTTCAAAACCTTTTTATTATAATTTATTTCCTTTACCTAATTTTACTTATTGCTCTAGTATGCTAGTAGTAGTAATAGTAATTTGGGGAAGTGGTAGTAACTACCAGGCAAGTAGGCCACGTTGTTGGGCCCTTTTTGCCAGCTCCCTAAGATAGGGTTCTACTCCTTTTAATTTCAAGTGTAGATATATTTCATCTAATCTAGACAGAAGAGCCGTGAATTTCTATGGTTCCTCTCATGCTTTTTCAAGCAATCATACACATTTTCACTGACTCTTATAGTCTAGTGAACACTAGGAACAACACGTTCCCTCACTGTTAAACCAAACCTCCACAAACTTTAAACTACAAGGCAGAAACAGTATAATATTTTAATGAATCTACGATGAGGGTTCTAAATTTTGCCTATACCCAGTTTCATTAAGGGTAAGGGATCTTTAACAAATACCTGACAACGCACAAGCTCGAGACCAACGGCTTTTGCGTCCCTTGTGAAGGATGTTGTACGCAGAATTTGTATCCCTCTCATAAAAATCCTAGAGGCCCGTGCTGGGATTGACTAAATGATTAAATAAACTTGGGAGTTTGAAGTCCATTCATTCTGTGTATTGGCCGCGTAATTTAACCACTACACCACGGGTGACTCTGCTCTACTATGCTAAATCATATTGTCTTGAAATCGAAATTACTAACCTTTATTTTACTGTAATTAGTACCTAAATTCTGTTTTCCTTTACACAAAATTGCCTTTAAAGTCATTTACACTACTTATGTTATTCGAAGCAGATAACATGTCTAATGACTCTTGGGGCCTACGGGAAATAAACGGCTTTCTAAACAAGTTACGTTTACAATAATAATAAAAAATAAAAAAACACACGATATTCAACTTAAAATAACAACAATGTACTGCATTCGAAGATCAATGCAATTCAAGTAACCAACAATATCAGCAGAGAATGGAATCAAAACCTCTTTCATCCTAAATGAAGGCATAGAAGAATAAAAAGAACGAGATGTAGGTCGATGTGCGGCTGTCTCAATGAAAATATTAATTGGATCTAAAACATCTATGACGAGTGACAAGAAGACAGGCTTTGTGGGTCTTTAACTAAGAATTATGTACCAAAGGATGTCTTAACCTTCCTGTTTGAATCATCTTGGGAGCTTGATTTTCCTCAATAGTGTTAACAGCCTCCATAGAGCTATACATATATTGGAGGGGACATATCCTATCTTAATTTACTATGATGAAACATCTTTTTGGGGGTCTCAGGGGCTCTGTGTAACCTCATAGAAACCTTCTTTAAGCTTTATACCTTCTCAGTCGTGTTCCAACTGAGTTCAAATTCCGACCAGGGTGGCATTGATTTCATATGGTGTACTAACTGGCTTGTAGCTAGGAAGGGGCCAAGGAAAAAAATTCGCCTCCACTGACGATGTACTTTTCAGCGGAAGTCCCTAAAAGGTGAGTGTGATACCGGTCCCTCTGCTTAATTCCATAATTGATCAAAACCGCTGCAGAAATACTTATAGATTTTCACTTGAATCAGAGGACCAATCAGAGTGAAGTTGAAAGTGTCCTAATAGTATATATATTGGTTCAAATTTTAATTAAGTTGTCTAAGAACTTCCACCAAAACTTATATGCTACTAGATAGGACACCCCTTTACCTTCACTCTCTTGGAACCATCTGCTTCAAGACTTGAGACGAAGACGCCGTGAAGCTCAACTGGTGTAATCACTGCTCACCTCAGTCCCCATTGCTCACCCAGTCTCCACTGCTCACCTCAGTCTCCATGCTCACTCAGTCCACTGCTCACCTCAGTCTCCACTGCTCACCTCAGTCTCCACGACCAGCAAGCCACTTTCCTTCAACTACTCCTTACTGGTAGCTTCTGACTTGTCAGGTGTGCTCCGTAAGGACGGTTGCTAGGGAAGGAACAGCGCTTCCTTAGGGTATTGCTCTGTTCACGGCATATACACGGCGCTTCCTACGGGTACTGCTCCGTGTATAAACGCTGCATGGTCCAAACGGTCCTTCTCAGGACCCCTACAAGCTGCACACCTCAGCCCCCTTGACAACGCTAGCAAACCAGTTGCTAGCCGTATCATTTGGCGCCCAACGTGGGGCCAACTGAAAGGAATCAGTTGGCTGCTCAAGAACCTACATCTACTAGAGCTGGTCTACAACAACTTTTCATGGTTCGAGGAGGAAGGAATCAATTCAGAGCTAGACAGAGAAGGAGAGAAGCCAAGGAGTCTTGGGTTAACCCTGTTCTTATATCGGAAATCAGGCAGCCGTTACTTACTTTTGAACAGATAGTGAAGGCAGCGGGAAACGATCCACGCATACAGGGATATAGTAAACACATTCCAGAACTGGAAGAACTGTCACCTTGTGAGGAAAGTTATACGTTATTCCCACGCAGCCCGTTCCAGCTGTACAGCCCTTCAAGGACTGGTACTGTATCCGAGTACGTGCCTAATTAAACTCTTCTTGACTTCAAACGGTCCTTTTCAGGACCACCACTCAGTTAGATTCTGCTAGAAACGATACTACTTCTGGGAGTAGTTAAACACCCAGTGGCGCTCATACCACAGTTTCAAGATGTCGACACCCTCCAACACTCCTGGTGATGGCTCTGGCACTGCTAATATCCCACCTCAAGAGTTCGACTCACACATCATAGGAGCTTCAAGTACACCACACCACTCTACACACGTCAGAGCTTTACCTCTGCGTTACCATCCATACCTATTACAGATCTTGCAGTCACCATCGCCGAAGCCTTGCGTCTGGCAAAGGCAGAGGAAGAATTACCCACCGTGACTTTTGCAGGCAGTGATATTGAAGACCCAGCATTGTTCTTAGGTGGACTTCATGCTTATTTTCATCGAAGAAACTTCGGTCATCAACGTAAACTCCAGATTGCTGTGAATCAATTAAAAGGAGACGCTTCGAAATGGTGGGAATCTCAGTTCTTACTTGAGCCTACATTTGAAAGCTTTGCTGACCTACTGTACTCGGAGTATACTAAGCCTTCTCGTACCGCTAGTATCTTGGCGGACATTTAAAAAACACCACAACTACCGACAGAACCTGCAGGTGTGTTCCTTAAACATAAAATATGCCTGTTAAGAAGAATAAATATGAAATATAATCCCTCGGACATGGTTCTAATATTGAAGGAGTTATTGAAACCAGACTTAAGGAGACAACTCTGGAATTGTCAACCGACCACGTTGGAAGAGTTATTTCATCTCGCTTGTAAATGCGAATCCGTATTAGCCACAACAGCTGCTTCACAGTGTTCTTGCAAGGAAACGAAACCAACCAAGACTTCCAAACTGACGACACCGGTAACTTCAAACGAAAAGGGGAAAGAAACAGAGGTCCCTAAACCTAAATGCTGGCACTGCCCCGAATACCATCTTCATAGAGATTGTCCGGTAGTTCAAAAAAGAATCGCCGACAAAAAAAAACAGAAGCAGAGTCATGGAGAAAGAAACCCGAGACAGCAGAGAAGACCACCGAGAAGAAGGAAAACTCCAAAGTGGCTCCAGGAAAGGCCGCTCCGGAAGCCACCAAAGAGAAGTAAAGTCGGTCATCACAAGTACTATTGCAACCACCAACACCAGAATCCCTCGCATCCGGGTCATGTTAAATGGAAAACCTGACCTAGCCACAGTGGATACTGGTGCATCCCACAACTTCTTAGCAAAAAAGAAAATACCCCGAAATGTTCACCTCATGAAAAGCGAACATCAAAGTACCTTCTCCGCTGACCCTAGGAACAAAATGAAATCTTGGGGAAGTCAATTTACCACTCTTCATCAACGAAAACCCCATGACGTAACGTTCCTAGTTACAGAGAATCTCACCGAACGAATCATTCTTGGCGGAACATGGTTAACGGAGAACAAGGCAGTTCTCGACTTCGAAAGATCATGCATCTGTTATGGACAACAAGTTCGACAGACCATCTATTGGACCACCAATCCTCCTTCAGCTTACAAGATCTCAGAGGACGAACTCAAAATAGCAACTTCTGGGGCTCCCGCTGAAGTTAAACCCAACTACAAGAACTCATCGTTCACCACTCCAACTTATTTTCTCGTTAGCTCCTTTGGGACGGACCTGTTCTAGGGAACACGATATAAGTTAACCGAATCTAAACCCTTTAGATGTCCTCAATATCGATACTCGGACGAGAAGAAGAAGATCATCCACGAAAATATCGCCGAGATGTTAGAAAATGACGTTATAGAGCCGTCGGACTCTCCATACGCCTCCCCAATCGTTATTGTGAAGAAGAAGAATGGCAAACACCGCTTCTGCATTGACTACCGTAAGCTGAACGCGGTTACTGAAGATACAGCCTCGCCTCTTCCGAACATAACAGACACTCTGAAGGACTTGGGGAAGCTAAATATTTCACCACTCTGGATCTCCGTTCCGGCTACTGGCAGCTACCCATGGCCAAAGGTTCTCGAAAGTATACTGCTTTCGTTGACCCAGACGGAGGGCTATTTCAGTTTAAAGTGATGCCTTTCGGTCTCAAGAATGCCCCAGCATCCTTCCAGAAGATGATGTCACAAGATGTTCTCTCAGGTTACTTCCGAAAGTTTTGATAGCGTACTTAGATGACGTCATAATCTATTCCAAAACTCTAAAAGATCACTTGCACCATCTTAGCTTAGTGTTTGAAAGGCTTTCACTTCACAACCTCACATGTTCGCTGGAAAAATGCTTCTTCCTCCAGTCAGAATTAACTTACCTTGGCCATAAAGTTACCAGTCACGGAAATATTCCCCAAAATCAACATGTTGAAGCCATCAAAGCTGCTAAAGTACCAACAACCCGGAAAGAAGTGCGGTCATTCCTCGGACTATGTAATTGGCTAAGGGAATATGTTCCTAACTTTTCGCTGAAAACATCACCACTTACTGATCTTCTTTCTACTAAGCGACGTTGGCATTGGAGTGGAGCCGCTCAACAAGCATTCGACCAACTGAAAGAAGAACTTAGCCAACCCTTAGTTCTCAAACGACCCGATCCAGAACTACCATTCATCCTCCAAACAGATGCTAGTGGAATTGGGTTAGGAGGAGTTCTTTACCAACAAGACTCTAATGGAGACAAACACGTAATCTCCTACGCCAGTGCAAAACTTCGTCCTCATGAAAAGAAATACCATTCAAACGAACTTGAATGTCTTGCAATCATATGGGCCATAAAGCATTACCGCCACTACCTTGAAAGCGCCAAGTTCGTTCTGCGAACCGATAATCAAGCTATGACATGGCTACAGAGCATGAAGGACAAGAACGCCAAAATGATGAGATGGTCTCTCCTTTTACAAGAGTACAACTTTACCCTCGAACACGTACCTGGAAAGGAAAACCACCTTCCCGATGCCCTCTCCAGAAACCCATCCGATATAGAGTGTAACTTTGAAGAAGACCAGTTGCGTGACTCACCCAACTTAAACAAGCTTCTTCTCAACCTACATCCAACCTCCTATTGCTCTTCCCATCACTTCGTTGGCTACCAGAGTGCTCCGAGCTCAAGAAGAATGACGACCTCATTCAAAGTATGATTCACCAATGGGAACGCGTCCATCACCTTAATCCTCAGCGAAGAAGCTACGAAGATTCTTCCTACTACCAAAACTTTACGGTTCGGGACGGAAATATCTACGAAGTAGATGGCCAAAAGTTGAAAGTTATTGTACCAGACGAGATGATCATCCCGGTGATACACAACTACCACGATGCCGACTTAGCAGGGCATCCAGGACGAGATGAGACTTTGAGAGCGGTCAAACAGCGATACTTTTGGGACTCTATGCGTCGAGATATCACTGAATATGTAAAACAGTGTGTCACATGTGTCAGGCATAAAAAGCACATCCCCAAAGAAAAGGAATCCCAGCAACCGAGACAAGCAGAAAGGCCCTGGGAAACCATGTCGATCGACTTAATGGGACCTTACCCAGAAACCCCTAGAAAAAAGAAATACATCTTTACCATCTGTGACGTCTTTTCAAAATGGTTAGAAGCCTTCCCACTCACCAGTACAGATGCCAAACTTCTGATCAACACGTTAGAGAGAGAGATATTTCCGAGGTATGGCTTCCCTCGCACCATTCTCACTGACAATGGACCTCAATTCTTAAGCAGGAGTTGGGCTAGTTTTTGTGATCGACACGGAATCCAGCACCACTTAACTCCTACCTACCACCCCGAGGGAACCCGGTCGAACGCAAAAATCAAGACCTCAAGGTGGGGCTCCGTCTTCACCTCTTAGACGAAGCACATTACTCATGGGATACTCACATTCCACAAGTCCTTTTTACTCTTCGTAATCGACAAAATGATGCCACAAAAAAGACTCCTAGTGAAATCCTATTTGGTGCTACACTCCAGAGACCTGGTGAATGGGACCTTCCCAGCAACCTACCATCGATGATCCTGTTGAAGCAAGAAATCAACGCATCGAGGAAGTCAGCAGAGCCCAAGAGAACTACAACAATAAACGTTACCCCGAACCTTCAGAACCTCTGTTCCAAGATGGCCAAAACGTTAAATCTCAACCAGCTTCAAACGCCAGAGATGGAGTCAACAAATCTTTTAAACCTCGTTGGACAGGACCATTTAGGATAGAAGAGCAGGCGCTGGCACCTACATCATCACTGATGGAGCAGACGAATATACATAACACGCAGACCGCCTCCGTCTAGCTCCTCCAACACCTCCCTACCCGATCCTAGAAGAAGAAGACGTAGATTAGCCGCTACCGCTGTAAATTTTTGTATATAGTTAAGTTTTTGTTTATGTTGTTCAGAAAGTTGTATTTTAAAGTGTTAATGTTAAGATGTTTATGTTGAAAGTGAAATAAATATGTGTTTTCAAATCAGGTAGAATCTTAAGTTTTCTCAGCAGTTTTGATCAAAAAGTGGAGGGGATTTGATACCGGTCCCTCTGCTTAATTCCATAATTGATCAAAACCGCTGCAGAAATACTTATAGATTTTCACTTGAATCAGAGGACCAATCAGAGTGAAGTTGAAAGTGTCCTAATAGTATATATATTGGTTCAAATTTTAATTAAGTTGTCTAAGAACTTCCACCAAAACTTATATGCTACTAGATAGGACACCCCTTTACCTTCACTCTCTTGGAAACCATCTGCTTCAAGACTTGAGACGAAGACGCCGTGAAGCTCAACTGGTGTAATCACTGCTCACCTCAGTCCCATTGCTCACCAGTTCCACTGCTCACCTCAGTCCACTGCTCACGCTCACCTCAGCTCCACTGCTCACCTCAGTCTCCACGACCAGCAAGCCACTTTCCTTCAACTACTCCTTACTGGTAGCTTCTGACTTGTCAGGTGTGCTCCGTAAGGACGGTTGCTAGGGAAGGAACAGCGCTTCCTTAGGGTATTGCTCTGTTCACGGCATATACACGGCGCTTCCCGGGTACTGCTCCGTGTATAAACGCTGCATGGTCCAAACGGTCCTTCTCAGGACCACCCTACAAGCTGCACACCTCAGCCCCCCTTGACAACGCTAGCAAACCAGTTGCTAGCCGTATCAAGTGAAACATCGCCCCCTGGCTTTGGTTTCCCCCCCCCTCATACATCTGGGTACTGGCCAGAGTGCTAATAGTTTATTTTACAACCGCAAGTGAGTTTGTAACTAAGCCCCGGGCTGCTTGCTAGGGTTTAAACAAGAGGCTATCTCTCTGTCATGTGTTCCATGTTAAGGAAGTAATGAAAGAAAAAAAATAATCACTGTAAATTTAGAAAAAAGAGAAAAAGTACTGCTGAAGTTTAAATACAGCTATTATTATTTATAACGCAATATTTTCACATGGTAGCGATGCGTCGTTGCAATGCACAGACTTCTAGGTTATGAGCCCAGCGAGCTTCCACTGCGAAAATGTTCCACCCTTGCTTTGCACTATATCCAATGTCCAGTTCTAGAACACCATCCTAAAAATCTTTTTTGGCTTCAGCATCCGTGTTCGTTATTATCGGCAGTGACGTTGTAATCAATTTTGGCCTTCCTTTAAAACAATAATAAACATCCTCAGCATAGTTCCTTAATATCCAGTGTTTAGTTCAGCTTGTGGCTTTACAATAAGAATAAAAACCCTTTTAAAGCATAATATTGTCATGACAGTTTTTCAAAGCGAGAATCGAATTGTGCAAAAAATAACCAATACAAAAAAAACCACATTTGAAGAACGGGAAGAAGGGATGAATGGTTTAGGTTAGTTGCGGTTTCGTCACATTAATAAAGAAGAATTCTTTTTTTGTAATCAACCGTGAAGAAGAATAAAAAAACCTCAAGTTTGATAATCCTCAGACCAAAACGAAATCTTTTTACGATTCCTTAAACTTTATTTCTAGATGAAGAATTCAAAAACTTCACAAAACTCGATCGTGACTTGGAAAAAACCGACCTTGTGGCGTTTATGAAAAAATGAAGAAACACAAAACTTGGGTCAAACCTTTTGATTTAAAGTACTATCAAGTAAACAGAAAATGTAAGAAAAAGGCTTGATTTGTATATAACGAAATCGTTTGAGTAAAACTTTAAATTTGACTTAAATATAACTACTTATTAAGACTTGGCTCATTTGACTGAGTTCTAGATAAAAAATTTAATTATTATGTTTTGAAAATAAGTGATTTAGAAATATAACTTATAGCCAAAACTAAAATACTCGCATCAACCCAACAGCAAAGTTTTTAGGTCGGTTAAAAACACAAATGCAAACTATAGAACTAAGCTCTCCTATCCATCTTATAAAATTATTAAAAGATATGGGCCTCTTTAAATGTTTTTTCGTTTCTTTAATAGATTTTTAGGTTCTGTGAGTACCGAAACATTAATAAAATAAAATTGGGTTTCACCCTTTTAGGAATTTTCAAATAGGGGGGGGGGAATTTTTTTTGAAAGGAGCAAGGGACTCACTGATCATGAATATAATTTTATGACTAAAGAAATAATTAAAAGATAAGGGGCCGCTTTAAATGTTTTTTTGTTTCTTAAATCGATTTTTAGGTGGTTAGAGGCACACAAATAAATTGAGTGTCACCCTTTTAGGAATTTTCAAAGGGGGGGAAATATTTTTTTTTTTTGAAAGGAGCAGGAAACTCACTGATAAGGATGAATGTAAAATATGAAAATATGTATGAATGTACGAAATTTTGTTCCTATGAAACACTAACTTTCGAACGCTTTTTTTGGTTTGAATGAAACTTGGTACAAAAATCGAACTTAATAATGTTGTGAACCCTTAAGTTTAAGAAATGTGTACGACGTCATTTCGCCTCAATAATAACTCAGCAAATTTTTAAAAAGCCACTTTGAATAGTTATTGGTTCAGGCTGAAATAAATGCGCACCTTTTATTACAATGCTTCCACTTTAATTAGAGATAGGAAAGAAAGACTACAAATCACGTTAAAAACTAAAATAATTTATTTTTAACAAAAAAAACAACTTACTGTATTGCAGAAATAATATATTTGTATTCTAAAATTTACATTGGTCAACTGCAGGGTTATGTTTGTCAATTGAAGTTTTATTAAGTAAGGAATTAGAAAATTTGATGTTTTTGATTATAGATAATTATATGGTTTAAGTAAATAGATGTTTTTAAGTATAAATAATAAGTATAGTTAGATGAGTAGCAAATAAGAATTAAGTCTCAATGTCGGTAAGATCAGCTTGATGGAGGTATCATAATAGTATTTGCACGTTTTTATCGCCTTCCTTAAGAATTTCAGTCATGTTAGCTGGTGATATTTAGCAAATGATTTATTTGCACGTAAATAAACAATGTAAATTAAAATATAAACCTACAAATCATCATAATTAATACATTTAATTTTTGGTGAAAAAACAAAACAAAGCCGTTCTTTAGTAGTGATAATTGGTATGATCAGGTAATTGCTCTTTATTAAATAATAGGTTGCAAAACATAACACTCTAAACCTCTCAGTCATTCTACTATATTCCAAAAGATGCTTAGTCAAGCGGCGAATTATAGATGGGAAACACATAAAATGTAAAAGAACTTGAAAAAAAGATTAGCTGTATGGTTTTCAAAGATGGGCTGTTGACTTGTTAGGCAGGTTTTATACAAAATATTCCAAAAACGAAAGTATCAACTCTCACTTTTAAGATAAATCTAATAAAGCTATACTTTACTCTGGGTAGCTATAAATCTGGACACAGAACTAGGAAGAAAGTACCCTAGAGCTGGTCTAATATAAAATATTAATAGTTTAAAGCCTTCCGGTGCAAAGCTTAACGAAATGTGTTTGTTTTTGATTCCGAGATGTTGGAATAAATAACTTTAGCCATAACTTTGATTGTTATGATGATTAAGATAATTAAACACTTGTTTTATAGAACATTTTATCAGCTTAAAAAAATGTTCTCTTCTATTTCAAGAAAGCTACAATTCAAGCGATTTTATAAAATTTCGATCAAGCGCGATCATATGAAGTGCTCCACTCTAGATATACAGCCTGTGTTTTTTCTTCATATTTCAAGGTTTGTTTTTATAAAAATTTGGTTTGAAGTAGTACAAAATGAGTCTCATTTTTCAGGTCTGACTCTTGGACTGTTAGAATTTAGCTGAAAATGATCTATAAAAAAGCATTTAAATGCTGTATGGATGAGTTATTGTTAATTGTCTCTGGTGCCAATCAGATTGTTCTTTACTCAATTTTCATCAGAAGTCGCTTATGTGGTTGTTCGGATGACAGAAGAGGAAGGAGAAAGAGACTCAAGATCCATTTAATCGGCCTCCTGATTCTTAAATCTTAACAAAGTTTTTTTTATTCGTAATTTTAATTTATCTTCATTTTATAATAATTTATATACAATACTCTCATTAAAATCAGAACTTATTTAATTATAAAAAAAATGCCATTACGTTTTATGACTAGGTCATAAAACGAGTATTTTCAATTAGATAATTAAAGACTCATTTCAAGTAATTAAAAATCCTTTTCTGGTTAGGTAGGCAAGCTGGGCGAATTTTCTTTGCAATGTCTGCTTACAAACATTCTTAACAACCCATTTCTTACTTATGTTTCCACTTTATGTATTACAAACTCTTACAGTAAACCTATGTTTCAAAACGTATTTTTTGAGATCAGAGACATCTGATGACATCTAGCACATTCCCGTATCCGCCTATGACGCCGTATGAGCCTATCCCATTAGCGATTTTTTCCAAAGAAAATTCGCTAAAAAAGTAAGGTTAGCATAAATGAAAAAGTTAAGATTAGCATCTTAATAAAAGAAGTCAGCCCACAAAAAATAAATATTTTAATAGCAAAGCGCTTTTAACACAAGAGGCCTTATCTAAGACTCATCAATGAACCTTTTCTTTATTCATAGACAAGCACTGAAGATGGTCTCTTACTAGCTATCAAAGACATATGTTTTCTGTAGAGAGAGCTCTTCCTCCTTTGTAAAATTATTTACGGTTTATTAATAAATTTAAATAGAGGAGTTATTGAGACAAGACTAATTCATCAAAATCTGACGAAGATATTAATTAGGAAAACACGATATTTGAAGTCAACAAGTGATGTGGATTAGTAATATTCCTATTAATTTGACTTAACTCAGTCTAGCCAGGAGTCTGGAAGTTAAGTTGATATTCTAGGATGTCATAAATAATGTTATCATCATGTCATGTATATGACATGTTATATAAAATGATGTTATAGCATTTAATGAACCTTATTATATAATACAATAAATTTTGTTGTAGGATATAAATCATATTGTAAGAAATCATAATTACCACAAGAATAAAATGACATGATTTCCAAAGCAATAAATTAATTTCCTTGGCATCGCCTTAATTATTTAATTCATGGTTACCTCGGCTACGCCTTGGGAAACAATTTTATTGCTTAGGGAATTATGCCAAACTTAACTCACCTCGTATGTAAATAACTATTATTTTTTAATTCACTTCTTGAACTATCAGCTAAAATATTAGTCACATCAAGACTCGATAAGAAGTATTATTGACACATCACATATAAAACATTTGACTATCACAGGCGTGCCCATACAGATATAGACACATCACATATAAAACATTTGACTATCACAGGCGTGCCCATACAGATATAGACACATCACATATAAAACATTTGACTATCACAGGCGTGCCCATACAGATATAGACACATCACATATAAATTTGACTATCACAGCGTGCCCATACAGATATAGACACATCACATATAAAACATTGACTATCACAGGCGTGCCAATACAGATATATTACTAGAAAGACCCTATTGGTTTACATTTGAAACATCGAGAAAGTAACCTGAGTTTAAAATAAATATTTAAAATAACAGTGCTTTATATATTAGAACGTTTATAGTACAAAGCAAAACAAAGAATGTGCAAAAAATGTGTGAAAAGCAGACGACAATTGATTTATTTTAACCTGACCTCACGTTTAGAATAGGTTTCATTAAGGTTACACAGAGCCCCTGAGATCCTCAAAAAGATGTTTTAGGCCTGTCATCGTATTGAAAACTTGACTTTTCAAATATAAACCTCAACTGCAGCTTGTGGACAACATTTTAAACTTTCCATTTAAAATTTTCATTTTCCTGTTAAGTTTAGTATTATAATAGGATATCAAAGTAAAATAAATGGGATATAGCAAATTAGATTCAGGTCATTAAAGGATATATCACATTTCTAAGAGGGGTTTAGGATTACATACAATCCGCATTCAAAGATATTCATGAGAAGAGTCATAATACTACTCTAGATGGAACATTACACATTAGCTGAATTAAATCATTTTCAAAACTTATAAGGTCAACATGTATTTGGTTATCAAATTCGATAACCGACAAAACACGTAAAAATCCAATTCAATAAATTCTAACCGAACAATGGAAAAAAAGAATTTTAATGTGAATTCTCTACTCTAAACCATTACTTACACCTTCATATTAAATAAGTATATTACATTTATGAAAAAGAGTTGACTCCTTTGCTCCTCTGTGCAATTAGAGCTAAAACGTTGATAATTTTATGAGAGAGAATTTTCATCATAAAATTATGCTTATGAGGTTATTTGGACGTTTTTGTATATATATCGAACAGTACACTCCTCTATAATAAACTCGTCTTAAAATTAACAAAGAAGGGGGGGGGGCGGTAAGGAGTTTGAATGAGAGCAATAGTCAAAAGTATACTAAGAGTATGGGATGGAGGTGATAAGAGGTTTCAATGGGAGCAATAGTCAAAAGTAGCTAGTATGGATTGGAGATGGTAAGAAGTTTGAATGGAGCAATAGTCAAAGTATACTAGAGTATGGATTGGAGATGGTAAGAAGTTTGAATGGGAGCAATAATCAAAAGTATACTAAGAGTATGGATTGGAGATGGTAAGAAGTTTGAATGGGAGCAATAGTCAAAAGTATACTAGAGTAGGGATTGGGATGGTAAGAAGTTTGAAGGGAGCAATACAAAGGATTGTTCAAGGTGTTTAGAGTATATGACAGAGGTGGTAAGGAGTTGATAACACGGACGGACAGGTGATCCGCTCTGATAACGACGTAATATGTTTTGTCTATAGCTTGATATGTCTTCCTTATACTAACTAATCTATGTCACAACACTATCATTAGTTAAGCTATAGACTAAAACACAGTTTAAATGAAAGTTTTTATCCTCAGTCGTTGAAAGACATAATACGTTTTGTTCTAATCACTTTGATTTCGTTTTTTGACAATTTATTTATTGAATAATACAACAAAAATAATGATTGTCAAAAAGTTTTATTTATTTCAACAAAGTTGTACGAATTAACACAGTTTTAGTGACTTAACTGGCTTGGTAGGAAAACAATAATCCCATTTCATTGGATAATCCAATTTTATTTACAAGATTACTGGTATCAGGCACCAGGAACATTTTGACACAGGGTTTTCTGGATGTATCCAGGCTTCTCTTGAATTACTAGATGAAAGTAGGCTTTAATTCTATATGTTACAATATTTATTTTGTTTTAATTATTCAGCCAACATTGTGGCCATCGTCAGAACAATAACTAACTTTACATAAAACTATCACATACTACTAAAAAACATTAAAAGTACATGAACAGGTTCTAAATAACTTAAAAAAACAAAATCACAGGAAAGTAATAAATTAATGAGGTATAATATCTGATTAATTTAATAATTAAAAGAGAATTTAATCTTACCGAAAGATCTTGGACAAATACGTGTATATACATTTCAATACGTGAATTAATTTTTAACAACGATCACACAATTTTTGAGGTTTTGTGAATTTTTGCTGAATCATTTATTGTGGTTACGATATAAAACATATATAAACAATAGGAATAAAATTAATAAGGTTGATTTTTGTACCAGGTTTCAATCAGATTCGAAGAAACATTTGGTAACAAAATATCCTACATAATACATACGTACACACACACAGATATATTTATATATATATATATATATATATATAATATATATATATATATATATATATATAATATATATATAATAATATAATAAAGGAATATTTACTGTCTGAGGACAAACTAGGCGAGTTCAAAGACGTGTTTCAGTTTAAATTTGGCGACTTGTTTATTCTGAGGACAAGCAAAGCGAGTCCGTAGTAGAGAGGATGTGCGAGCGTAGCGAATCCGAAGTGACGAAGAAAAGTTCAAGGTACCTCGATCCGAATTTTTCTTATATTTAACTTTCTCTAATGTGAGTTATTATAAAATCAAAATATTGGAAGAAAAGCCAAAATTATTGCAACCAAAATATAACTAATAGATTTCTCATATATTTTCTGTCGTAGGAAGCATGGATGGAAAAACACGAAAGTAATAAATTAATTAAAACTGTCAACAAGCAATATTGTCTGACGTCAACTTTGATCTTGTTTATTTTGTTTTAAATTAAACGTTTATAATAAAAATGTTGTTTTCAATGAAAATGTGTTTTTCAGTTTTTGATTAAAATTTTAAGTAAAATGTTTTTTTAAATATTTTCAATATATATTTATATAGAAAATAATAGATTTTGTTTATGCAACATACTGCAAGCGTAAAATTCAAAACTTAAACTAGAAAACAGTGACTTAAGTTTTCAGAAAAATGGTTAATATTGAAACATTTCGAAAAAGAACATACTTGGGGTCTCCCGTCAGGATTAGAGGAATCCTAGCGAATCACGATTATTAAAAAAAACTAGCATATCTTTTAAGGGAACATTTTAAGTGCAAGTACTATAACTATAGTTAAGTTTTTGAACTATACTTAAAAAACTCTAAAAAACGCTAAGTTTAGTTTTAGACCTCCATCGCCAGAAGTATGCAATTTATATATAATAAATACAAATTAATTACTTACTAAAAGATGATGAGTAACACAATTAATTATCAACTGAAAAATTAATTACAAATTATTAATAATTTTTTGTTTTTTATCAGCTGTGGTTAGGCTAAGGGCTTTGATACTGCGGTCCTTTTACAGAGGTAAATAAATAGTTGGGTCAAACAAGTACAATATCGAGCCAGGAATTCATCTTTTTGCTAATCTCCTAAGATCCTAGCTCAAAATTTGCAATCCATTGAACTACTAAACAAAGAAACTTGGCCGAAGAACAAGTAAAATAAAAATTTGGTGGTTTCCATATTCTGGCGAAGCGAGTCCGAATTATTGAGGATTAGCATAGCGAATCTATTAATATGGAGAGGAAAAATACCAAGGTACCCTGTACCCGATTTTTTTAATAAACCAATAATTAAAGATGGCAAATACTGAATAATACGTAAAAATTAAGTCACGTCCGCAGAGCGAAACTTCCCTGGGCTGAAATTAGTCTTTTTGTGAACTCTTAAAGCCCCTTGCTAAACAAATTTATAAAATTAATTAACGAAGCAAGTAAGCCTCGACACGCTTCGATACCTTCCAACAATTTAATTTACTCAAGAAAATATTCATAAAATATTTTATAAAAGAAAATTTCTTGGATTAATTATAAAGATGGTCAAGTATCAAAAAGCCTTTATTATTCCCATAATGTAGACTTTATTATTTTAATAATCAAGATTTCAATTCCTAATATCTAGACTTCATTTAATAATCTTATCTTCATTATTCTAACAATCTAGACTTCATTATTCTAATATTGTAAACTTCATTATTCTTGACCTTAAAGTATTTTACGTCAAAACAGAAATCGATTATTATTGCATACAGTTATATAAAACTAGACTCAATTATATTTAACTTCAACTCCTTTGAACGTCTCACTAGAGAAAAACTAGACTAGAGTTTCAAGTGGATCTTTAAAAAGTTAACCATATAAGTGGTATTATGTTCTCAAGGAGTCAATATAAAAAGGTTTCAAAGAACTTTACCACAGTGCAACGTCTATGTTGGTGAATCCATGTATAAATACATTAACAACGAGTATGCTTAAGTGAGGTATACAGCTACGTTGTTCCTAGATAAGCATTATAAATGCATCTGTGTAGCTAGACTTTATTCTTACACTACTTGTTCTGAGCGAGACATAGTATCTTTTCGTCTTTAAGAGGACCCAGGCGTGGGATAATAGCTAATAAAAAAACTCTTCACATAATAGTTAAAGGAACTTCTGGTATACATCTCAATTCTATCAATAACCTCTAACAAGGAAATCAACCATACGTGTTCAGCCCTTGGTTCCTCCTATCCAATCATCATCAAATTACTTATGTCAGTCAAGTTGTAAAAACAGATTTTACAAGAACATAATAAGATGGTAATTTATTTTACTATTATGTATTTACAAATAGTTTTGTATATTAATATAAGATTATTTCACGCCAGCAAGTACTAACACTTGGTAATAGTGGCAATAGGATAGGAATGCAAATATAGGCTAAATTGTTTAGCCTTTTTGTACAACTTCAAACCAAATTTTTCTAAAAATAAACCTAAAATTATTAGGAAAAAACATAGTCTGCCAATCCAAAATGGAGCTCTTCATACGATTGCGCATTCTCAAATTTTTAGAAAATAGCACAAATTTCAGTTTTCTTGAAATAAGTGGTTCCCTGTGGGTCGAGTGCAAAACATGAAGAGAACATTTTTTAAAGATGAAACATTTTCTATAAAAGAAATGTTTAATTATCAAAATCAGATGACTACAACTAAAGTTATGGCTCTTTCAAAAACGCCAAAAATGGTTAATTTATGCAAAAACAGGAGTATATCTCTCCGACTAAGTGAAAAAGTTTCTCTTCATACAAGAGGCTATATTAATTACGTGGATACGAAGAGAAGCGAAGTATAATCCTCACACTAAGCGAGCAGATAAAAGACTGTCCTTTCACTATGCTACACAAGGGACAAGTTAGTCTCTGGCTCTATACATAATGTGTCAAAATGCTTATTGTTCGTCCAAATGAGAATGGCCGGTCATTTTACTAAACATACTCTTAAAGATCTTACTAAAAAGCTACAGAAATTTCATGGATGTTATTAAAATAATTTATCTTACAACGCCCAATCGAATTCTAATTTATCAAAAAATAAAATTTTCACTCATAACAAGAAAAAATCGTGAGCAGATAACAATACAATAAAAAAAATAACCAAAAAGAATAAATCAACATGATCCTCAGCAACACTGCTGGTTTGCATGAAGTTTTTTTGTATGTGCATTATTATTAATTATTTTAATTAAGCAACTAATTCAATAATAATCAGACATATATTAGGCAACCGCAAAAATTAATTAATCAAAATTGAATGCTTATACTTAATTTACCTTGTCCCCACGGCTTTATGATATGCACAAAAAGATATACGCTTACGGTAAACTGACTTAAAAAATCTTTAAAGCTGCGTTAAACCACAAATGCCCCGTGTTGCGTATGCGCTACACTAGAAAAACTGAGTTGAAACGATGACACTATACCGTTAAGTGTTGTGGTTTTATCCCAGGATGACATTTTGTTTTATATCCTATCCTAACCACTTTATTTTTACATTCTATGAGTTTCGTACTCCATACTGTAAAAGATTCGAAACCAAAACTGTTAGACTTGAAGCACTTTTGTGGATGAACTTAATTAAAGAAATTGGATCAGCTTGGACTTGGCATTCTTAAAGTGTGGTAGGAATACCTCTTGAATTTAAATTATGCCCATTAGTATTAATAACTAACCTAGAAATTAAACTTTTAAAACTTTAAAACACCCAATGACTGTCTCCAACCAAAAAGGACATGACTTGGCGGGACAGAAAAGTAGATTTCCCAAAGACTTGGCGGGGAGTTTTTGTAAACTAATGTTTACAAAATGGGTTTCGGTAAGATATATATATGCCTTGACAATACATAAGGACATATTATATTCTGTTGTAAAGGAAGAGAGCTACAAGTCCCAGCCTACCTTAATAAATATGTAATATAATACACGGTAATATGCGAATATTATATTAACTGGTTGATGGCACGCGGTGAAAAAACGTTTAAAAAATCCCTGGTTTAGAAGTTAAGCTTACTAAAACATTACCAAAAGAACGCCAAATAACAAAGGAGTAATCTAGAGGGACATTAGAGTCAAAACTTAACTGAATTGGTCCTAAACAGATAATTTTGCGGTAAATTAACGAAGGAGTCATCTAGACAGACATTAGAGTCAAAACTTAACTGAATTGGTCCTAAACAGATAATTTTGCGGTAAATAACGAAGGAGACAGACATCAAAACTAACTGAAGAAACAGATAATTTTGCGGTAAATAACGAAGGAGTCATCTAGACAGACATTAGAGTCAAAACTTAACTGAATTGGTCCTAAACAGATAATTTTGCGGTAAATTGCCAGTTTCGGATTTTTAGGTTCAATAATGTTCCTACCTATATGGTAGGAACATATAGGTACATATATAGGTACATATAACATATATACTGGGAAAGTAAGCGTAGAAAAAAAATTGTCGAAACTAGCTCAAAAAATGTGACACAGTTTATACCTATCCATACACGCACAATAATCAAACAGATCATATTTTAAACTTAAATTTTTTTTCATTTTAACGGCTATTAAATTTTTGTAGAACTCCATACTTAAATGATATATAGAGACTGAATTTAGTCTAGACCAGCTATTTAGTTCTACAACAGTTTTTAATGATGCTTTATTTTATTATAATTTTATAAATAACTGTTTACATCTTCAGAAAACTAAATAAAGTTTAAGGGCCGTATTCAAAGACATTTTCCTTACCTAAACCTAACATTTTCCTTAAGAAGCTCTTAAGGAAAATGTTAGGTTTACTGTTTAGGTAAGGAAAATGTTAGGTCTCCTTAAAGAAGCCTTAAGGGTACCTTAAGGAGCCCTTAAGGAAAATGTTTGGTTTAGGTAAGAAAAATTTCTGTGAAAACGGGCCAAAGTCATAACAATAATAGATTAAACAATTATTATTATAATAATTCATGTTTTAAATAATAAAATAAAGTATTAATAAAAACTGTGTGGGACTAAAGCTGGTTCAGACTCTATATATCATTTAACTTAAAACTTAATATCAATTTAGATCAAGTATTATGCGTAACAATCGCTAGAATTATGCGTAACAATCGAACATTAAGGATTCATTATGTGCGATTGTTTACGGTTTAGCCACAAGCCACAGGTTGCCGAGAGTTAAGATGCCATCAAGCGTTAACTCTCATTGTTACGGCACGTCTCGTCACGTATGCATTGTGTTTAGCTTACGAATACATGCCATTGTGTACAACCATTGTTTACACCCGAATTTAATACTTCTTAAATCTTTTTGTTTATTTAATGTTAAATGTGTAACATCATTGTCGTCATTTTAAACGTATTTCCGCTAAAAAAGTGTTTTTTTAATGAAAATATGAATAGATCTTTTTTAAAAAAGTAGGTGAAACTTAAAAAAGTTATAAAGCATAACGGGAAAGATAAAGAAGTTTACAACTTAACGGAAGTTTTGTTAAGTTTTAAAAATGTTTGAAAGAGATTAGAATAACAAAAGTATTGTCAAATAAAACTTAAATTGATAAAGTAGATATTACTGAAAGTGGAGTAATGCAAGTTTGTAAAAAAAATAAAATAAAATAAGCTATATAAAATGCAAATAATCGTGAGCACTGCCAACTTTAAAAAAAGGAGCATCGTTTTTTGTATAACAATTGGGATAAATATGCGCATTTTTTTGGAAAATCGAAAAAATAAGTAAAGGAGTCGATTACTCGTTACTCGTTTATGCTGCACAGGTTATAAAGCATAAACCAGAAACTTTAGCAAAAAAATAATTGTTCAGCACAGAAACGAGGATTTCAAAGTAAATTTGCACTGCATGCGGCTCTTTGCGATCAATTTTTACTTTCACTATCTACTACCATAAGGAAAAGTATTAACTTCATCCTAAAAACCCGAAACAAAACTTTAATTATAATTATTCGTTTCAGAATTTTACTTGACGTTCTTATCATGTAGTAGTAGTTTTTATCATGCTGCGTGTGTAAGTGTGTCTGTCTATGTCACGCATAACTCCGGCTGTAATTATGCTAGAGAGTTGAAACTTAGCATCAAAATCATACTTGAGGACTAGTTGTGCTGGCCCAAAGATTTCAGACTACGATAACCTATTTTTCTGAGTCATCCAAAATTTTAAAAATTCATTAAAGATTGAATAATGTTACCATTATCAATAGGTTGTCAATCGAATCCCAAATTTTTAATTTTATATAAGTCCCCATTTAATTTTTTTTTCTAAATGGGCAAAATGTAATGTAATAGATCCGGAAATAGATGTAAGCATTGCATTTTGCTTGTTACATTTGCATGGTGGCTCTCCCACAAATGTATTGTGTCATCTATTCATGTTTTTAAAACACGGTAGTATCAAATATTTTAACTTCAAGACTATCGCTGGATATATATATTATGATTATTTTTTATTTTTGCTTTTATCAATCATACTGTAGGTATATAAAAAAGAATTGTTTTTCCAAAAAAATCTGATACTGGGATGTCATCGAAATTATCCGTTTCAAGTGCGTTTTTAAGGTCTTCTGTCGTATATATGTATGAGTGTGTCTGTTATCATCGATGTTCCTAGTGTATTTATGCTAGAGAGTTGAAACTTTGTACAAAAATTAGTCTATTGCTGCAGATATGCTATTCGCAAGTTATTTTTTTTATGACGTCCTTAACCCGTTTTAATAACTCAGCAAAAATTTCAAAAAGTCATAACACTCGAAAAAATTATGCGATCCAATTGAGATTTGGCACTAAGAACAAGGCAAGACTAACATATGTGCCAAGTTCATCTCAGTATCAGCATTAGTTCAAATTTAATCAAATGACTTGTGTACATTTTTTTTTAAAAAATGTGAAAATCGGGAAATAATCCAATGGAGTTGAAATTCGGTACAAGTGTATACCAGTACGTAATAAATAAGTTCAATATGACAAGTATATCTATGATTTTTGTTGTATCATAAAACT
The DNA here is from genome assembly GCA_018340805.1 of Microvelia longipes. Lineage (NCBI taxonomy): Eukaryota > Metazoa > Arthropoda > Insecta > Hemiptera > Veliidae > Microvelia > Microvelia longipes. Next base: position 13,286,775 of record JACMZG010001908.1, read on the forward strand.
TAAGCAGCATCGAGTGTGGTGAGTGCCTGGATGGGTGACCGCTGGGAATAAAACTCATGTATTTACTTTCAGAGGACGAGCGAAGCGACTCCGAAGTGGTGTAGCAGTATACATTTGACGATTGTATATTTTTAGTCCTAAGTGGCCAAAGTAGGGACGATAAGCGTAGCAAATCCGATGAGATTAGGAAAAGTTCCGAGGTACCCCGTACCCGATTTTTATTATTTATGAGTTGTCCCTCTCAAAAATTAAAAAGAAAAAGCAATTGTACTCACAACAAGACATCTAAGTGCATTTATTAAAACACTTCATGAGTGTTTTAATAACACTCTAATAATGATTTTAATTTTAAGTTGTCATTATTTAATCAATTAGACTTATAACAAACCACTTTTAAAATGAGATAAAATTAAAATCATAGAATAAAAATTAGTCTTCAACGTATATAATTATAAAGAAAAGAAGTTACAAACAAAATGAAGAACAAATAAAAAAGCAATCATGCAAGTTGTAACAAAAAAAATAACAATCAATGGGAAATGAGTCTTTATTTCACAAGTTACAAGTGCTTCGCTGAAATTGTACAATGAATGAAGTCTATGAATACATATATGTCAGTTAATAATTACAGGAAAGTTAGATTAATAAGAAAGATCAATATTACTAAATAAAATAGGATAATATATTCTATGTAACGTATTATTTTTTGAAGGAATCAATTTTTTCTTTTACAGATTGACATACATAATATGGTGTGAGTCCAAAATTAAAGAGCCATTGTAGTTGTTGTTTAGTGATTCCGTAAGCGTAAAATGAAGACTATAAAGTCCGTTAGGTAATTGGTAATTGGAAGATGTAGCTTGTATAAGAAGTTCGTATCAGAAAGTAACTCTATGAACATGAAATATCAGGTCATACGTGTTCTGTGATGAAAATGTAACTATTCTATTCTATCTTGATTGTTAACGCAATTATATTAAGTTGGATTAAAGGTGTGGACAGATCAGCTCAGCATATATATAAATGTTAGCAACTCATGAGGGTCCTAACTTTAGCCTAAACCCAGGTTCATATAGGGTTAGGGGTCGAGTACCTGTATCGCACAGGCTTGGAACCACCGCCTTAACGTCCGTTTAGAAGGACGGCACAAGTAAGGATTAATGTCCATCGCATGAAACTCCAAGAAGCCCCGACTGGGATTGAGCAGAGGATATCAGGGCAGTCAGGGTGGCTGGTGACATGCTAACCATTGCAACCATTACTCTACCATCGATATTACTATTGCTCCATCGATATTACTCTACCAGTTTCATGCAATTCGAAGTAGATACCTCGATGCAGAGGTTTAGCTAGCTAAATATGCTGGAGTAGTGACTATAGTTCATGGTAATCATAGCGAAGCTAGAGTGGGCCCCGTTTTCTAGGATAGGCCCTGCCGCGATATAAGCTACTATTATATTTAATAATAGTAGTAGTATTAGCAACATAGAGGGAGTTTGATACAATAATTATGAACAAAATAAGTGAACGCGTATTTAAAACTATTTATTCCAGCTTTAAAATCTACAATCGCAAATACCGGCACATTTTCTTTAAATTTCTAGCATTTTCCACAGCTTGTCTCTACTGCAAGTCCAAGAAACAGCCGATTCATTCATTTGCTTAATCTAGGAAGTAACAAATTAAGTTACATCTACATATTTCGTCAGATTCTTTACAAACTCAAATTTCACAAAATTTCTGGAGACAAAAAAGTCTACTTTACGTTTATCGGTACCTCTAATTCATCTTGATTCCTAGGAGCATAAATCAGGTGGTATATGTCAGATTTTGCAAACCCTAAAAATAATTTTTACAATGGTTCTTCCGCCACTAAAATCATCTCTAGAAATCAAATTCCTCTAATTTGGTAATTTAGTTACCACAGTCGACAACTTATGTAAGTTAAACTGTAGCGTATACCATAATATAGACTGTTTTCAAAAGTACGTTAAATTTTAAGATATTTTATACCGATATTAATATTAATATGTTCCAGTAACTTTTCTTAAGCACTTTTTTGGTACAACATCACACATTTTTGTGAAAAATAAACGTTACTGAATAAAAATTTATAATGAATGTCCAGCAATAGGTTAATAAAAAATTACCAAAACTTAATACTAACTATAGTACTAACTTAGTACTATTGGGAAATATTTTTCTTCAGAAATTAATGAATTAATGCAGTTTTTTAAAACTATGGTATGCTTCCGTTTAAATTTTCCGCAGAAACCACCAACAGTAACAAAATTACCGAATTTGAACTCCTATAAAGAGAGACAATATAATTGTGCAAGAGACGCCTATAGTCCAAGAGCCAGGCCTAAATATATGACTTATTTTTTACAACTTAAAACCAAATTTTTCTAAAAATATGCCTTAAATTATAAAGGAAAAACATAGTCCTATCCAGATTGGAGCCTTTTCTTATAACTGCGCTCGCTCAAAAGTTATGCAAATCGCACAAATTTCAGTTTTCTTGCAATAAGTGGTTCCCTGTAGGTCATGTGCAAAAAATAAAAACAAAATTTTTTAAAGCTCATAAAATTTATACCTAACACAAGTTTTTGTCAAAGTCGGATGACTTTAACAAATGATAAAACTAAAGTTATCACATTTGTTAAATGACTAAAAATGCAAAAAATGCCTATGTTTAATATTTTTTCAAAGAAATTAGCTGACTTTGCATATATTAACTATTTTTGGTGTTTTTGAAAGAGCCATAACTTTGATAGTAATAATTTGATTTTAAAGATTAAACACTCGTTTTATAGAACATTTTATCACCTTTAAAAAATGTTCTCTTCATGTTTTGCACCCGACCCACAGGGAACCACTTATTTCAAGAAAACTAAAATTCGAGCGATTTTATAAAATTTTGATCTTCGTACTGTGTAAACTATTCATGTTTTGCTAAATTCGGTAAAATTAAATTATATTTTCTAGAAATGGCTTTACAGGTGGAAAGAACCATCTTTTTAGGGCCCGCATTTTTCATGATTTAATGCAAGCGCATTTAAAATGTTAACCACACAATCCAATCCACATAACACCAGGTCAGACGTGATAAACAAAATCAGTTGACATAAAAGCTTTCTCTTGAGACAACAGCGTAACTACTCAGACGTCTTATGAATAATTCACTCAATATCTCAACTATTGTCACTTCACACTAACACGACATAACTATCATTATTGCTTTAAATCAGAACAATGTTAATCATATGCAAAATATATCAATTACTTCAGTAAAGGATGTCAATAAGTATGTAAATATGTCAGTAGTATATGTAAGAGAGTTATGGCTAACAATACAAAGTAATTGAATACACTTTAGATAGAGTACATAGCATTAGACAAACAAATAATAAATGGAGAGTTATTTAAATATCTTTAATATAAAATAATTTAGCCAAAATTAAAATACAAATGTAATGTTGGTTTAAACTGGTTGTAATCTTTACAAGAATATCAATTCAATGACGATTCAAGTACCATAATATTTATTTATAGGTTGCATATGACGATTCAAGTACCATAATATTTATTTATAGGTTGCATATGACGATTCAAGTACCATAATATTTATTTATAGGTTGCATTTGACGATTCAAGTACATAATATTTTATAGGTTGCATTGACGATTCAAGTACCATACTATTTATTTTTAGGTAGCATATGACGATTCAAGTACCATAATATTTATTTATAGGTTGCATATGACGATTCAAGTACCATAATATTTATTTATAGGTTGCGTAGTTCCTTGTTGTTTACCTTTGAACTTAATTATTTGTTTTAGCAGTTTTCTTTTTACATTATTTATTTTCCAATTATTCTTTACTTTGTAAATAGTAAAATATACGTATAAACTAAAAGCGTTGAGATTAAGATTAAATCGATATAATAATAACTAAAATCAAAAATACTCATTATTTCTTATTACATAGGATTCCTTTTTACATAGGATTTCTTATTACATAGGACCTTCCCATCTTTGGACTCGCTTCGCTCGTCCTCAGATAGTAAATACATCCGTTTTATTCTCAGCAGTCACCCATCCAGGTAATAAACACGCTCCATGCTGCCTAATTTTTATGATTCAACAAAAACCATACTTGCTGTATTAAAACAAAACTAATTATACTTTTTTGGTTAAATGATTTTATATTAAAGATATTCAAATAACTCACTATTTATTATTTGTATGTCTAACGCTATGTACTCTATCTAAAGTGTATTCAATTACTTTGCATTGTTTGCCATAACTCTCTTACATATACTACTGACATATTTACAAAATGCCATGTAACAAGAAACAATAATGAAACGACAAATAATACAAAAAAAACAACAATGTGGCCCGGTGGGCCGACGCCAGCAAGCGCGAAGCGGCTACGGGCCGAAGGCCCGTATTTTGTTATTAGGAAGTCAATAGGAATCGATCCCCCTCACTCCCACCCTTAACTTCCGTCATCCGAACAACCATTGCGTGAACAACCATCTGAGCGTCATTTTCATAATGAAAATACGCTAAAGGTATCAGGACCAAACTGTCCTTGCATTCACCACCAATCAGCTACTTAACAATATTGGAGAAAAAATTTAAAAAGACAAACGAACATACATTCTTAATTTGGTGTAAAATAAGTTTAATGTACTATTATCATATAAACCGCATAGTTTTCTTAACATGAAGCACAAAATTTAAATATATAATTGGGAAATTCTTAGAGTGATTCAAAAATTCTTTCATAGGAGACAAAAACGTAGGTATACGACATTCTACAAAAGATTTAAAATGGGAACTTCCTTCCCATTACGCGTAAGGTTTTTCAACGTCTAAAAAACAGTTTGTAGAAAACATATGGGCCATTAAAGGTAGAAAAAGGTTAAGAAATTTATTCTTTTATTAAAACTAAATAGTCAAGTAACTAAAACTTGATTATTTAGTTTTAATAAAAGAATAACTTTCTTGAGCTGATATTTTATATAATATTTATTTATATAAATTTTATTATAATGTCAAATACATAAATAATATAATAATTAAATATTTGAATTTTATACTTCACGTAAAAAAAAAAATAGTTAATATTGGTACTATATTAGGTTACACAGCCCCTAAAAGCCCCAAAAATATGTTTCAGGCCTCTTAATGTATTTAGAGAGGGTATGCTCCCTCTAGTATATATCTCTATGATCTTCAGTATTTAAGAGACCTAAGATAATCTAAAATTCATCTATGTGACAAGCTTGATAAAGGAATTACTATATTTAAAAACAATAATGATTGTTATTTGTTACAGACTGAAACTAAAATGATTTTCTAAAATAACACCCTTCTAAAAATAACAACTGTTTACTAATAAAATGCTTCCTCTAATTATAAGCAATTTATGATAAAATACTTGATGGGACGTTAATTAATAAATTTCCTATAATAATGGAGACTAATATTTATTCTATAATTATAAGTTTATGAAAGTAAATGATTTTAACATTTTTTAATATTTTCAATTTTTCCCAAAGTTGTCGAACGGCAGGTAAACTCGATGACACAGATATAACTTATTACTCCTCTCACTATATTATTATTTTCTATTTACTGATCGGTTCGTTATACACTATTATTAACCTCACGGAATGAAAATTACACTTATTTTTCTGGGTTAGCGGAGAAAATAACCAAATTGTCTGCTTTTTACTCGAAATTTCCCTTTCAAATAAATCTTGAACTTTTTAAAAAGAGTTTAAGAGGAGAAATAAAAACAGATTATTTAGTTTATGATAGAAGAGGTTAAAAAAGGATTCAGAAATCAAGGGATTTGTTTGATGTGAAAGTTTATAGCTTTATTTGGCAATAGGACTTGAGAGCTATACAAAATTATATTTTTTGATGCTACTGAGTTTTGAAAATATATAGAACGACATAAAAATATAAATAAATAAAATATTTTTTTACACATTTAGCATGGGCGTATCCAGTGCCCCCCCCTAGCCGAGCAGGGTTGTTGGCAAAAATTAGATAAAAACTGTAGTTCAGGCAAGGAAAAGCATTTTTTAAATAACTTATTAAATTAATTAATTTAAAATTTTAATTTAATATCATAATTAATTAATAATATAATTTTATTTATAATAATTATAAATATACTCTTACAATATTTAAATAGAAATAAAACATTAGAACAACACATGAACCTAAATAATTTAATACAAAAATTAACTCTTACAAACATACAAAAATATTTTTTTTTTATTCTAACGGGTTGGTTAGAAATGTATAAAGTTATACTATAAATCTTGACAATATTTTTAAACACACACACACACATATATGTATATATATATATATATATATATATAATATATATATATATATATATATATATATAAATATATATATATATATACTACAATCATTACCCATTACCTAAACATTTAATAAATGGTAATTCCTTAAATATGATAAGTTATGATAAATTACTTGCATGCATAACATACTGGCATGTAATATCAAATATTTAATAGTAATAAAACATGACCTTTGTTTTCATGCGAGTTTTCAGACTTTAATTTAATACTATAAATTATGTTTAATTAAATCTAACCTTTCAATAATCAAATGCAAATGCTTTTCTCTTACCATTATTATTATTATTTGTTTTGTTTATTATTATTATAATGATAATTTTAATAACTAAAATAATTTGGTATAGTAATTTACGTATCAAAAAATGAAATATTAAATGTAGAAATTAGAAGAAATTAAATATGCAGGACATATTATGATAATATCTTTAATTGGTTCATTAGATACTTTTATATATTACAACAAGAAAAAAAATCATTAAATTAATTAAATAAGAAATTAAGTCTATATACACATATATACATATTTATTTATATTTTTATTAGTAATCAGGTGACAATACCGCTTCTGTTTCGGAAAATTCGATGTAAGAAAATTTTTACAGCTAGACTAAACGACTAACCTCTAAAAATGATTAGAAAATTGTAAACTGTTAAAAAAACTATGAAAAATGAGATAAATTTATTTCTTATAAAAGGGGATAAACTTAAAAAAATAAAGATAACTGAAACAGTGTTGGCAGATGATAAAAGAATGAAAGACACTAAAAAATAAAAACATTTATAGTGAAAGTAGCGCTTAAACTTTTTGCTGTGAAATACCATTAGTTATAAGTTTCCTTGACAAGAGTTAGTTTTGTACAACTTTCCTTGACTTTCCCTGCTGAGGGAGGGAAAGTAAGGAGAGGGGGTAGTTTGGGAAAATTATTCAAAAAGTTTTTAACTAAATTGTTTTATCTAGGGGTTGAAATAAAGCGAGTAATTGTTATTATATAACAATTTGTTGTTTAACTTTGTTAAGGATAAAAGATATATTATTGCTATTTGCTATCAATTACTGCACTCGGCCAGAAGTAGGTTTGGTTCAGGCCTGAGGAAGGCTAGGTTCAGCCAAAGCAGTTTTGCGCCTTAGCAGGCCACAAACTACTTTAAAAGGGCCATGCATGAATTTAACACTACATAGGACCCCCTTCCCCATTCTGACTTTGTGACAACTTTACCTCGAAGAGATTATTAACATTATTTTACTGGGTTTACATTACCAGATCTTATCAATTCTGCACATTACATGACTTCAGTGTAAAGTACACTAAAGTTCAATTTAATTACTAGGATAATAAAAAAAAATCATCAAAGCCGATGTGTCTTAGCAAAGGTTGTCAGGTTACTTTTTCGATGTTTCAAAATTTAACCTAAAGAGCCCCTCTAGTAATAATATCTCTTTGGACATATATATGTCAATCAATAAAACCGGAACTAAGACAACTGGTTAACCATTTATAGAAATATACGTATAAAAAGTTTAGCCAAATATAAATATTAATTATTAATATAAATGTTTGTGGGTTAATGACGTCACATATATTTCATAAACAATTTGACAATCGGGACATTAACAAGGTTGATTTATGTACCAAGTTCGATCCAATAAAGCGTTCGAAAGCTATAGTCTCCCATAGAAACGTCTAGGACGCAAAATTCTCGTACATACATACATACATATATATATATATATATATATATATATATATATAATATATATATATATATATATAATTATAGCTGTATAGTTTGCCGACTAATGCAAACAATATAATATATATATATATATATATATATATATATATATATATATATATATATATATATATATATATTATATATATATATATATATATATATATATATTTCCTAATCAGGAAGACCCTCCCTTCAAAAATCAACCTTTCCCCACTTCCCTTCTCCATGAGCATAATCTCATAAGCTATTTTTTTTTAAATTTTCTAAAATATTAATTTAAGTTAATAAAAGTTTTTTACATTCAAAATAATTGTTGATTGTCAACATTTATGAAAGTATATAATTTATATTTGTTAGGTTGGTACCTATAGTCAAATGGTATCACTCTTATCTCTGTCAAAAGTGAATTGCATGGGTAAAAGACCATTCTATACTATCATTCTTCGATTTAACAACATTTAGAATAAATCTTCAAGTACAGCATTATAACATTTAACTTAAAACAATCAATATCATGCATTGCAACATTATGCTGCATGCTATATGACATAATTGACTGATGCGGTTAAATTGTACTTTTTGACCTTGTTATGGTATTTAAATAGTTATAATTATAGGTGAATAATAGTCAGTAATTCCTTTGCTATTGTAATACTTGTTTTCTCGTTGTTATACTCCACATGTTAGTTTTCTAAATTATTGGATTTGATGGGAAAATATATCATGATAGCAAGGCTACTCAAGGTTCTCGTGTTCGAGAGATTGCAACTAAAGCTATTGGAGAATTTGTATTAAATAATGACTCATTTTAGCGAATTTCCTTTGAAAATTCGCCTAATGGGATAGGCGTCATGGCGGAATTCGAATCTCGGACCACGACACAAATCCGTTTCAGAGGTCCCTTATGACGAAAAAATACTTTTTTTTGAAACTTATATTATATATATATATATATATATATATATATATATATATATATATATATATATGTGTATATATATATATATATATATATATATATATATATATATATATATATATATATATATATATATATATATATATATATATATATATATATATTATATATATATATAGTATTTTAGACACTTCTTGTAAACACTCTATCTTCGAACGGATTAATATTTTTAACCAAACTTGGTACAAAAATCAACCTTCGGGAGGACACGAACCCTATTGAAAACCAGGTTTTTGTGACGTCATTAACCCGGTTTGCTGAGTCAGCGAAATTTTCAAAAAATCGGCAAAATTCAGGGTTAATATTTTTTGCCGTGAAAAAAGGTCAATATTTATGTTTTTTGAGACGCTAAATCGAATGAAACCGGTCCGAAGTCGATACGACCACTATAAGTGACCTAAAAATCGAAAAAACCATTGTAAATTACCGAAAACCAAAATTTAGGTCGATAACAAATAAATTTCGACTAGGGTGTTGTTTTCTATGTAATTTTGGGCGCTGAATCGAATTAAACCGGTCCGAAGTCGATACGACCACTCTAAGTTACCAAAAAGTCGAAAAAACCACAAAAAAATTATAGAAAACCAAAATTACGGTCGTTGAAAATTAAATTTCGAGTAGGGTGTCGTTTTCAATGTTTTTTGGGCCTCTGAGATGAATGCCAGTGGTCCGGAGTCAATACAACCACTTAAACTCAGGGTACCTGGGTTCACATCCTGGAAGGGTCGATCATTTTTATCGTTTTTTTACCTAATATAAGTTACAACTAGGAAATAATTCTGGCGCGGTGGTCCGCATGTCGGGCGAATTTCCTTTGATGCGTGTTTCCGTGCTTTTTATATAAGTTTACAACTACTAAATAAAAAATTCCGGCGCGGTGGTCCGCTGTCGGGCGAATTTCATTTAGAATACGTGTTTCCGTGCTAAACAATCATTTTCTTGCTTATGCAAGAACCATGCCCATTGCGTGGTTCTAGAACCTAAGCAGTTACTCAATTGTCAAGCACTGCTCGTAACTCATTTTGTCTGTATTTTCCAAAGGAAATGCGCTAAAACCTTTAAAGATAACTGACTAAGCTTAAAGATAAGTAACTAAGCTTTAAATTAGTGCAAATAATAGAGCGTACTTCTAATTTTAGAGGCATAGTTTTGTGCAACCAACTGGATAGTTATGCGCATTTCCTTTGGAAAATACAGACAAATGAGTTACGAGCAGTGCTTGACAATTGAGTAACTGCTTAGGTTCTAGAACCACGCAATGGGCATGGTTCTTGCATAAGCAAGAAAATGGTTGTTTAGCACGGAAACACGTATTCTAAATGAAATTCGCCCGACAGCGGACCACCGCGCCGGAATTATTTATTTAGTAGTTGTAAACTATATAAAAGCACGGAAACACGCATCAAAGGAAATTCGCCCGACATGCGGACCACCGCGCCAGAATTTTTCTTATTGATGTTGAATATTGGAGTAATTTCTACTTCAAGACTAGTTTCAAGATGGTAAGGTGTAACTCTAAATATATCTATAGGGTGTGTCAAATGAATCTATAACTTATGTAAATGTATGGCTCTTCTTTAATTACATAAGTGTATTATTATTAAAGTGTTTAGTAAATTATATGTATTAGTCAATAAATAAATATGTTAAATTACAACTGTACACGTAGTAATTTGTGTAGTTAAAAAAATTATAGGCAGGACTAAAGGCAATACTTTAGCAATACCCGGGATACTTTAGCAATACCCGGGATTCTTTAGCAATACCCGGGATACTTTAGCAATACCCGGGAGCAATACCCGAGATACTTTAGCAATAAACGGCAGTTTTATATTTAAATAAATGGTGCTGAGGTCCGCAAGACAGGAGAATTTAGCTGAATATATAGCTTTCTTGTTCATCAATCTATTTCTTGTTCAAGTTTTATTCATTTCCGGTTTATGCTTTATAATGCAAGCATTAGCATCACTATTTGTAACACAATTGTTTCCGTTTAAGAAAACAACAATTGTTCCGTGCGCATGCATTCTACAAGTAAAACAAAACTAAAATCATAATTCTAAAATTGACTCTAAAAGGCATTTTTCTTTAAAAATCCCGTCAAATTAACGTGAAAATAACTTATAATGCTATTGCTTAGATTATAGAGCATTATCTAGAAACTTAATGTATAGTTGAGCAAAAAAAGTACTTATTTTAAAGAAAATTCGCCTCGCTTGCGACAAATTTAATAGAAACAGCGCCCCAAAACCATTGAAAACGACACCATACAAGAAATTGTTTAAAGTTTTCCGGTTAATTTCCCACAGTTTTTATTACCAAGGTTATTTAAACAGAATATTTGGTCACTAAGGGCAATCGTATTGACACTTCTGACCAGATTAACAAAAAAATGTTAACCCTTAATTTCATCCATTTTATAAAAATTTTGCTGACTCGCGAACCGGAACAGCGATGTTACACCTGGTTTTCAATAGAGATAGTGTCCTCCGACAGATTGATTTTTGTATCAAGTTTGATTTCAAAATATTATTCTGTTCAAAAGATAAGGCTTTGTGTCTAACTCCAAGCGAAAATGTCCCTAGAAATTCGTTGATTTTTCAAAAACATTTACTTTAAAATTATTCGGTATTCTCGTGTTTTGTAGGTATCATTTTGTTGACAAGAAAAAGATGAACAAAAATAGAAACGATAAGAGAAGGTAGAATAACGAAGAAAGAAAGGATTGTGTAAAAGAAATTATCTTTTTGAATCCTTTACCTTTACAAGATTTTAACTGTACCACACAAGCGAATTTTTCAAGATAGCAATAATCCCATAAGAAACCTTAATCCTCGTCAGGACAGTTTCTGTTTTAATTGCTTCAATGGCACATAGTGAGTTCTTCTGCTACCATATGAGTTAGTAAAGAATGACTTCAACGATATTATAAAGTTACAAGTGGTAGTAACCATACAATCTAAACAATTAAATGAAAAGTCTCTCCACAAAATAAAAACTTTATTGGCAAAGCGCTTTCAACCTAGCTAGAGGCCATCATCAGTGCGAAATCGTTGAAGAAATAAAAGGAAGACGAGTGAGTCTATGATTTAGATATTAGATTTAGACACACAATATAATACAATACATACAATCTAAATCTAAACAATTCCGTGTTCCTGAATCAAGTCACGGGCCATACACATGCTATAATTATTATTTATAGTTTTACTAAGGGCCAAATTTAATATTTTGTGCCTTCAGAAGAGTTAAATTCGCTATAGATGGTATTTTACAAAAGTATACTTCAGGGCATAAAAACTAAAGAATCAGATGAAAAAGGGTAAGAAACGGGTAACAAAATAAAATGATTATTAGAAAATTCGAGTCACCAAAATTGTTTTCTGACAATAGGGTTTTTCTCAACTATCAGAAAATTTCTTAAAAAAGTTAAAATTCGTGTTTTATGCCAAAAAGGAAATTTTGAGAACGAATGAACTCTAGTAGAAATTCGTTCCACAAAAACCCCTTAACATATAACCACTTCGTTGAGTTTCACTCATTTTTGGGGTTTACATTGGTTCGCATAAGTCCCATTATATCCAGTAACAGAGGTCACCCATCTAGAAAAACCTTAACAAAGAGGTCAAAGGTCAATAAGACATGCAAGGTTTATCCGCCTATAGAGCTAAAAAGACCACTGTGTTATCTACCGCTGAATTTTTTTACAAATAAACCAAAGTATATTGCATTACGGCTTTGAATGGAGGGTTTTTGGCTTCGTTGTATAAAAAGGTGAATACCAAAAGGTCAACTCATGTTCTGCAAGATTCAACTCAAATATCAAAGTTTACAAAAAATACTTCAAATTTAAATAACACTATGAGTAACTGGTATTGTTATACTTTTAATCCAGAGATAATTTGTATCGATTGTCAACGGGTAAATTCTATAATCTGAAGATCAATAAAGAGATGTTTCTTTAATTTATAACAATTTAGAGATTAGATCGAAACTTTTTTTAAAGTTTAAAACACAAATCACGAAACGTTGTATCCTTCCGTAACAAAAGTATCAAAAAGGGTTCACCTCCATCATACTACAATTATGTCTAATAATCTATTAAATACATAAATTTACATGCATACACAAATTACATGCATGAGCCTATTCTTAATCAAATACATGGGTTTTAATCATATTCCTAAAAAGAATTACTTTTTTCGAGCGGCTGAAATGAAAATAGATAAAATAGGCAAAAAAAAGTAGGTGATGCGTTTTTTACCGTCTCCGACAGTTTCATAATTTTTTACAGTCTGGGACTGTGAAAAACTACTAAACTGTCGCTGGTGAAGTTCCTCAAATGACTACTAGGGCGCTAGTAGTTTACAACAAGGTTATAATTTAACCTTCCTTGTTATCCTTTTGATCATAGAGATATTATTACTAGAGGGGTCCTATAGGTTAAATTGTGAAACATCGAAAATGTAACTTGAGCACCTTCGATTATAAATACAATCAAATAATCAGTACAAACTTACAATAACTTAAATAGGAGAACGTTAAAAATACTAATGAAAACAGAAACAATGTGCGGGAAGCCAAAAAAATTGATTTATTATAACCAGAACTCACTCATAGAGATATTATAACTAGATATTATTAACATCAAAAAAGTAACCTGAACACCCTTGAGGTTACTATGTTTATATGATGAAATAAACATTTAAAAATGCAGTAAAATATATAATACAACGTAAATAATAGGAAACAAAACCCAAGCAATGCGGGAAAAGCCGACAACGATAGATTTGTTATAACCTTATCTTACTCTTAGAGGAGGTTTCAATGAGGTCACACAGAGCCCCAAATAGATGTTTCAGGCCTCAATGTATTGAGATAGGCTATGCCCCCAGAAGTATACATCTTTATGCATAGAGATATATTACTAGTGATGCCCTATAGGTTAAATTTTGAAACATAGTAAAAGTAACCTGACCACCTCGCTTATAAATGCAATCAAATAATCTGTACAAAATGTGAGATTTGTAGAGAGGCCAAGTAGACAGGGTAAACACTAAGTAAGTGAATGTAGTAATTTGTTATGTTTGTATATTTATTTATACTTAAGATATAATATATTTTATAAATATATTCTCTGTCAAATTTACACCACGGTATTTAGCTTACGAAATCTTAAAAGCAGGTTCATATCCCACATCAATACTAAATGTAAAAAATCATTAAACTTAAAAATTAGATATGTCAATAAATAACGTTCATCTCGAGTCTTTAATCATATTCATCATAAAAAGAAGAGTGGCATTACACAATAAGATTTCTAATTTCACTAATTACTTTAAAAATATGTACTTCGCTGGATTAAAAATGTTTGGTAAACTCAGGAGAGAGATAATAACTGGGAGAACTAAACATATAACAAAAATATAAAATAGTGCTGCTTATATATGTTCTTATATAATTATAAAATAAATAAAAGTGAAATTAAGTTTATAATATAAATAAAATTATTAAGTAATTAGTTGCATGAAATTTTACTTTTTTACGAAATGAAAGTTATATACCTTGAGTTTTAAGGCATTTTTAAAGAGAAGCAAGTGATGCTTGAATAGTTAGGTGTAAGATCATGAGTCAAAACTCCGAAGGATCACAAGCCAACTCGAGATACTGATGAAATAGTCGAAATAGAGTACAGTCACGGTACGTCGGACAAATGACATGTTTTAGACACAGAGGTCTGTCATGAACTTCACTGTAAAATGAAGGTGTTACAAACAACGACATTTTGGTTAAAATTATTCATGCTTTAGTGAACTTGAAAAGAAACGGAAGTTGATTTAGTTTTAATACTTATTTTCTCTTGTTTTAAGTTACGTCTTAATAATGTTTGAAATCAGATGCTTTTTTTAGCGAATTTGACACGGGAAAGTGCTTTTGGGGTCTGTAGCTTTTATAAAGTCACGGAACCTAGAGATTCGCTATTCAAAGAGATAGTTGTCAGTGTTAAGGCCGATGCTTAACATGTTTTAATTTTTTTGAATTTTAGGCGGCTGCACCGTAGGTCTGTGGTTACCTCTTTCTTTGTTGGCAACACTGCCATATTTTTATCTAGCCACCTGTTGAAGGTTACTTTTGTGTACATGATCCGCCATGCTACATCCAGCATGTTCCCGTCATTAATTTAGTTAATTTTACAAGTTTTATTGGTTTAAGTGTTCCTTTCGAGAGTCCTATTTCTTGCAACCTTGCTGGACCGCCAATAAATTTTATGTCGATGTCGTGAGTAATCTTGTTTACTTATGAGAGGCTCATGTCTCCTACTGTCCGGTACGGACGAGAGCTGTATCTGGCTCATAGTTCTTTAATTAAATCACCTGTCATCCGACTCACCAGCAATTAGTTGAGGGTTAGGCCCATGGCAACCCTCGACTGGCCACTTCCCGTCTCGACAGGCAGCTTTAACTTTAAGGTCATGTACCCTTCAGGTACCCTCTAGTATTAGCATAGTTATTTAAGCTATTTAGTTACCATTGAATCAGAGCACACCTTGTTTACATTTGAGGGCATACCTAGTTGATAAGCTATTATTTGAATGTCTGTATCTTGTTTATTCAGAGTCAAGTACAGTAACATACCAGTAAAGTCTTTGTTTTATTTCTTAGCTTAAGATCCTACCTACTCAACCCACCTATCCTAGAGATTTACAGTCCTCTCTCTTTTCTTTACTTGTTAAGCTGTGATCAGGTCAGGTTATACACCCCCTGACGCAACAGTCAGGTTGGCAATACCAATGGCGGGGAACGAAAGGGTGATCAAATTTTTTATATTATAGGATTAGCATATTAGTCGATCGAAAAATTTTCTTTATTCTTACGTAATTTATGATAAATGAATTAAAATTAATTAAGCGGCCATGGGTGCTATAAAATTGTCAATAATTCAGAGATATATACTTTCATTATTCCAGGATTTTAAATATGCAATCAGGCTCTCATCACTACAGCCTTGGCTTTGTTCGTTTTTTAAGCTGGGATTTACCGATGATCTGGTTATATTTTATTAAAAATATAAAACACGGTTTTATATTAAATTTATTTGTTTAATATTGAATATAATATTAAACAAAAAGTAACACTTCATGACATTAATGAAATAAAACACAAGGTTGGAAAATATCAACTTATCAGTAAATTTAAATCCTCGTTACGACCAAATTAACATTAAACAGCATTAAACAGTTAAACGCAATAAAAGAGATTTTTTTTGGGAAAACTAAAATTATTCAAACGTAAAATTAATTAATAACTAATAAAATAAAAACACTATATTGTGCTTTTCACCATCTTATCAGTTTTCAGTCCTTTTTTTTATTTATATCACCATTTAAAACAGTCCAAAAAAGCTCTTAAGTTATCTTATTAGTTTATTTGAAACCCCGTGACAATCCATTTAAATGGTTTATTCCAATAAAAGAGTGAATTAAGGAAGTTTGAACACTCTGAAATTAACTTAAATAAATGACTTCAAGAAAAAATTTAAAAGTAAATCGTCAAAAAATAAGAAAAAAAGAAGAAACCCATTATATATATAGATATATATATATATATATATATATATATATATATATATATATATATATATATATA
Organism: Microvelia longipes; assembly: GCA_018340805.1. Classification (NCBI taxonomy): domain Eukaryota; kingdom Metazoa; phylum Arthropoda; class Insecta; order Hemiptera; family Veliidae; genus Microvelia; species Microvelia longipes. The sequence goes on from JACMZG010001908.1 coordinate 13,303,558, forward strand.
TATATATATATAATATATATATATAATATATATATATATATATATATATATATATATATATATATATATATATATATATATATATATAATATATAATATATATATATATCATTGATCACTCATTTTCATTTCATGAAAAATTATAATTCTGTCAGTTAGACTTAGTAGTTTAACGGAATAGAAAACTCCATAAAAGCAAAATCAAAGCATTATCCTTGGATGTCGATCCGATTGAGGCAGAGTTGATGGATGGTATATTTGATCAAGTGAGACACACATAAGCCTTGAACTTGATCAATCGTTTTCAAGGATTTTATGCTGTCAGTCAAACAAGTATTTATCATACCAACTAAGACAGACGATTTGTGTGTCTTAAAATATCACTACATGACTGAGAGTTTGGAAATTTCAGTAGGCGATTTTTTAAATAAAATAGTAATTTATTAAAATAATTTTATTTTATAGGTAAACGTTTTTTTGGCAAAATAACATAAGACCTATGTCGGATTTAAAACTTGACTAAGCTTATTTTAGAGAATCTCCTAAAACAAATTTTACGTTTTTTTTTTAATTAATATATCAGGAAATATGCTAATATTGTGGCAAAATGCCATATACATAAATTAATAGTATGACAAACTGATATAGGGCTACAAACATGTGGCCAAGAAGCGGCTCCAGCGCCGACATCGATTAGCGTACAAGGAGCGTCAAGCCTGCAGAGCGTCTAGATCTGACTCTAGTCAGATCTAGTAGCAACTACAAAAGTAGTTTAAATAACTTCATGTTGAGTCTATTTAAGTTTAAATGGGGTAAGGAATTTTAATACCCCATCTTACAACGCAGTGCAACCATAATCCTCGGGTATTAATCTAATTGTCCAGATGATCAATGGATCATAGCATTTAAATGAGAGGATCTGCAGAATTATTAGGGGTGCAATTTGAGCATAATTAGATGCAGAGGTCGAGACTGATTTCAGTACGATAAGTTACGAAGTTTGTTATTTGAAGACTCGATATTAAATCTGATAAAACGAGAATATTTATCATGTTTGGACAACCTCATTCCCTACACACTCCACAAGTAATATATTGGTGTGCAGAAGCAAATTCAAACTCCTTGAATGACATATTTGTCTTAAGGTTGTTTATTTTACATTTCTATTAATCTCTTCAAGTACATTGGAATCTATCTTTATTGTCGTATTGAATAGTTTAACCGATTAGGCATGGAACCCGAAGGACTTGCTAAAACCTCTTACAAACCAAAAACCTTTTTTCTGTCGAGTCCTTGATGGAACACCTTTCTCTCAAGATGACTATTTTTTTACTAGCAAGGCCTTTTTCTCTTAAAAGACAGATTGGAGCTGATTTGACTAAAAATCTACTTTCACAATGACAGAGATGAGAGCTCGTTTGGTTGAATAATGACTTCTTCAATGCTTTGTCAGGTGCAATTCTTCGCCGAATTCTTATCTTACATTTATGTAATATTATTTTCTATACGAAATCTCTCAATAATGTCTTTTACCTAGATACTATCAATTTTTATCAAAATTTCATCAGAAGACTTACTTTTCCTCACCTACATACGGAATAACAAAATTGTTGGAATTTTGTAATCGACGTACGGAATATCTTTAGATAGCATATTTCATTTTCCATTTCAGTATATTATAATTATTTCATTTCTTCTTATCCTACTTAGATAATTTTTTGATTCTATCAATTCATTCGGAAAATAATCATCGGAAAAGATTCTAATAATAATAACACTAAGATTCTGTTTTTCAAAAATATTTTTAAAAACAGTCCTTAATGAAGGTACAAATTTAAAAAAAAATTAATCGTAAATTAAGTAATATAAAAATATTATACAAATATGTTCTTAAATAAAAATATCAATTATTGTAATAATTCAATTTAATTATAATATATTAATTTAATTATAATAAATAATGCTTTAATTAAAATATAATAATAATATCAAATATTATCATATAATATTATCAAATAAATAATATTTAATATTATTTTGCTTATTTTGACAATACCGTTATAATAACTTTTCTGTCTTCGTAAATATGATTTTATAAGCACTTGATTTTGGCATTAGAGGTACAGGGTTCGGAACCCGGACTGTGCTCTCATTTTGTTTGAATAATATTTGTAACAAAAAGATTAAAAACTATAATTAATACTTATAGCATAGTAGATTAAACCTAACTGGGGTGGATTCCAATAGGAGGTGAATACCCTAAAGAAGTATTTATTTATTAATTTATTATAATAATATATTTTTATATTTAAGGCCAAAACGAAGCAATTATTATCAAAATGAAGTCATTGATGACAAAATACTTAGTTATTTAAGATATATTAATTTAAATGACAACGGAACCAAAACTATTTGAAACCAGACTGAACTCAGCACTAATAAAAGTTAAAAGAATAAATTATAACACATTCAGCATAATTTATGATCATATAATAATAACAGTGAATAGATAATTTAAAGGTTTGAAAGGAAGCCATAATATGACAACACCTATATGATCTGACAAATGATGTTTCAATTAAATTTCGAGGTTAACTTATAATTTATGTATTGATGTACTCACTCCTCATAAATCAAAAGTTTCTATCGTGCTCTTATATTGAATTAAGGCGCTCCTTCGATGAATTGAATCATAATAACTTTTAGAGTAAGTAATAATATAGATAACAAATTAGGACACATAGGATACCTGATATAGCATTGAGTTATGAAAATTTATCATAGACATAGAGATATATTATTAAAGAAGGCATGGCCTTATTAATACATTAAGAGGTTTGAAACATCTTTTTTGTACTCTCAGGTGCTCTGTGTAACCTCATTGCAACCACCTTCCACAGTATGTTGAGGTTATAATAATTTAAACATTGTTGGTTTATGGAATAGCTGATGTGTTTAGTTGTGTACTCTAAACGTAGTGTATAAAAACTGTAATAGTGTACAGTTTATTTGTTTACATTGTTAGAGAGAGGTGTTCAAGGTAGATTTTTTGACGATAAAAAAGTCAAAGGATTACGCCGCTTTGGTAATATCTCAATGATTTTAAATATATCTATAATGAAAATTACGTTATATATATATATATATATAATATATATATATATATATATATATATATATATATATATATATATATATATATATATATCACTAGTTACGTAGCATGATTTTGGGTAGGTTACGAACCTTTTGTTAGTAAAAACCTATGGCGTCATTAACCCAAATTTTTTATAGGGTCATAAAAAATTGTTTGAAAATTAAAATCGCTTTAAAACAAGGTACCACATGTTCAGGTAGACAGACCTAAGAAAACGGTTTCAACAAAATCAGACCATTTAATGTGGCGCAAATTATGTTGTATACATGTATAAATCTAGGTCGATGACTTCTAAGATATCTGTTGTGCTTAGTAGAGCTACAGGGTCAACTTTACGTATTAATTATAAAAGAAAGTGCCTCTACCTCTTGCTCCATCCTGGTTAGCATACTGTTCCAGACAGACAAGATGAAAATTATTTCCACGGATCTACGGCGAGCTAAACAGGCCCGCAAAGTGGAAGGACCTTCAAGTTTTTAAGTTCCTAAAGCCTTATGGCTTCGAAGGACAATATGGTTATTTATAGTCGTAGGCATTCTGAAACTATTAGAACCGGTTTTAGCTCAATCACACCATCTTAAGTGGCGCATTTATATATATAAACCTCATAGGCCCTCGGAACGGGCAAGGCGTTAAAAATTTGCTAAATGCATGATAAAATGACATGTAGCAACAAATAATAATATAAAAATATATAATACTTCAAAACAAGAACAATGTAGCCGGAAAGCGGCCCAAGGGGCCGAAGGCATGTAGTGGTACATATTTTAATATTTGCTATGGGCTGAAGGCACATATTTTAAAACCATTTAAGGTCAAAAATATTCTACAAGTTAAGGTCCAAAATAATATGGCAGGCACTTCTGGTCATGCAGTTTTTAGTTGCTTTTTTAAACATGTAGGCAGATAAAAAACACTTATATTGCTGAAACAATAAAATTGTTTATTTCTTAAGCCTTTCTAAATATTAATGAATTAAATATTGCACATTTTAAATAATATTTATTTTCAACTTTTATCATGTTTTCATAAATATTTGTACATCAAATATTTATACGATAAAATATAATTATTATTTAAGAATATTTTAACAAATTAATTTTGTTATATGTGGCAGGAAAGCATAGTTCAAATTTAGCAAAGTGTTTCTAATAAAAGTAGTTTAACTAGAACAGTTAGTATGATTGATTAATTCTGTAGACTTCGATTTTTCTCAAGGTAAGCCGGTCAGGGAGTGAAGGAAATAGTCAAGTTTAATATCAATAAATTATAGGGTACCGAAATAAATAACTTGACTAAGGAGGAAGTATTTAAATATATTTCTTGTAATCTGTTACATAGTGGGTAGGTTAATTGTAGGTATAGTTTTAAAATTAAGTTTAAGCAGGTTGCACTAAACTTTCAAACATTTTTACTTTTAAATGACTTTTATGGCGCTTATGAAGTTCGGATGACGGTAGTGCAGGGTGGAGAGGTAGGATCAATGCCGCTATATATATATATATATATATATATATATATATATATATATATATATATATAGCGGCATTGATCCTACCTATATATATATATATATATATATATATATATATATATATATATATATATATATATATATATATATATATATATATATATTATATATATATATATATATATATATATATATATATATATATATATATATATATATATATATATATATATATATATCTACCTATATATATATATATATATAATATATATATATATATATATATATATATATGCCAACAGGTGAATTATAAAAATAATAATAATAATAATAAAAACACTCGTTTTAGGGCCTTTTGGTCTATCAGGGTATTCACCTTGTATGAAACAGATCAGATGAGTTAATTCAAGTTTGCAATTGTGTTAATACAAATACTATTTATATTAACTTAGAGCATAGCCCGGGCTGCGATCTCTGGACCTCCGGTTCCGAAACCTCGTGGTAACCACGGAGGTAGACTAGTCAATAATTATAATTCTTTATAAATAAATCTAATACCATTTATTATAATTAATATATGACACAATAATTATTTAGTTATTTTTGATTAAACTTAAAAAGAGAATATTTAAATAAAAGAAAATATCATAGAATAAAAACTTACTCAAGAAAATGAAAAAAAATGAATCAAGTAAGTATACCTGAAACATATCAAAACACATGAAAATTAATAACATAACGATATCTGATGATCTGGAGATTTAGGTCTTCCGGTGGTGACCAGAAGATCACAACAATATAGATTTAGAATCCGACATTTCGCTTCCAGTGTGAGAGGCATCTTCAGGGATGTAGGACATCATAGAAAAAAACACAATGCTCTACAAAACTGAACTGAACTCAATTTATTATATGATGAACTATAGCCACCAAAATATACATGTTATTATTATAACATGTATTTGACCCCTAAAGAGCGTTCCGCCTGGGACACCCATTCTATACGAGTCGGCAGCATTGCAGATCCTTTTTCAGGAAGGTTTTTTCGATAAATTGAGACGGGTTCCAGCCATTACACTTTTTATTAAAAAAAAACCCCTGGGCTCTTGGTCTATAAAACGAGTGTTTTTATAATTTTATTATTTTAATAATTCACCTGTTCGCATATATATAATATATATATATATATATATATAATATATATATATATATATATATATATATATATATATAGCGGCATCCTACTCTCTTATACATTAGTGCGGATAAAATACACCGAGACTCTGGCGTTATTATGCTATAATGCATTAAGTTCTATAACAGTACAATTTCCTAATCTTTTTTTCATTGTTTCACATATTATTATGAGAATAACCTTTTTATTTTTTTTCCTTTTTTTAAATTATTATTATTTCACGTATTTGCATTATACTCAGTATTCCAAGTTAAGATTTAATATTATTAGTTAATTTAATAAGCAGAAAAGAGGAAAAAAGGGTGATTTGATATTTAAAATTCAATAGCAACATGTTAAATATATAAATAATTTAAAAATTAAAACGAGTATGTAAGGGAATGTCATTATTATCAAACGTCTAAGTTAATATTACTTCGGTCTCGCTGCTTGGAATCACGGAACTTTTTATAATTCAATTAAATTCGCTACGCTCATCCTCCCTGCTTCGGAATCGCTTCGCTCGTCCTTAGAAATAGAGTTCGCTAAATTTATACTGCAACACGCCTTTGGACTCACTTCGCTCGTCTTCTAATAGTAAATGCAACCGTATAATCTTCGGCGGTCACCCATACAGCACTGACAACGCTCAATGGTCCTTCATTTTTATGATCCAACAAAAATCATAGATATACATGTCGCATTGAAATGAAACTCATTGTATTTATTTATTAGGTAATAATATACACTTGTACTAAATTTTAATTCAATTGGATTATTTCCTAATTTTATACAATTTTTTAAAAAATGTACACAAGTCATTTAATAAAACTTGGAATAATGCTGATAATGAGATGAAACATAGCACATATGTTAGTCTTATACATAGCCGCATGCGTGCCAAATCTCAATCCGATCGCATAATATTTCAAAATTTTCGCAGAGTCATTATTGCGGGTTAATGACGCCATAAAAAAATATTTTCCAAATAGCCAACTACAGCGGTAGACTGATTTTTGTACAAAATGTCAACTCTCTAGCATAAATACACAGGGCACTACGATGATAACAGACACACACTCACACAGACAGACAATTGTGTCTGTTTGTTGTGACAGAAAACTTTGCAAAAATCACTCATGAAGCCTTAAAAACGGCTGAAACGGATAATTTCAGTTTCATACCGGTTTCGGATTTTTTTGCAAACACAATACTTTTCCTATATACCTACGGTATTAATGAGGAAAAGTAATAATACGGTAGATAGGTATTTAATCAAATAATACTACCCGTATACTTTTTGTTCACTAATGCATTGAAGGTCTAAGATTATACTTTCTTTACTAATGCAGTTCTTTATGATATTAGCTCTCTATTTTATCAATACATCAAATGATTTGATCATTTGTATTTTATGCAGTGAATCGTCAAGATTTTGTCAAAGTTAAACAAACTTTATCAATTATTTTAAGAGTCGCACTAAAAAATATATATGTTCGCCAATAACGTAAAAACTAAAAGTTGAATAGCTATGGAAATTCTAAAGCTGATTTATTGTGTGTTTTGTTAACTGTCAATAAGTCGAACGCCGAAAAGGAATAAAAATTACAGTAAATATTTTTACAATGGCGACCAATATTGAAATGAATTTTTGTGGATTTACCTCCTATAGATTTACATTATAGTACGACACACGGCTAAAATCAGTTAACAGCGCGGGAAAATAGTGTAGGGGAACCAATATGGTTGGCGTGATTTGAAATTGATGACGTGGTTTAACATCCAGGGCTAACCTCAATGGCTTAGTCAATGATTATTCAACTTATGGCTTAGTCAATTATTTTCCCACGCTGTCAACTGATTTTAGCCGTGTGTCGTATTATAGTGTCAAATGTCAATTCGAACAGTTAAATTTTCGATTTTTACATTTTGTTTACATTTTTCATGATTTAGCAAAATAGGTTGTCATAGTTTGAAACACTTCTTCGGGGCAGCACTCAGACAGCATTTTTCATGATGTCTGTATGTGCTAGAGCGTTCAAACTTTGCACAAAACTCAGGCTTAAGGTGTAGTTCTAAAGTCTGATTTATGTGCAAAGTTTCAACTCTCTAGCACACATAGAAACCTTAATAAAAACCACATAGAACGTCATGAAAATTCATGAAACGGAGAATTATGAAACATCGGTATCAGATTTTTTGGGTGAACATGATACTTTTCCATATACCTACAATAGTAGGTGAGGAAAAGTAATAGAAAGATGAAATATAAATATATAATACATAAATAAATAGGGAGCAGTAGTAAATATACATAAAAACCATAGCTGAAGTATAAGAATAAATAAATATTCTTGTATAAATAGAAAAGGCTTCTTATATAAATAAGAAGCCACAACTTCCGTCATCCGAACCATCTTATACGTAAAATTTCCTGATAAAAATTCGCTAATAATTACAAAAAAAATAGACGTTAATAATAATGTAATACACAAAATTTGAAATTCAATTTCTTTCAAACAGTTTTGATTAAGAAGCAAATTGGATGTAGTTAGTAGGCATAGGACTTATATAGCACATACTACATAACTAAGTTGAAAGTAGTAAAACAGTCATGTTATTTATCTTGTAAGTATTAAGTTACTTGTCCCACACAGATACCTACCTATATAAGACCGACACCGACCCACATCATGCATTCAAATGGACTTTCTCGTCAATTTCTTACAAATGACAAATAATACGGATAGAACTGTAAATCGGCTACTATTACAGTTAACCTACGCGAAAGTCAAGAAATATATACGCTGATGCAGGAAGTATACAAATATATCAAGTTTATTCATTTTAACTTAGGCCATATTTATTGTAATAAATATTAGTTCAAAAGCCGGACCTGTACATATCTACCCCCTCTAGTACATATCTCTATGTTATTACCTATATTTACTCTGTTAATATAGGTAATAGAAATAATAATTAATTACATAAAATAATCAAGAAAATCGAACTGTGATAAATTATAATTTTATGTTATTAATAAATTTTTTGCAGTTCACTATATGATATAATAAGGAATGGAAAATATATAATTTAATTCTTTTAATTTCATTGAGAAAAATGAAGTCACGTAAAATTAACAACAAAAACTGGACATTTCATTAATAACTAATGATGGCATGTGAAAAGGTTGCACAAAATATTAATTTATTTGGCCTTTGTTTTGAGGTCTAAACATAGACCTGGAGATGGTAACATTGTTAACTCGGTGTTAGGTTGGTAGAAGTGATGTGAATACGGTCATCTTGATATTAACAATGATTCTATTGTTTATGTTTACATGATTTTTGATTCAACTACCGTGTGACGATCAGTGCGTTTAATTTTGTTATCAAATGTTTTTTAATATGATGGATATTAAGTAATTTTAATTATAATTACTTTATCTTAATATCTGTCATATATATATATATATATATATATATATATATATATATATATATATATATATATATATATATATATATATATATATATATATATATATATAATATATATATATATACAGAGCAACTAACTCTTTAATGATTGCATCCGATATGTTATACTTCGAACATATGTCTTCATTGAGTTCTGCCTTACAAAATAGTGGACCAGAGGAGTCTGCAGTCGGTTTCGTCATTATTGATTAGTATTATATTCTATAGCCATAGCCTTATCCGTTTTCATAGAGCTTATTGGTAGCTAATCATCTTGTTTTGTCCTATTCTTCCTTTTTTCAAAGAAAATCACTTTATAACGAGAGATTAATAAGTAAATCTCTTTATTAATCAGAAGAACAGGCTGCCTCGTAACTATACTATGATAAGGGTTGTAATGGTAAGTTTCATAAGCATGATGAAAAGTATATGATGATATAGGTTGTAAAAATAATAGTTATATCTACAGCAATTATATCTACAGTTTTTGCTAGATCATAAAAGTTAGGCATCATCGCACAAGGTCAGTGCCTAGATGAGGACTGCTAGAAAAAAACGAATTTACTTACTGTCTGAAACGAGCGAAACGAGTCCGATGATGAAGGGATGAGCGTAGCGAATCCGATGGAGAGAAAAAAAATTTCGAAGCACCCGGTACCCGATTTATTTTTACTTGCTCCAAGTTATTATTTCATTTCTGTACATGTTTGTCATGATGAGCATTAACAGCATAATCAAAAACAACTCCTCCTCCCGTGAACAACAACAACCCTTTCGCCTCTTTAGATGAAGTCGAAATACCGCAGACAACCGACCACATTGACAAGATTTGCTGTTTTATAAAACATTAGAATTTAAGAGGAAGAAAGGTTTTCTTTTTTTTATCGCTAACATATAATTATTATTTATTGCAGTCTTTATCGATTGTTTATTTATTCATTATTATGTTTTAATAAAAAAAAGTACATTACATAGTTGTTGACTTTCACTATTATAATGCCTTCAAGGCTTAACAGTGTTAAAGAAAACTGTAGAGTAATAAAGGAAATATATTTAAAGCTGTAAAGCACAACAACAACAAAAACACAGCTTTCGTGTTCGAAAATTAACCATGCAATATTTTTTTCTTCGGTATTTTTTATTACATAGAACAAAAAGTTAAAAAAAAGTTAGCGAAGATAATAGTTGAGCTTAAAGTTATCTATTACGACACTTCTGACAAAAAATAAAGAAATAAAAGTTTCGTTTTAACACACTTCATTAATGGGCCGTTTGAAGTCGCACCCTCTTGTGCTTCGTAAATCGCAAATATTTTTTCTGTTTAAGTATGAGTAAGATCTTAACAAAAAAAGAACAGCCTGATCTTCTGATGAAATTTCACTTAAAAAAGCAGTCGTCAAACTCAAACTTCGAAGAAATAATCTTATTAGCATATTTTAGCAAACTTCCAAAAAAGAAATAAAACTTTTGATATGATATTAAAGTCATGAAAGGAAAGAGGTAGGATATATATATATATATATATAATATATATATATATATATATATATATATATATATATATATATATAATAAAAACAACCCCCCCCGTCTCCTTTCATGACTATGAAAGGAGAGGGGATATAATATGACCATTCCATCTCAAATCAGACAGATTGGCAAAAATCTTGTCAGGTCACCCTCGCCGATTTTCTTAAACATTTGGTATGATGTTCTATTCAGGATTTTGGGAAACTAAGTTGCCAAAACGGTTTTGCTTAGAAACAGTTTTTTTGGGGGGAGTTACGGGGGGCCAAAGTGTGGAAAACCACCAAATTTCGTTATTTTTTGGAAACAATTATGTTTCATAAAAACCGTCATGAATAAAGAACTAATAGTGAAAAAATAGAAATCTTGGTCTCGTTTTGAAGGGAAAGAAGGAAAAGGATGGGTCTATAAGGAAAATTATGTATCTGAGTTCCTACATATAGTTTTGACTGATATTTTCTTGCATTAAAACGACAACAAAAATATCAATTTTCACAAATATTAAGAATTTTTTTGGTCCCTTAAAGTGCTGAAACTTTATATGGGTGCTTTTATTTATCGTCTATATGAGTAGTATTCGCCCAATTTTTTTTTAACGTTTTAATAAAAACAGAATGGCTTTTAGAGTGTCTCGAAAATGACCATTTTCACTTTTAGAGGTGTTTTTGAAGTAAAGTTATGAAAAAGGCCGTGGCTTTACTATAATTTTTAATAGATTAAACTAGAAACAACACGTGCCCCACTGTGGTACTGATCTGATCCCCATTTACTACATATCCAATTCTTAGTTTTATGATAATAAAACAAATGATTTTAAATTTAATTGAATAACGAATACGTCTAATGATTAAGTTTATAAGAAGAAATAAAAAATAATTAAAAAATTACGAAATCCACCAATTCTCATTAGCGTATTTTGGTTTTTAAATCTCCATAAATCTACAATTCTGTTTCAGCAATAAAGTCATTACGATTCGATTTATCTGATTAGATATTAATCATAGAAACAATGAAAGAAAGAAATTATCAACTAAAGTATAATCGTTTCTGTTTTTAAAAAATGTATTGGGTTACTTAATAGTATGATTGTATATCAATGAAACTCGAGATAATAACAGCGGATAGAAAGATATGGAAAATTGGTACAATACACGGGTGTAGCTGCTAGGTATGGAAGTACAATACAGATACAATATGGAGGATTAACAGGTTGTTTTGCTTAATATTGGTGTGGATTTACACAATTACTAATACAGAGTACTTTGCATACAGCTGGACGTGAGAGTGGGCGAGAGGTGGAGCCTTTGACCAAGGACACAGAATGACGGCTAAAGCAGGTGAAACTCAGTACTGTATTTTGCACTCTGTATGATATACACAGAGTTGTATTGCAAATAGTAAAAGTAAATGTTGATTAATATATCAACATTTATGGAAAGTATTATTTATTTTAGGGGGATTAATTTCAAATGCACTTACAGAACTTTCGTGAATGATAGTTATTTATGCACCAAGGGAGTAAAGAATGCTATTATTTTCCTGAGCAGTTTATTTGGTTCTTAAGGCGTAAGCCGAGGCAACCAAAGTATTTAACTCCTGAGGCGAAGCCGAGGGATTTTTTACACACGTACTAATATCTATGGTTAACAAAAATACGATTTATTATCAGTATTAGTTCCAGTGTTATTGATTGACATATACAACATAATGTAAACAAATATCGTTTTTGATTAAAACATTTAGAGCCAGTTATCAGGTAACAACGTAATTCTAATTATATTTACAAGGAGGTCCCATATTGATTTATAAATCACTTTCGTATTAATATAAGTGATCATATTAACAGAAATTATCTAGAATAAAAAAATACATCTGGTTTACCTTGTGATTAACTTAACTGTACCAAATCTCCTTGAATTCACTGCATCAGACCTACCGTGATATTATACTTTATTTTAATCGAAAATTATAAAGACACGAAACACTTAAAAAAAAGGTTATTGCTCTAAAGTGAGCACTGAGGCAGTGTGATGGCAAATATTATGGCACCCATCCCTTTAAAAATTGCCAGTTTAAGTACAAATTACTATCATTGAAAAAATTATTAATACTTATTTACGCGGCAAGGGGGCGAAGAAAGTTTTACAGCTCAAGGCCAAGTTTTCACCTAAGGCGAAGCCGCAGGTGGAAATTTATTATCTCCCGGTGCCGCAAGGCCGAGATAGGTAAACAAGATAGCTTCTGAGGCTTTGCCGAGGGAGATAATACGAGAGCTGAAATTCTTCGATCCCTGTGTCGCGTATTAAACTTTACCAACGACTTAAATAATAAGTTTTCGCTTTAATTAATAAGAAATATATTTCACTTTTCAGTGAAATATATTTCTTATTTATTTCTAAAATTTGTTGATGATGATGGTTGAGAAGTTACAATTTGAAGGGCTGTTAATAACGATTGTAGGTAGGGAGTTTTCATTTTTTGCACAGATTCTCACAGAATTTATTCTGTGATATTGATTTTATTCGGCATAGATGACTTTATATAGCCACTGCACTTGATCGCCATGCCTTTTTAAAGTTGTCATAGATGCACTTGCATTAGCAAGAAGGATCGCTAACGTTCTACACATCCCTGTGTATAATTTAGGATCAGGGAGAATTAAATTGATATTACAATTTGCACGTCCCAAGGAACGTAAATATGTGTTTTACATCCCTGAAATAAATGTGGGTTTTACGTCTCTAGGGACGTAAACATGTGTTTTATGTCCCTAGGGACGAAAATATGTGTTTTATGTCCCTAGGGACGTAAATATATGTTTTACGTCCCTTGGGACGTAAAACACGTTTACGGTCCCAAGTCGTTACATGTGAAAACCTGATTTACAACTCAAGTCGTAGATAAAAATTAATTACGAGGTCCTATAAACATATTTCAGTATTTCTATCTCAATTACTGAGTGTCTTAAAAAATTAGCCTGCCCGCCTTATAAGTTTTTATTACAAAAAAAATTTAACTACTTAACTACTTACCTACTCTTACCTACATAGGACACCCTACATACCAAATTAAAAACTTATTTAAAGACTACAACATCAAATTGCTCTAAAAATTCCTATTAATTTCTACATTAAATATTTTTTAAAATTAAAAGACCCCCTCACTAATGCCCAAAGATGCAATGTTATATACAGAATACCATGTAAAGACTGCCCCCAAACATATACAGGAGAGACCTCTCAACTTTCAAAAAAAAAAGATTTTACACCCATAACAGCCAAATACTTGACAACTCTAACCTTACGGCCTTATCAGAACATATGACAAAACTTGACCACCGACCAGACAAAGAAAACTGTCGTATACTTCATACAAAACCACATACAGACAAAAGGAAATTTTTAGAAATGCTCTATATAAAAGCTGACTAAGGCAGTATGAACAAAAAACAAGACATTAACAATCTTAGCAGAATTTATTATATTATCTTAAAATTTTAATTTTTCTTTACCATTTTTGTAATTTCATTTTAAATTTATTTACTTAGACACGTGACATAAAAACATTCAAAATTTTATTTATTTTCAAACTTTCTCATTTTTGTCATTTTTAAGAACTGAAGAAGCTCAGGATCCCTGGGCGAAAGCTCTTCGTCAATTTATTTTCAATTAATTTTAATAAAAAGAACTCATGTCTTCATTAATTCAACTGATATTAAAAAAATATTTACACCGAAAATATCTAATATTAGTATCATTATAACAAAAATTCACTAGTCCGGAACTACATCAAAAGCTTAATGCTATATCACATTTCTAGGTACCCTTTCAAAATGACTCTTTGATATAAACGTCTTAATGTCCAGTGTAACCTTATAGTTAAAAATACATTATCAAACAGCAACAAAATAACTTCGCATAACACCGAACTAATGCTTTATAACCTAAGTATGGGCTTATAAACATTTTATATCACGGTATATGTGAAAGTGCAAACTTATATCATGATTAGAAAAACTGTTTGAATGACATAGCACTGACCAGAGAAATGTTTAACAGAGTTTTAATGAAATTACCTTTAGGTGTATTGTTAAAGATATAGAAGCTTAGTTGAAAACAGAGAAATGATATATTGAATTGTTAAAAGTACAGAAGCTTATTTGAAAACAGAGACATGTTATATTGAATTGTTAAAGGTACAGAAGCTTATTTAAAACAGAGAAATGTTAATTGAATTGTTAAAGGTACAGAAAGCTTATTTAAAAACAGAGAAATGTTATATTAAAAATTGTTAAAGATATAAAAGCTTTTAAAAAGAGACCATAGAAGCTTATTGAAACAGAGAAATGTTATATTGAATTGTTAAAGGTACAGAAGCTTATTTAAAACAGAGAAATGTTTATTGAATTGTTAAAGTACAGAAGCTTATTTAAAAACAGAGAAATGCAGAAATTTAAAAACAGAGAACTTATAAAAACAGAGAAATGTTATATTGAATTGTTAAAGGTACAGAAGCTTATTTAAAAACAGAGAAATGTTATATTGAATTGTTAAAGGTACAGAAGCTTATTTAAAAACAGAGAAATGTTATATTGAATTGTTAAAGGTACAGAAGCTTATTTAAAAACAGAGAAATGTTATATTTGAATTGTTAAAGGTATAGAAGCTTAGTTAAAAACAGAGAAATGTTATATTGAATTGTTAAAGGTATAGAAGCTTAGTTAAAAACAGAGAAATGTTATATTGAATTGTTAAAGATATAGAAGCTTATTTGAAAATAGAGACATGTTATATTGAATTGATAAAGATATAGAAGCTTATTTGAAAACAGAGAAATGTTATATTAGAGAATTATGGAGAATAAATTAAATAAAGAGTAAAGTTTCGATGAGCATTGTGAATTTTATCCATGATGTACTACATCCCTGAAGATGTCTCCTACAGTGTAAACTAAACGTCAAATCCGTCATCTTTATTTCCGCGGTCCTACTAGAATACCTCATTCTTCATCAAAATAATCGAAGAAGTTAACGCAGTTTGCAATAAATGAAAATAACTCTAGGTGAATTGTTAAAAGGAAGTAATGCTTATTTTAAAAAAAAAATAACAGTGGAAAGTTACATTAGAATGTTAAACAAACAACATAAACATGAACTGCTAAACAAATGTTTAACAGAGGACATTTCAATTTTTTTTATCAAGTTTTGCTGGATTTTACTTAATAAATGTTTAATTAATTGTTCTGGAATCATTTTAACATAATAGTAAAAAATCGGGTACGGGGTACCTAAGAACTTTTCCTCATCACATCGGGTTTCTAGCCTCAGCCTTCCTTCTTCGAACTCATATCGTCCTCAGAATATACAATCCGTCAAATTTATACTGCAACATGCCTTTGGATTCGCTTCGCTCGTCTTCAGATAGTAAATGCATCCTTCTCAGCGGTCACACATACTGCACTGACTGCACATCCAACAATCATGGATATACTTGTCTTTTAAAATGAAGCTTGGAGTACTTATTTATTTAAGTTATTTAAGTTAAGGTATAAGTAACTTAACTTAAATTAACTTAAGTTAACTTAAATAAGTAACTTATTTAAGTTAAGGTATACACTTGTACTAAATTTCAACTTAATTGGATTAAATTCCAATTTTTACAATTTTTTAAAAACCGTGCACAAGTCATGAGATAAAAATTGAATTAATGCTGATAATGAAACGTATGTTGTAAGCACATATGTTAGTCTTATACATGGCTACATGCGTGCCGATTCGAATTTTTTTTCTGAGTCATCATTGCGGGTTAATGACGTCATAAAATAAATATTTTGAATGGCACAACTACAGCACTAGACTGATTTATGTATAAAGGTTCAACTCTCAAGCATAACACCACTAGGAGCTACAATGATAACAGACACACACACATACACAACTTTGTGAAAAGTACTAAGTAGGTCTTATAAACACCTAAAACGGATCATTCCGGTGAAATTCCCGATTTCGGATTTTCCTGCAAACACAATACTTTTCCTATTTACCTACTGTTTAAATGAGGAAAAGTAAAAAGGTAACCGCACCATAATTTGATCCTTAGCTTGAACTCAAATCGATTTAACAAATAAAAAAAACAAGAAGTTGTAGTTTTTTTCACTCGGGCTAAAACATGTTTTTATATTTAATTAATAACTTCCTATACACCTACAGTTGTAAGCGAGGAAAAGTGGAAAAGAAAATTTATCAAGTTTTTAGACTTTTCCTAGTAACTATAACAAACCTGAGTAACCTATAAATATCAACTTCAATATAGAAATACATTTAATAAACTCAAAGGATACAAAAATATTTTTTTAAATAAACTCCTAATCTATGGTCTGCAAGATGGGCCATATGGTCTATATGAGTCCTAAACAAACAATATGATTGAATTTTATTCCTCGCAACAGTCTCCCTCCAACTATAGTAAAACACACTATAGTTAATATCAGTTGACAGCGAGGGAAAATAATGGGGAGGGAGCCAGTGAGGTTACTCCTAGATGTTAAACCACGCCCACAAATTTACTTTAGGCTAACATTATTGGTTCCTTAACACTATTTCCTCACACTGTCAACTGATTTTAACCGTGAGTTATACTATAAGACTAAGGGAGGGTAGGAAAGGGATTCCCCCGGACCTCTCTACAACGTATTCAATTACTTAAACCTCTAATATAAAAGTCAAACCAATAAATGAATTGAAAGGAGGTTAAAAGGTCAATTCTGTGCTGGGTCCTTTTGGTTCTATTTTATAAATCAATAAGTTTTATTTTAATATTAATAATATTTTTAAAAAATCGCGTACTCAACCTTTTCCAGGTACCTCGCTCAATTCGGCTTGACAGTAGTGATCGAATAAAAGCCGTAAATATACCATCCGTATTGAAATTAAGCTTGAATTAATTAATTTCAATTTAAGCTAATTATCTTAAATTCTTTTTTTTTTGAGGTAGTACGTAATTGAGCACTTTATTGGACCGTTTTTAGGATGAGAAGCCAATCATTATTGTTATAGGAGGTTATTTAGTACTTTTCACCTCCGAGGACAATAATGAATGTAAAAAAACTCCTAGGACGTAAAAGTAATTCATATCTATGATTCATATTTTGCCGCCATTACGGTAATGTAGCGTGTTCAAAAAAACAATCTGTGTTAAACCTTCATGAGCTTTATTTAAAAACGTTCATTTTGTTTCTGTTTTTGTTCGTAGACTAATTTTTTTTTCGTTTTCAAAAGGTGTTCTAATTGACAATTTTTGTGTGTTTATTTGTAAAGCTTTTACATTTTTGAGTAAAAGTGTGAAGCTATGGATGAATTTAATGACGGCGATAATATGGAGTTAATAATAACTGGACGTTTGTTTTTTTTTTTTTTCAATCAAGTATAATTCAGTATAATTAAGTATAATTAAGTTTAATGAATGCCATTTTTTGATTTTTTTTAATGAGTGCTTTATTTAATGAGTGCTACCTCAAAAAAAAGTAGTGTATGCCATCCGGCTGAGAATGTCTTTATGTCTTGGCAATTTTTCCCGACTCGCTTCGCTCGTCGTTTATATATTTTCTTCGTTTATTACTTTTCCTATAGAGATATTATTACTAGAGGGGCCCTATTGGTTGAATTTTGAAACATTGAAAAAATAACCTGAGGTTATCTGTGTGTGTGTCTGTTATCATTGTAGCTCCCAGTGTATTTATGCTAGAGAGTTGAAACTTTGTACAAGAATCAGTTTCGGAAAATAATTTTGTATGACGTCACTAACCCGCAATAAAGACTCAGCGAAAATTTCGAAAAATCATAAAACGCAGAAAAATCATGCGATTGGATTGAGCTGTGGGACGCATGTGGCTATGTATAAGGCTAACATATGGAAAGTATAGTTGGCAAAAAATCCGCAACCCGAATCATTCGTTTCAGGCTTTTAATACCTCGTGAGTGGTTTTCGCAAAATTGTCTGTCTGTATGTGTGTGTATCTGTTATCATCGTAGCTCCTAGTGTATTTCTGCTAGAGAGTTAAAATTATGAACAAAAATCAGTCTAGCGCTGTAGTTGTGTTATTTGGAAAAAATGTATGATGTCATTAACCCGCAATAACGACTCAGCGAAAATTTCGAAAAATTATAAAAAGATCGACGCGAGATTTGGCACGCGTGTTATGAAATACACGCGTTTATTTCATTTTTTTCATACAAATTCATGTATATGAAAACTATACCATAAAAAAATTTACTGCTTTACTCACGATAAAGTTATTATTTGCAAACCCAATAGCGATATTAACAGAAATTAATTACTGTATGTGTAATTAAATTAATTTTTTATACTATTCAACGAAGGCGTTCGTTAGAATAAGCAACGAGGAAATTATGTATCCTTAATTATAAAATTACGGATACATAATTGATCCTTGAGAAAAATATTTAGTTATTCAGATAAATATCAGTATTAATTATTGAATAAATATATCTATCAGAACAACTGCTACTTTTACTTAGTTCAAGTACATCAAAATATATGCTTAAAGTAAGTCCAAGTACTTGTATTGGCAAAAGAATTAACATACTTAGATAACTGTTTTAAATGAAAGATTAGGATATAAGAGAAATTAAGAAACCTTAAAAAACCTTTTAAACCTTTCCTGTGAATTTGTATTGAATTTCAAACACGTTGTTTAGCTTCCTGTGAATTTGTATTGAATTTCAATAAACGTTTTTTAGCTACCTGTGAATTTGTATTGAATATCAAACACGTTTTTTAGCTTCCTGTGAATTAGTATTAAACTTCAAACACGTTGTTTAGCTTCCTGTGAATTTGTATTGAATTTTAAACACGTTTTTTAGCTTCCTGTGAATTTGTATTAAACTTCAAACACGTTGTTTAGCTTCCTGTGAATTTTTATTGAATTTTAAACACGTTTTTAAGGTTTATTAATTTTGAACACATTTTTAAGGCTTCCTGTGAAGTTGTATTAAATTTCGAACACGAATTTAAGCTTCCTGTGAATTTGTATTGAATTTTAAACACGTTTTTAAGCTTCCTGTGAATTTGAATTGAATTTCAAACACGTTTTTTAGCTTCCTGTGAATTTGTATTGAATTTCAAACAAGTTTTTAAGGGAGGAGCAAAAACAAATGTTCATCCACAGTAAACTACGCCGTGACGTCATATTGTTTATCCAATTATTGGTTATTATTAGTTGTAAATGCGTACAAATTCAATGCGTGTATCCATAAATCAATTGTTGAAACAATAATAAAAACAATAAAGAGTAAACATACATATTATAATACCAACAAATCAGAAAAAATAAAGCTCAAGAAACCTCAATGGAGAGTTAGAAATTATAAAAAAAAAATGTAGAACAAAATAAGTGGCACAAATGCTAATTATTATTTATAACAGTCACTTTTATTTATTACTACACTTTTACTATACTTACCTACATTTGTTTATTTATAACATGTATTGTATATTCAAGAAAAAAAGTAAAATCATTAGGAATATAATATAATAAAAATTGCAGAATCGACAATAAGAATAAAATGAAAGGAAATAAGAATGAAAATACATGAAAGCATAAGGAAATATAATAACCATACAAAATATTAAAAATGAAGGGAGGGAAAGTTATTATAACTTGGTATTTCTCATACAGGGAAATCTAGCGTGTGAACTATGAAATATTATTATTAATACTGAATTGTATGAATGGTTAGAACACAAACTTTATAAAAAAAAAAACAAAGAAACAAATGCATTTTAGTGTATTTCCAAGAGACAAATAGGTTAATGAGGTGAAGGTCATAGAGGGGGAAAGGAAGGCGGCTTCTTGAAAAGGGACTTTTTCAATATATAATATAATATAATATATATATATATATATATATATATATATATATATATATATATATATATATATATATTATATATAGCCTACTTTTTCTTGATAACTAATATATACTAAATATACTTTCTAGTAATCAGGGACCTCTTAAACGTATTTATGTCCCGTTAGTATACTAAATAAATATACTTTTTAGTAATCAGGGACCTCTTAAACGTATTTATGTCCCGTTCCTAGTTGTATCTCGTCCCCGTCATGCCAGCCACCCTATAAACGAATTTTTACATGATGATATTTGCTAAAATAAAGCAATAAAACCTGTATTAACTAAAGTAAATTGTTGAAATCTGAACATTAATCTCAGGTAATAATTTATATTAAGCGAATATCCAGAATCACATTCAACTTAAAAATTTTATTAAGATTTCTTTTTTGAATGAATGAAAAAAATAAAAACAAATGTTTAAAAACAAGTTCCACAATCTTAAAAAAAACTTTAAAATTTCTCCTCAAAAACTTTCCTTATAAGTTACAATCTTTTAATATTTATTTATTTAAACAAAACGAGTAAGAGACGCGAAATGATGTGGAATCCGTAGGACGGACCGGTTACTGGGCCCCTAGGACACCGAACCAGGAGTATTATCGAGAAAGTCGTTACTAAACTGTGAAATAACCTTTGGAAACTGGATCCATAACGAAAGTGAATCGGGTTTCACTTCGTTTCTATTAATAAGCTAGTTTTATAATAGAATATCGATTGATTAAGTAGGATAATTTGGCATTAGTCATTTTGATAAAGATAAAACAGGTTACACGGATTCAAACTTCCTCGCTATTAGTTCGCATGTGTACGCAAGTTTTTACATAAGAAAAATGACAACTAAGAGGTAGTTCTCACAAAGACTAATGAGGTTGACAACTAAGAGGAATAAATGTAGTTCTCACAAAGACTAGGATGAGGTTGACAACTAAGAGGAATAAATGTAGTTCTCACAAAGACTAGGATGAGGTTGACAACTAAGAGAATAAATGAGTTCTCACAAAGACTAAGAGGACAACTAAAGGAATAAATGTAGTTCTCACAAAGACTAGAATGAGGATGACAACTAAGAGGAATAAATGTAGTTCTCACAAAGACTAGAATGAGGATGACAACTAAGAGAAATGTAGTTCTCACAAAGACTAGGATGAGGATGACAACTAAGAGGAATAAATGTAGTTCTAACAAAGACTAGGATGAGGAAGGTCTTAATAAACTAAAAACCTTGATGAAATCAAACGTTTTTGACTCCTAAAATGTTTTTTAAATAATCATACATTACAATGTATATTTATACATTCAAATTTATTATTTTATATTTAAATAAAATATCATCCATCCTAAGTTTTAATTGAAATAATAAAGAAGAAGTAAAAAGGAAAAAACATAAAATAAAATGATAATTTAAACAAACTAGTGTTACTTTTTCTAATAAAAATAAAAATATTACGTAATAAAATGAGAAAAAATCACGTATGGTACTTTGGAACTTTTCCTCATCACATCGGATACGCTACGTATATCCTCACTACTTCGGATTCGCTTCGCTCGTCCTCGGAATATAAAAATCACATAAAGCGATACATATACTTGTAATTGTAATACATATGCTTGTACCAAATTTCAACTGAATTAGATTAGCTTTCGATTTTCTTAGGAATTTTTAAAAACGTTTTAGTTTCTTAAATCGTTAAATATTCAAAAATAATTTTTAACGTTATACAAGTCATTCGATAAAAATCGAACAAATGCCGATAACGAGATTGATAAAACTTAGCACATGTGGAGGTCTTATATGTTTTTTATAGGTATCATTTTTTTCGCGTTTTCTTAATTTTCGAAATATTAACATTTCGAAGTCCATATTGTGGATTAGTGATGTCATAAAAATATTGATAAAGATTGATTATTCACCAACTTTCAACTGTTTAGCATTAATACACTAGGAGCTACGATAATAACAGACACATACATACAGATGACATATTATGTGATGTAACCTGGATCATTTCTTAATATTATATATGTCCACATATTTGCCAAACCTTAAACAGTTTGACAAAGTTTCCAGGGTTTTATGAATTTTCAAAATGTTTGCTGCCATCACTTCCTGTCTGTCATAAACTAATATTTTCTGTTTCATAACTCAAGCATAAATACCCTAGGAGCTACGATGATAACAGACACACACATGTAGACAACTTTGTCAAAACCATTTAGGAGGTCTTAAAAGCACCTAATACTGATAATTTCGATAAAATCTCGGTTTCGGATTTTTAGCAAATACTTTTTTTATATAATTACGGTATAAATAAGGAAAAGTAAAAAAACAGAATCAAATAACAAAGTAACACACATCAAGTAACCCAGAAATCTTTAAGTTAAAGTCATATTATGTGTTTAGATCTGTAAAAAGATTTTGAGCACAGTTTCCAAGATAAATGGATTTAGGGAGGTCTTGATTTAGTTAGGATCAAGTTTCTTTATTCATGACAATATTATATGTGATGGATTGTCCTGTTACGTTATTCTTGGAAGCTCTTTTTGTCCTACTCTATTTCAACGAAAATCTGTTTTCCAACCCTATATTTATTTTTCCAACTTAAATCAAAAGAAAAAAAACTCTTCAAACTTTACCCCTGAGGAAATTTTTTTATTCGCGAGACAAATTAAAGCTGTTATGTTGGAAACACTTGCAATGACCTTAAAACAAAAGAGTGATCAAGATCTTTTTTTTTTTCTTAGTATAACCAAGTTTTTTAAGTTTCTTAAATGTATTCTTATTTATGAGTGTTTACTTTATTTATTACGAAATAATAATGTTTCGTTAAGGTTAAGAGACTTGTTAGTTTTTGTATAATGTTTCATTAAAAAATTAATAAAAGATTTATAAATAAAATTATTAAAAAATTAGGTAAAACCAGCTTCATTTAACAAGAGCCTCTAAGTAACATCGTCCTCCTCTAATAACAAAATTCATACGCTCTAGCAGAGTTGGATTAACGAATCTCTGTCCATAAGAAAACTCTCTTTCCTGACTTTTGATGGAAGGTTTGTTGTACCTTTAAAAACTACTTAAGAAGATACTTAATTTCTTTAAAAAAAAAACTTTAAGTCCATGGGCTGAGAGTTACATAGATAAATAGATACATGAGATCGGGATTTCATGTATCTAAATCTTTCAAAACTAATCTGTCTAGAACTCTCAAGACTTTGATCAGTAGAAGCCATCCAGAAACAGTCAAAATTAAAGTAATGATAATTTTAAGATTTCGACAAAGTTGCATGCTGCCCGAAAATACAATAAAATGCGCAACAGGTGGTTTTAAATCCATTCAAGAGTCCAGTCAAATATAAGGCACTCAATGAGTTGGTCCGATCCCCATTGGATCCAATGTTCGCCACTTATGATTTAGAACATCTCATCATAATTTTGTCTGTCAGAACCAAAGTCGACCAAAAGTATCCAAAACAACTCCCACCTACTTTGTACTGTATTATTAATGACTTCAAGTACATCTAAGTCGTATAGACATTTATATAACTCAAGTTTATATACCGGGGGCGTTGCCATTATTTTGACTGATAGAAATTTATTATTTTTTTTCTTTCTGTGAACCATATTTTTATTTTATTTGTTTTGATCTCGAAGGAAACCGTGAAATATGAAAGAATTAATTATTTTGTCCTTGGAAGTCCAATTTTCATTCTGGATACAGGACCACTCCAAACTTATAATCTGTAATTATCCTCCAAATCTAAATTGACTTTTGGGTTTGTTATAACTTCCACTAGAAGTAATATTTGAGAGAATGATTAATTTTTAAACAGCAGATTTGAACGAGACCTTTAAATAAAACTTCGCTCTTATGTTATTTTTTTTATAATTTTAGCGATTTTTTTTAAAATGGGTATGGAGTACTTACACTTCCCTTATCATAACTACTGCGAACTTATTTCGTTCGTCTTCACAATAGAAACATAAACAAATGTATATACCTACACGTCTTTGGACTCGCTTCGCTCATCCTCAGATGCTACATTCGTTTAATTTCTAGCGATCACCCACCTAGGAAGTGACCTTACTTAATGCAGCTTATCTTTTATTTTATCTAACAAAAACCGTAAATATACTTATTTATTAAAAATTATTAAAATTAAACTTGGTATACTTATTTGTTTCGTCAAGGGATACACTTGTACAAAAGTTCAACTCAATTGCATAACAAGTCATTCTATAAAAATTTAACTAATGCTTATAATGAGATGAAACATTGGCATATATATGTTTGTCTTATATATGGCTACATACGTACTAAATGTCAAATCTATCAAAACATTTTCCCGCGTTTTATGAATTTTCAGGTTATTGTACAGGTTATTATTATTGCAGGTAAATAAAGTCATAAACTATTTACCGGAAAGCATGACTAGACCTGACGATTGCGAGCCAGGTCATGATTTGTTTAAATTTTCGCTGAGTCATTATTGCACGTTAATGATGTCTTAAAAAAATAATTACGAATAGCACAACTACAACAGTAGATTTTTGTACAAAGTTTCAACTTACTAGCATAAATACGTTGGAAACTACAATCATAATAAACAACAGACACACAAACAGACAACTTTGTGAAAGTCTTAAAAACACCTGAAACTGATAAATCAAATGAAATCCCAGTTTCGATTTTCCTTACCAACACAATGCTTCTCTTATAACTGACCGTATAAATGAGGAAAAGTAAAAATCGTTATTTTATTCTTTTAGCACTTTTCTTATTTTAATGTTTCTTTGTTGGTTTAATTGAGATTAAGACAAATTGCACAAACTTTAATGTCAACTATAATACAAAACACGACTGTACTATATACACAACTATATAGTAACGGGCTAATTTAGCCCAATTTACAATTATATATAACACATAATTATATTATATTATATATATATTATATATATATATAATTATAACATTATTATTATAATTAAAGTAAAAATATTAAGTTATTACAAAAGAAGAAAATGGTATAATGTGCTAAATTAAAACTATAAAATTAAGTTCTAAGGTAATTATATAAATGACTGAAATTCAGTACATATAATAATAATGTGAGGGAGCCAATGAGGTTAGTCCTGGATGTTAAGTCACGCTCTCAATTTCAAATCAGGCCAACCTTATTGGTTCCTCAACACTATTTTCCCGCGCTGTCAACTGATTTTAGCCGTGTGTCGTATTATAACGAGATATTTTTTTTTTATTAGATTTTGAGGTAGGTATAAACCATGCACTGCGACTTCAAGTCTTTTGTACAAATACCCTCGTGTTCACTTTTTACAGAAGATCTTTTCCCTTGATCAGTTCTAGGATTTTTGTCACTAAGTCATCATCAGGGTTTTCAACTCTGTATAAGGAAGCTTTCCCAAATAACATGAATCTCTTATATACAAGGGCTAATACATACGAGATAATAAATATGTTTCATAAAATATAAAATAAAAATATACACTTTAAAAACAAAAGTATAATGTACAATAAATTTAACACAAGAACAATGGGAAAATATTAATCAAACAAATCAGAGAACTATATATCTAGATCAATATAAAATAATCTATTTTAACTTTTCAAGATTCTAATGGCCACAAATGTGGTTAAGCTCTCATTGGACTTAAATTATACATACATTTTAATAATTTATATGTAGCTGCTGTTTTAATTATGTATTTGCATAATATAAATTTATATATTATTATTTATTACTTAACATTTTGTATGATTTTAAAATTAAATTAATATATCCATGCTTAACATATTTATTAATAATAATATAGTATTAATACATGCATATGCTTTAGGATAAAATTATAATTCTTGATACAATAAAACGTATTATCACGGAGTACTTAGGAATAATGTCTAGTGTAGAGTTGTACTATACTTAAAAATAAACATATTAATAAACTAATATACGTTTAAAGATTTAGTATAAATCAAAAGAATTTTAACTTAATTGAAATGAAGTATTTATGTAAGTGTGTAGGAGTCCAATTCTTAGCACGATTGTGTTAGTGTGTAAATGCTTGTGATTTTATGTAAATACTATATTGAATGTTAGTGTGTATGTATTTGTAAAGTTAAGATAAAGTGTGTGCGATTATGTTTGGTGCCTTGTTTGTTAGTAGTGTGTTATTGTTAAGTACCAGGTGTGTTTTACGGTGGGTGTGTGTGTGTGTGAGTGCTCGAACTAACTTAAGGTCGCGAAGGCGTACCAGGAATTTTATTTTTAAAAAGTCAAAGAACTAAAAATAAATCGTAGGTAGTTGTAGACCTTTTTGCAAGTGTTTAAAAAACTTGAAATAAACCACTTCTAATTCTGCTTAATTTCATTTGTTTAAATTCTAATTTTATTTATTTTTTTTTTTTAAAAACATCAAAAGAATCAAGTGTTTACAGTTTTATTTGATAAACGCTTTAATTTTAAGAACAAAAGGTAACATGAAAACTCTTTACGACTTAACATGTTTTATCTAACATACTTTAATTAAAATTTATTTCGGATGGGGGGTGAGGCGGGGGGGGGGGGGGGGGGGCTACGCCTATGAGAACAACTAAATCAAAGTTGTACTATAGATTATATAAAAGTTACAATTTAGTTAGTGCGTTTAGAAAAATTTAGAAATTAACACCCCATCCCCCTTTAAAAAAATCATTCCATCCCAGTAACAATGTAATATGATACTAACTCAGCATCCAGGTAAGCTTAGCAAGTAGTACTGCCGAGGCATTCCAAGGTGTTTGTTTCTTAAATTGGATTATTAAATAACTTCAAAATTTTAACTCCAGGTTCTTTGTGTTTTACGCTTTCTGACATTATGTCGTCGTCAAAAAACAACATAAGATTAACAGTTATACAGACAGTCAAAGTTTAAAATTTAAAAGACTTAACTTTTCAACCAGCATTTGTGGCAAATTTTCTACTTGAAATTCAAATGTAGGATTTTAACGAAATTAGAAGAAAACAATTTTTGGACAACACAACTAGACCTTAGGTCAAAGTTTTGTGCCAAGTTTCAACTCTTTTATATAAACACAGTGTAGATTAAGCGTGACAGAGACACCCATATACACACACAAAGAGACAGACAGCATGATAAAAACAACTCAAAACCACATAAAAATTCCTGAAAAAAGAATTATGTTGTAATCTGAGATTTCCGAATTTTAGGGTTAACACAAATAAAATTGTACAATGTATTTTTGTTTGTAGAAAAACATTGTAAACAAAAAAGAAAAGGGGTAGGAGCGGTAAATATAGAATTGACTTATGAAAGGACACTAAAAAGTAAAAATATTGAATGTTAAATAAACTACAGTTAAGATAAAGTCAAAATTAAAAGTAAAAGTAGACACGATGTGAGAGGTTACAAAACTAGACCGAACCCGAATTGAACCAACTGCCTTATTAATATTACCTAACAATCACCCGAGCACGGCAGTTATAGCCAATGACCATGCTGTTGTTGTAATCTTACTGACATACCTACATACACCCGAGCACGGCAGTTGTAGCCAATGACCATGCTGTTGCTGTAATATCTTACTGACATACCTACATACACCCGAGCACGGCAGTTGTAGCCAATGACCATGCTGTTGCTGTAATATCTACTGACATACCTACATACACCCGAGCACGCAGTTGTAGCCAATGACCATGCTGTTGTTGTAATATCTTACTGACATACACTCGAGCACGGCAGTTGTAGCCAATGACCATGCTGTTATACCTTATACTGACATACCTACATGCCCCCGTGCTAAGCAATTATAGGTATTGGTCATGCTATTGTATCTTATACTGACATACCTACAAACAAAATTTGATTGAATTAATGCGATGTCCTTTATAACTAGGCATCTCATGAATCTAAAGTAAATCTGAAGTTATATGTATGGCACTATACGTATCATTAGACAAGTTGTATTGTATGCATCTGTGAGTAATTTAAATATGAGTAAGTTTTATTTAACTTATGAAAATATGAAGTTAATAGTATATTATGCTACTAGGCAGCAAAATGGAATTTTGCAGACGAGTTTTATAAATTTGCCCCCGAGCCGAAGGCGAGGGTGGCTATGGAAATTACCTGCAGAGGCGTAAGCGAGGCAGGTAATTAACCCATTTTGACAGCCGAGGCTGGCAAATGGCGAATTACCTGCAGAGGCGTAAGCCGAGGCAGGTAATTAATTGCACGAGTCTGCAATGTTTCCTTTGCTGCATAGTAGCATATACTATTTTATCTACTAACGGCAGAAAAAATACACAAGAGATTATTTTAAATACTTGCTGCGAAATTTTACAGGCAGTAAAGACTGCTTTGAAGTATATGCAACGCTAACAATAGCAGGTGGACTGTGGTCCAATAACTCGTCAATGTCAACAATGTTTGTATCTTTATTCACTTCACTGTTGTTCTCACTCATTATGTAACTCATCATGTATGTTTTAGTAACTTAACTTTAGTTTACAGATTTAGTTTTTGATAACGTTCTATTTTTGTAAACTTTATATACTTAAACTAAATATAACAACATGAAATAGAAAATCGACGACTTAAACATTAAAATCTGTCGATTCATAAACAGCTGGTAAATAATTTAATTTAATGCCAAAATTATCAGTGTTGCCAATTTGTTTCCAAAACATTATATATTATTAGATAAACAAATATTAAATGTTAAACATTTAATAATAATATCGTAATTTTAAGTAACAATAAAGAAAGTTACATACTAGAAACAAGCTAGAATAAATCATAGTTTACAAAATAAAACAATACCGAAATTCACGCAATAATTTGTAAAATAATAACCTCCGCTCATTCATTTTCCCGCCTAGGGAGTTTGGACTTGTTCCCCATGTTATTTAAATAGCCATAACTCCCTAGTACTTTTTTCATTACCAAAACATTTTGCGTACTGTTTTGAAACATTTTCCGTATTGTTTGACAGTGTAGGTAAAATGACATTTTGCAGCTTAAAAACAGTCCAGTAATGGCTAATTTTGCTGCCGTAAGTAGATAAAAATATTTATATTTTACACCATGGTTTGTAGCTTTTAGGCTCCATAAAAGCATAGTGTATTCTTATCATTTAAAGTCGTATAATAATGCTCAAATGCTCGAATGCAGTTCAAAAAGTTGTGGAAGTCTGACGACACAAAACAAACATATGCTCATAACGAAACAAAAGCAACCAATCAGATTCTATTATTGGTATACTATAAGCCAAAAGTGACCAATAGCATTGCTTTATTATGTAAACAGAGAAAGTTATAACATCATATAATCTTTTAATTTAAACATAATTGCAGGTCGTTTAATAATGATCTAAAACTTGTATACATAATAACGTTATAATTTAATTATGTGTAATTCATATTTATTGTATATTAGGCTAATTTAGAATTTATTTAAAATCTGATATTTAAAAAAAAAACTTTTTAACTAACCTTGACACTTAAAACTGAATAATAAAGTTTAGGTCTTAAGATTTATAATTTCTTAAGTTAAATATTTTTTAAGTACATGAAAAAATAGTTATTTATTAATTGGTTTTTTATAATTAGTATAAGAAAATATTAATAATTAGTTTTTGATATTACGTTACGTAACGTTATAATTTATTTTAAAAAATAATGATCAAATGTAAATCGAAGGTATAAAGGGAATGTAAATAAGCATTGCTCACTTATAAATTTAGTATGCGCATAAAATTAAAAAAAGACTAAATCAAATTAAATGTTGGAAAAAAATAAAGAAGATAATAAGAAAAAAATTAAAGAGAAAGGTTACATTTTAATGTTTCATATAAAGGGGATTAAGAAACGGCTTTAAAATAAGATTACCCAAAAAAATTGAAGACGAAATAAAATAAATCAAGTGGTAAAACAACAAAAATTTGTAATTTAAGAGAAAAGATGAAATAAAAAAAAATCATAGAGAAAGACAAGAAACGATTTTTTTAATCAAAATATTGAGTGGCTAATGTCCAAAGTATTAATAAACAAATTATAAGAGATATAAATAAGTTTTTAAAAATACCAACGATGACTGGACTTTCGATCGTAAAAATTAAGAAAAAGCGTCGGCTGTAATAAGTTTTGAAAAAAGGTATTATTTTATTACCTTGAGCTAACATGAAGGAAGGTAAAAGTGTTGCAAAAATAAACAGCAGAAGCGCAGTCTTGTGTCGAGGTCCCATTTTTCTTATTTACACAAGTCAACTCAAATTCCAAATTATTTCACGTTAACAAATCACTAATAGTAACCAACAACACATGAGCGACACTGATTAAAACAAATAGAACGAAGTTCGAGAACCAAGCCGGTAAGGAGTTCATAAGACGTACATGGTACCGCGAAGAAAGGCGCGAGTATACTGAAGTGACGTCACTAACGGTACCGTGAAGGTTCGGTATCCCCCACTTGAACCCCCTTATCCTTGGATTTAAGAAGTTGTAAGAAGGAGAAACAAGGTACACCGCAGAGGTTTCCTTTCAGATGTATTTTACTTGCCTTTTAACTACTATTATCTCTGGAATTGATCCGTACTAGATGCGAGTGCAGACATCTGAAATAAAGGCAATGACGCGATTAGGAACTTTCCATGACCCCATGGACATTATGAGTGATAGAGAAACAGGAGGAAACATACCTTTCCATGGTTGTAGCAGAAATTCTGACGCGGTGGTCCGCATGTCGGTGAATTACCTTTGGAAATCATGTTTCCGTGCTTAAAAGTCCATTTCTTGCTTAAGGTTCCAGTTTATACTTTATATAACTTCAGCAGTTACTCAATTATCAACCACTACTCACAACTTATTTTTCCTGTATTTTTGAAAGGAAATGAGCACAATTGGTTATACAAAACCATGCCACAAAAATTGGCAGTACACACCATTATTTGCCTTAGTTTAATGCTCAAATGGTTTCTTTAAAGGTTTTAGCGCATTTCCTTCGGAAAATGCAAAAAAAAAATGAGTTAAGAGTAGTGCTTGATAATTAGTAATTGCTCAAGTTATAAAACATAAACCGGAACCTTAAGCAAGAAATGGATTGTTAAGCACAGAAACACGCATTCTAATTAAAATTCGCCAGATATGCGGACCACCGCGCCAGAATTATTTTGTAGTTATAAATTTATAAAGTGTAAAAAACGATACAAAATTATCATCCCTACCAGGATTCAAACCCAGGTACCCTGGCATTTGAGTGCTCGTTTCAATTCAAGAACACTCTCATTTAACCCACAGGTCCAAAGAACATCGAAAACGACTCCCCACTTGAAATATGTAGTTTAGCGGCTGTGTTTTGGGTGCCTGGTAACTGACCACCGTTTTTACCGATGGCGCTCTAATAAACATAAGTAGGGCCTTTTTCGACAATTTTTCACAAGACAAATTTTCACGAGACAAGTCTTCATTAAGAATGGTTTACTACGGTCTTTCAGAGTCCATAATTAACTATGGTCTAATACCGTATGGTGCTGCTGCAAAAATATATTTGAATAAAATTGTGGTGTTATAAAAAAAAATTATCAAAATCTGCCTTCATAAACCTGTCAAGTACACGAGTTGTCTAGTATACTCAGATTTCTCTGTCCTACCTCTAGATTTGCTTCATAAAAAAAATGTATTTTAATAAAGAAAAGATAATTGTTGAGCATTCTTATAACACTAGATCAAGGGACCTAAATATCATAAAATTTCCCCTGTGTAAGACAACAAAAAGACAAAGATATTTTGAATACTTAGCACCAAAATTCTTTAACCAACTGACTTCAGACATTAAAACATTAACATCTTTAAAACAAGACTTAATAAATACCTAAATAGAACCAAAACCTAAGTCAACTACAATTACAAAATGCACATGACACAACTCTACTAAAGTATCAGCATCCTTCAATAAATATTTAATACACCCTGTAAGAATAACCAAAGAATGTTAAACCATTATCTTTTCTCTCTTTATCTTTTCTTTTTTTTTGCCTTCTTTGTGAATTATACTAGTTCCTCTTAAAAATATGTATAACTTAATTTTTTTTAAAAAGTTGATTGTATAAAACTGCCTGAACACTATAGTTATAATTTAGTTCCTTTTTTATTTTTTATTATTACTCTCTTTTATTTTTTTTTAATTTTTATTTGACCAGGCGTCAAAACGGAGCTCTCGCTCTAGCACTGTTTTTAGTGCTACTGAGAGCTCTATATATTTTAAACTCGTCTTATCTGTAACGAAACCTGCGTTTCGCGCCTTTTGCTATAACCTAACAAGAGAAGGTAAGTTTGCTCTAATTTCACTATCTCTTAAAACGTTTAGGGGTAAGTAGAGTTCCCCCATCACGTCACTCCCTTTATTAAAGATCCTTTCCTTTCCGGTTTACCTATTTGAGAGCTTGGGAGGAGTTTTACAATAATACTTGATTACTGGTGTAAAATATTCTTACCTCATGTAACACCTGAAGTATTTTGTCTGTAGAAACAAGCCTCTGCTCTGGATCAGAGGCACAAAAACCAAGACTGATCTGATCTAAGAAATGAGTCACGTCCGACCCTGCTTATGGATTCAACATACGTCAACATAAGCCATATTATCAGATAAAATTTAAGAAATATTTCCTTATCGCTGTTTTTAAATCTTTTTTTTAAGACAAGCAATTCATTCTAGCGAATTCTCTTCAAAAAATTTACTAATGGGATATATAACATAGCGTTAAGAAACATGGTAAAGATGAAACCAGAGTTCTTAAGTTCGGATCTTAGTTCTGGAGATATTTTTTTAGTGTTATATTTACACTATTTTAGTTTATACCTACAAAAATAATTCTTGCGCGGGGGTTTTTCCGTGCTCTCCGTAACCTGTTCAGTAGTATTACAATAACCTCTTCTTATTTGATTCCGAATTTTTAATAATTTCCGAATTTTAATTTTAAAAAATTAGCATAAACTTAGCTTTTAGTAAGTGCGAATATGTCATGCAGTAATGACTTTGAAAGTATGAGGATTGTTTTGTATAACATATGGGCTAAAAATACACATTTATTTTGAAAAATCCAGAAAAATGAGTAACGAGTATGTGGAGCATCAATCGAAAACTTAACCAAAGATGAGACTGTTAAGCAAGGAAGCAAGAATATCAAAGAAAATTCCCCCAGCTTTCAGACCTCCGCGAAGGGATTTGTTTTAAAGTAAGAAAAGTAAAAGAAAACCAGAGCACTGCAACGAGGAGTAAAGAAAGACTCTGATTAATTTTGAAAGATAGAAAGCTCCCTAGTGTATTTACGTTAAATGGTTCCTGAGGCCCAAGCCGAAGAAGTCATATTTAAATCTCGAAGCTTGACGAGGAAATTAGTTATAAGCAAATAATTAATTCCAATATACTAATATTGAACAAATAAGATTTATCATTAAAACGCAAGATTTATTACTCTTGTGAGTCATAAAATCGACAAGATTATGATTTTTAAGGGACGTTTCCTGATTAGGGACCGCAGACGATCAGAATACTAATATTTTTTTTCATATCTAGGGGCACGCAACAGTACCCCCGCCAACTATAGCTGTCACTAACTTATCATCCTTTCCAGGAAGCATCTCAAGGCTACTATCACCTATTCGAAGCCTTTTAATTAGTACATTATAAGAAGCATGAGCGTAGCCTGAGGGGGAGGGGGATCCCCCCCCCAGCCTAGCTGAGTTGTTGCCAAAATTATATAAAAACTATAGTTCAGGCAAGGAAAATCATTTTTTAATTAATTTATAAAATTAATTTAAATTTTAATTTTATAAATAATAATTATAATACTATAAAATTAGCTTATAGGTAACTTTTGTCTTAAAAAACAATTCATCTTCATTCAATTCATGTTATTCATGTTTTGCAAAACTCGATAGTATGAAATAATTTCTAAATGTGAACCACCCCAATCAAACCGCATTCTAATATTCGCTATCCGATAGTAGAATGTGAAACCTTTCATAGACATTCTGTAGAATAATGTTAGCACAGCCGGTGTAATGTCTTCTATAGTGAAGCCTCATCAGATTATACCGATGAAAGGTTCTTGTAGTATTTAAATACGTACTTTATAATCTGCATGATTTCGGGCCGTATCAAATTAACACAATTTTGTTTCCTGTTTTCTGTCATATGGGAAGGAAAACAGTATGAAGCCTATAAATGGCAGCCACCATTTTAATAAAATATCCACATCTCAGTACCAAAAAAGCGACGTTTCAGCCAACAGGACCTGACAGCTTCCCGACAACTTTTACGCTGGCCTTCACCTGAGACATGAAAACTCCATGTGTACTGGTTGTTTTGTATTACAGGTTGTTGTATTATCATTTTTTATTGTAAAGCATTTTGCGTTGAATTTAGAAATTTGTATAGTATGAAATCTACCTTATTATATGACACCATGTGTTTAAGCCATTTGACATGTCATTAAGTTTCAAACTATTTTTTTATGACATCATAAATTTTTGACAAACAATATGCTTCGTAAACTCCCTACGAGTACGCCACGGACCAAGTTTCGTTTCAATTTAAAAATGCCTTCGAAAGTTATGGTGCGCCATACGTATGGATAAAATCGTTCATTAAATATACTACATATATATATATATTATATATATATTATATATATATATATATGAGCTAATTTGAATCTCCCCCCCCCCTCCTCCCAGTCACTTCCGCCATCCGAAAAACAACCTCATAAGCGTCATGTTTTATGAAAATTTTAATCTGCTAAGTTTAAGAAGTTCTGACTCAGATCATTCTTTTAGAACGCTAGACAGGCACATAAAAATTTACTTATAGAGTAACAATGTTGTCAAAAATTCGTATTATTATATCACCTAATAGATAAAAAATATAAAATGGGAGTTTCCTACCTTAAACTTTAAAACAAATACAATTTTCAAAGAAAGTAAACTTTTGGTTTCAAACACTGTCACGATGTATAATCAATAAGCTGCACTATATTGGGATTAACAGTTTAAAACCTTACTAAACTTAAATTAAGTCCGTATAAAGTAAGGTAGCAAGAAAGGTACTTTGTAATGTGGATAGATCCATTTAGGGATTAGATTTATGAAAGTGAACGAGGTAGTGTCTGTATTAGGTACAGACCATTTATAGTCAAGATTAATTATAATAACAGCTTCAATTAGAACTGTTATCATTTTACTTTTTATTAATCTGTCTTTTTATTTTAAGGGTTTTATTGTTAATTAAAAATGACATAAGATACGAGTTTTACAGCTGTGTTTGACTTTCACTTAGCTAAGCTTCTGTAGGTTTAATCTTTCAATAATATTTCAGACATTATTTTCTGAATGATTACGAATCAAAATAAGGTAAGTTCAAAAAATCGAGTATGTTGCACCTCATTACTTTTCCACAGGGTTCCTCGGAACTTTTTTTTCCTTATCGGTTGCAGGGTACATCAAAAATTCTTTTCTCCTTATCGGATACAGGGTTCTTCGGAACTTCTTTTCTCCTAAATGGATACAGGGTTCTTCGGAACTTCTTTCTCCTAAATGGATACAGGTTCTTCGGAACTTCTTTTCTCCTAAATGGATACAGGGCTCTTCGGAACTTCCTTTCTCCTCTTCGGATACAAGGTTCTTCGGAACTTCCTTTCTCCTTATCGGATACAGGGTTCTTCTGAACTTCCTTTCTCCTTATCGGATACAGGGTTCTTCTGAACTTCTTTATCCTCTTCGGATATAGGGTTCTTCGGAAGTCCCTTTTTCCTTACCGGATACAGAGTACCTCGAAACTTCTTTTCTCCCTATAGAATGTGAATATGACTTAATTTATTCCAGGATATCTTCGGACTTGCTTTTATTGTCTTAAGTCAGTGAATATCTATAATTTCCCATCGGCTACCCTTCCACTTATTCACTAAGCTTGATGCAGCTCAACTCAAGGTATTAGACAAAAAACTATTAGTGATTAAATACAAAATATTTTTTAAAACAAGATGCTTCGACTTCTAGTTTAAACTGTTAGTAAGATGTGCACAAAATTTCATTTCGGACCGCCAAGGGATTGGACCCAGTAGCGCATAATGTGTATCAAGGTTTGTTAGAGGTCAAAGTGTAAAAAAGTAACTTTATTTGCAATTCTATAAATAATTATGTCATAAATCTTTACTTTGTCCAATCCCATGGCGGTCCCAAAATGGAATTTAGCGGACATCTTACCAAAAGTTTGCTCTTATTTAGAATTTTTCAGAGTTTTAAATAATTTCCTTTTTGATATATTGGCATTTTCATTTATATTTGCACATAATTAAAACATATAACTAATTAGCTAAAAGTCTGTAGAATCCACATAAAATGGACATGTTAAATTTTCTCTTTCTCTATGTTCTAATTCTAATATTTCTCTATATTGTCAGCGAAATTTTATTTGGCTGACAATAAAGAAATTATTTATTGGCTGAAATAATGACAGCGAAACAATTTTCATAAAATTTTCATAAAATGCGGAATAATAAGTCGATCGATTTGAGATTTGGCACGCGTGTAGTCATAAGACCAAACACACATAAGACCAGTGTATGGACATATTGGTCACATAAGACCAGTGTATGTACATATTGGTCACATAAGACCAGTGTATGGACATATTGGTCACATAAGACCAGTGTATTGACATATTGGTCACATAAGAACAGTGTATGGACATATTGGTCACATAAGACCAGTGTATGAACATATGGTCACAGTCACAAGGGACAAATTGGTCACATAAGACCAATATGTGCCAAGTTTCATAAAAATATCAGAATTAGGTTAATTTTTAACAAACAACTTGTATAGGTTTTAAAAAATGGTAAAAATCTGAAAATAAACCAATCAGTTAAAATTTGGTAGAAATATCTCTCTTTATGCTATAAATAACTGTATTAAGTTCCGTTTAAATACGACAAGTATATTCACGGTTATTGTATGATCATAAAAGTTAAGCAGCATCTAGCGCTGGGAATAAATCACGTCTGAGGATAAACGAAGCGAACCCAATAATGAGAGGATGAGCGTAGCGAAGCCGATGTAATACTCGACTTTTATTTCTTCATATCAATAAAAGGTTATTATAACAAAACCGATGACATTTTAAATTCCAGTTTGACATTAAATATCTAAGTCAAGGAAAGTTGTTCAACTTTTTTTGATCTCTTATGCGGTTTTGAATAAATTAAGTAAACCATACATTTTATTAAGATAAACGTAAAAATATTAAATTATTTTAAATGCATAAAAAAGTAGGCGACCTATAAAAATGGTTACTTTATTACTCAAGTTTGATTTTTAATATTAATTTTGCATTTTAATCCATTACAAAAAGAAACAGTTGTAATACCCAATATTTTAATAAAAGTCCCTCACATGTCTTTAAAATAGTGGCAGTATTTTTACTTTTCCTCATTTATGCCCTAAGTATATAGGAAAAGTATTGTGTTTGGAAAAAATCCGAAACCGGGATGTCACCGGAATTATTCGTTTCAGGTGTATTTAAGACCTCCTGAGTGATTTTCACAAAGTTGTCTGTATGTGTGTGTGTGTGTCTGTTATCATCGTATCTCCTTGTTTATTTATGCTATAGAGTTGAAACGTTGTATAAAAATCAGTCAGTAAGTGTAGTTGTGCTATTCGGGCGCCATTAACCCGCAATAATGACTCAGCGAAAATTTCGAAAGATCCTAAAACAGAGAAATATGTTAAAATATTTATACATATTTGGCACGCTTGTGGTCATGCATAAGACTAACATATGTGCTAAGTTTCATTTCCTATCAGTATTAGTTCAATTTTTATCAAATGATTTGTGTACGTTTTTTAAAAAAAAAACTTTAAAAAATCGGAAAATAATCCAATCCAGTTGAAATTTGATACAACTGTATATACCTTTACGTAATAAATGAGGACACTAAGTTTCGTTTTAAAGTATATCCATGATTTTTATGAATCATAAATGTTAGGCAGAATCGAGCATGGTCAGTGCCTGGATGGGTGACCACTGGAAATAAAATTAATGTATTTACTGTCTGAGGACGAGCGAAGAAAGTCCAAAGCGATGAGCGTAGCGAATCTGATGTAGTGAGGGAATGTTCAATGGTACATTCCCTTACCCATTTTTTTATAAATTTATAAAACCTAATAGTGCCTGAACTGGTATACGGTACCCCTTGTTATCAACGTCCTATTTCGATATATATCGAAATCTCCTTGTAACCGTGTATCGATATACATGCACCGAAAATATCTCTTTACATTTAGCTTAAGTTTATTTAATATTATTAGCGTTAGAGATGATTACAAAAATCCGCAAGAAATGCACACCCAAATATATATATATTATATATATATATATATATATATATATATATATATATATTATATTATATATATGGTGTGTGTGTGTGTGTGTGTGTGTTGTGTGTGTGTGTGTGTCTGTCAATGACCTAGACTTATTTACAATACTAAATGAATAAACCCTTATAGTAAACATAAAAATACACGGCCTGGGCCCTTCGCGCCTCGACAGATCTGCAGCGTCGATCATTGCGGCCTTTTTGTTGTTTTGTATAATTTGTTGCTATATTATTATTTTTGTAGCATATTGCTTCGGGGCCATATTGACGTATACATCTATATGTATATGTATACATTGTTATGTACATATAAGAAGATATACGATGTAGCGTTGAACAATTCTCTCAACCCAGTATACATAGTAAAATAAATCTTATTAAACTCATTAAATTATTTGCCAATTACGCCATTTAGAATAGTCCGATTGAGCTAAAACCTGTCTTAATTGTTCTAGAATGCCTTCGGCACATCGAGGTCCTTCTGCTTTGCAGGCCTGTTTGGCACGCAGTGTCATTGGCTATTGGCTCCGGTCCGTATTTTAATGACTATAAAGTTTTACACATTTATTAATTTGAGTTTGGGAAGATAAGAAATCAACATTTTTAAAACTTTATCAGTAAGGATTTTCTTTTTATTATTTGCAGGATTTTCTAAAAATGTATTTGGTTCATTTTTTTAATAGGATTGTTTAATAATTTTTGCCTAGATATTATGTATATGGTCGTCAGATGAATAAACCTCATAAATCAAGAAAATTAAAGCAAAACTATCAATTAGGTAGAGGAATCACAAGTCCTCAAAGAAAAACCTGAAAAAAGCTATATTTGTTGTCATTTTCTTTATATTCTTAATACACAAGAAAATTACATTTAAACATCAACTAATTCTTGTAATTAATAGATCAATACATAACGTAAGTTTAAAAAAATGACCTATGCCACTAAGTTTAGTCTATAACATTATTTTGTCCTGAGTGGATGCTTCTTCAAGTTTTTCTTCTAGAGTGGTAAGTAAACATCAAACCAGAGCCGATAACTACCCTCTCAACTACAGTCATCACTCTGACTCAGTCTCAGTCAAGGGTGTATGTATGTATCGTCAAATGAAAAAAATTGTATTTTTCACAAAAAATTCCACGTATCACGAAAATTTGTTGGATTTAGATCTATACTTCTATTACAACTTTTTCCCAATATTCAGATTAGAAAGTATTCAATAACTTACTACTTAAACAATGAAGGGTAAACTTAGCTACAGTAATGACTATAATAATATATGTTGATAGATATTAAGCAAATGCTAGCTTTCTTCGTTAAGGATTTTAGTAAATCGTCATTGTATATACATACATACATACATACACACACACACATACATATATATATATATAATATATATATTATATATATATATATATATATATTATATGTGTGTGTGTGTGTGTGTGTGTGTGTATAACTTTAAATAAAGACACTATGTGCAAATGTTTTAATTTGTTTCAAAAATGAGGTTAAGTTAATACTTCAATCTTTACTGACTTACAAAAGATAGATTAATTCCGCAAGGCGTTTAAGCATTGCACGTAAGTATTCTCTCGTGCAAAATTACCCGGGTTCTTACTAACCAATATCAAAAACAGCAGTAGTGTATGTTGAATGGGGAATTTAAAAGCCTTTTTATAATGATAATACCACTATTTTCCTTTCCTAGGGTGGGAAAGTGATTTTCCTACACTGCAAGCGTAATCAGAGTAAGCTACTTTCGATACACGAAGTAGATAAAAATAATTTTATCTTAATAATTTTATACGATGAGTTTTAATAATAAATAATTCTGGCGCGGAGGTCCGCAAGCCGCGCGAATTTCATGCATATCAATTCAATTTTGCTTAAATTTTCGGTTTATATATAATAACTTGTGCAGTAGCGAGTTAAGTTCAGCCAAACACAAAATAACTTTTTAAAAACTGAATTTATTTTATTAACTCAACTAACATAGATTCACCATAATAACAATGTTAAAATTAAAAATGAAATGAACAATGATTTAAAGTTTAACTAGCTTATATAGCCTCAGGGCTGCTGAGGTGTACATTATTAAGGTAGGTCAGAATATCTGTACCTCAGCATATTAAGGGAATATAACACCTCCCCCCTTAAGATTCAAATTTGGGGAGGAAGTTCCCAAATTTGAACTATCATTAGAACCAACTGGGTTTGGATTCCTTTTTGAATAGCAAAGGTACAAACCATAGATTATTGCAATTATCAAAGATATGATTATAAGTAAATTGCTATAAATATCAATTCACTTAAAATTCAAGGGAGATGACAAATGAGTAAGCATCTCTTTGTGATATGACAACTCATTTGCAAAATTATCAAATTTTAAATTTACTGGTTCTAAACTATTTCTAGTTAATTTGACTTGAGGCTTAATATGATAAGGAAGACTGATATCAGGTATATCAATATCTTTTAATTTTACCTGTACATTTGAATAAGTTTGTAATACATGATTATCAAATTTTAAATTGCACATATCTTTTAGTTCTATCATATATGTACCTTCTAAATAATATATATCTTTTTCATTATTACAATTTTCTGTTACGTGTATTTTCTTTGAAGCTATAATCCATTTGTTTACATCTAGTTTGTTAACATAAGTATCATGTATTTTAATATTTGTAGAATGACATGAATCAAATTTATTTGTCCTTAATATTAAGTTAGTTTCACAATAATTATTACTGTAGCTTATATCTAGGGTTAGTAATTCTTTACAAATATAATCTTTCTTAAATATAATTTTACAATTTTACTAGCAAAAGCAAAATGTGCATCATTTAATAAAACATAATTATTTGTTGGTATTATAGCAGTAAAATTGTTAGTGTTATTATCATACACAGGAATAGAAATTAATTTAAAATAATCATAGTTTTTATTTTCGACTAAAGGGATTTCTAAGATAAATATAATGTTATTTCCTTTTCTTATAACTTTTAATATTAATTAAGTTTTCAAGAAATAAAATATTTTCTAATGTGAGCTCTAGAGGAAATTTACTATAGGTTAATTTATCTTGAGCTTGCAATAAAGCTGTTAATAAATCTTTTAGGATCTATTATAGAGTTGTGAAATGTATTTGATTTCGCAAATTAGATGGCTACCTCAATCTCTTCTAATGCATCATATATTATTTGGAAATGATTCATAATTTGTTGTATTATGACCTGAAAGGTAAATTGGTTAAATAGTGATTTGTTCGATTCGTCATCGATAACTTGTTGAAGTATAGCTTCAATTATTTTTTGATTTTTATCTAGTGTTTTAATACTTCTTTCGAACTCAGTCGTAGTGTTTTGGAATAAAGTCATTTGATAATGTAGGATAGACTTTATGTTATTTTGATTATTCGATAATTCTGATATAATTTGGTCATATTTTAAAGCATCTGTTTGATCTAAATTTCCAGTAATCGTTTTTATTATAGATCCTAATCCGTCAATAAGTCCTCTTTTATAATTCGATATTCGATTAGTATTATTTTTTAAACTTAAATTTATAGTGGGATTTAATTGTTTTATCTGTGTTGTAATTTTATTATGTAGTAAGTCAGATAGTTTAAATCCGTTATCTTTCTCTACGTAGTAAGTATTATTTGCTGAATCTTTCATCTTGTTATAAAACATCTGTAAGTTGATAAATTCCTGTATCACAAAGTCAAGGTTAAAAGTCTGTATAAAATTCCATTTGTCTATTTCTAGTTTCGCTGTTAAGTTCGTCAGGCTGTTTAATCGTTAAAACGAACAACTTTGATATGCGTTCAAAATTGACAACCTATCCTACCGACTGCGCCAGTTAAGTTCAGCCAAACACAAAATAACTTTTTAAAAACTGAATTTATTTAATAACACAACTAACATAGATTCACCATAATAACAATGTTAAAATTAAAAATGAAATGAACAATGATTTAAAGTTTAACTAGCTTATATAGCCTCAGGGCTGCTGAGGTGTACATTATTAAGGTAGGTCAGAATATCTGTACCTCAGCATATTAAGGGAATATAACAAGCGTCACGGCTTGTTGTTTAATTTTTTCGAAGTTTTCAAAGATAATTAAATAACAAGTCGAGACGCTACTGCTCAGGTAATTAAATATAAACCCAAAACTTGAGCAAAAATTGGATTGATCGGATGCAAGAATAGCTATTCGATTACCAAAGTGCGGTTTCCTATGATATATACCATTATATGTATACCATTATATGGATCAATTCAGAAACAAGATTATTTCCTAAACAATTCGATACCAATATTACTAAATTCCGGATGACCTATCGTTTGACATACAAATCTACTACAATATGAAACCTCGAAATTTGGTAAACACTTTTATATTTCAAATTTTTGGTATTAATAATAAAAGGTATATTTAGTTTGTACGTCAAAGGATAGCTTTTTGAGGAATATTAAGAATTCAGTGATAAAGGTATCATAAAGGTATTGTTAGGCAAATAGTATTGTTTCTGATTTAATACTTTTTTATGAAATGCTTCTTTTAAAAATTTAAGTTATCGTAGACCAACACACTTTAGCAATCTAATTGCTAGAAAGACAATTTCCAAAAAATATTTTTTTTTGAGGTACTACGTAATTGAGCACTTTATTGAACCGTTTTTAGGATGAGAAGCCAATCATTATGGTCATAGGAGGTTATTTAGTACTTTTCACCTCCGAGGACAATAATGAATGTAAAAAACTCGTAGGACGTAAAAGTAAATCATATATTGCCGCCATTACTGTGATGACGTAACGTGTTCAAAAACAATCATTAAATTAACTTTCATGATGTTTCTTTAAAAACGTTCAAACATTTCTGTTTTTGTTCGTAGACTAAAACAATACACTATCTTTTAGTATTTATTTTCTTTAAAAGGTATTCTAATCTTACTTTTTTGTGTGTTTATTTGTGAACGTTTTTGAGTAAAAGTGTGTGTGAAGCTATGGAAACGGACGATTTGTTTGTTTATTTTTCATTATAATTAAACATGTATTCATTTTTTTACGTTTTTTTTTCATAAATTGATAGTAAGTAAATAGCGCAGTTTATTTAATGAGTACTACCTCAAAAAAAATAGTGTATGCCATCCGGCTGAGAATGTCTTTATGTCTTGGCAATTTTTCCCAACTCGCTTCGCTCGTCGGTAAATCTAATTGCAGTGACATAAAGACACACTTCTCAGCCTTATAGCATAAATAACTATTGTTATTTAAACTCCTGCTGGTCGACTTAATGGGGAGTCACCCATACAGCACTGACTACGCTCAATGCTGCATAACTTTTATAATCCAACAATAACCATAGATATACTTGTATTAAAACGAAACTGAGTACACTTATTTATTACGACAAGGTATACACTTGTACCGAATTTCAAATTAAT
This sequence comes from Microvelia longipes, assembly GCA_018340805.1. NCBI lineage: Eukaryota > Metazoa > Arthropoda > Insecta > Hemiptera > Veliidae > Microvelia > Microvelia longipes. The sequence goes on from JACMZG010001908.1 coordinate 13,348,208, forward strand.
TAAATCATTTCCGATTTTTTAAAAAAACGTATACCATGTCATTTTATAAAAATAGAACTAATGCTGATAATGCGATGAAACACATAGATTAGCCTTATACATGGCTACATGCGTGCCAAATCTCAATCTGATCGTATCATTTTGTGATTTGCAGGCTCATTATTACGGGTTAATGACGTCAAAAAATCTTTTCCGAACAATTTCACCGGTTGACTGATTCTTGTACTAAGTGCAACCCTCTAGCGTAAATTTACTAGAAGCTAAGATGGTAACAGACACACACATATTGACAGACAACTTTGAGAAAACAACTTAGAAGGTCTTAAAAACACCTATGACGGATAATTCCGGTGACATCCCAGTTTCGAATTTTCGGCAAACACAATATGTTTCCTTTATACCTACGGTATATATAAGCAAAAGTAAAAATAAGTAATGACTCAAAACATTTTAGTGAATTTTCATCACGAAAATGACGCTTATTAAATGATTAGACATTTTTTGCCAAGATAGCTTAATTAAGATGGCAAGAATGGTATAGGTACTTACAAATATATATGTTTATTTATATATATATATATATATATATATATATATATATATATATATAATGATATATTTTTATTATATATCTCTCGGTACTTACAAATATATATATATATATATATATATATATATATATATATATATATATATATATATATATATATATATATATATATATCTCAAAGTTATCAATTGTTACTTACCTGAAAAAAAAAATAAATAAATCAAATTATTTTTTTTGGGTGTTATGATGTGCGTTCAATAACATTTACCAATTGACATTAGTATAATTTACTTGGTGTTAGTAGATTAAACTATTATTAAACGGGGTTTCTTCATAACAGGTTCTTTGATAAGAGTATAAACTGTAGAATGGTTTATATGAGAGGAATGGAGGGGGGAGAGGAAACATACAATTTTTAATGTTTTTCTCAGTAACAAATAGGGGAGGATTAAAAATCGATCTCTGCTCAAAGGGACGAGCCAGATCGAATCTACTAACACTTAAATAATGTATATTTAAGTTATAATAGAAACGTAATGTAACATTTTTAAGATTGAAGAATGTTGTGTTCTTATTTAGTGGCAGAACTTCAGATTAGGGGCCCTCCCGCAAAAATTTAGCTAGGCCTCTCTGGTTTCTTTGTACAGTAAACCAACAAAGCGCTCTCTTTTTGCGGATTTAGTATAATTAATTAAAATTAGTAGACTAAAAATTTTTTTTATTTATAGATTGCTCATAAAAAATATAATTTTACATAAGAACATGATAAGAAAAATATAATTTAAAACGCGAGCTGGTAAAATAATTCCTAAATACTGACTATCATGTACCTTATGATTTTAAATACACTTAAAAATACACAGCCTCACATTAAACTTTTCTACACATTACAGAGGTATTTTACCATTACAGAGGTAGAGAAATTAACCTTACCAGTCACAGAGGTATTAATGAATTTAAATCGACTAACACTATAAAACTCTATTAGAAGCTAAGTGAATAGGGGTGTTCTTTGATGCTATGTATTTGAAATGTTCCACCACGTATAGATCTTCCAAAGACGAGGAGAGACCTCGTTTTATATATATATATATATATATATATATATATAATATATATATATATACTAAATAGCCTACTACTTCAAACTCATGTTCAACTAAATTTCTAATTTTCTGCCCAAAGAGTGAATGTCTTACCTAAAATTTTTATTAGGTAACTACTAATTATTATTATTCTTATTAGGCACTACTAGAAATTACTGAAATTACCCAAGTGGTGACTATGCATATCCTGGTAGTATTTATTTCTTCAATACGTCAATAGGCAGAATTAAAGTTGGCAGAAATCTCTTATCAATATAAATAAATATATTTGATATAACTAAGAAAGTAGTGCAGGTTGTGAATCTTAGATCCACGGTGCCCCAAAAAAAAAAAACAACAACAAGTTGATCAGGTTGTATAGTCAAGAATAAAATGTTTTACTATATCGTCTCCAATTTACTGCTAGAGGTCTCTAAAAATGTTTTTATCTAAACTGTAGTGTGCCAACAATTATTTTAGTTGCCATTAAAATAATAAATAAATATAAGACATCCATAAATAAATTGTTGACATTTATAAATATAATAATACAATTATAAAGAGGCCGTATCATGTCCCATCTAATGTTGAAAGATAGCCAGTATAGTACGGGTCAGTTAGCTTGGTATGTTAGCCAAATATTTGGCTAAGTTGAGTATACAGTTTGGTAGGGAAGACGGTAAATGTAAAGTGATTTATCACTGGCTGGCACAACCATATATTCATACCAATATTTGTCTGTTATTAACACCACTCCTCACTATGCTTTGTATATCTCTCCATATATATCTGTGTGTGGAGAAATTTATCACTGGCAAATGGAGAGGATGTTGTCTAGAACTTTTGTTTTTATATGAATTATAGAGGAATTGAAACGAACGGCTGGAAATTATAACGCGTTTGTAATGATTCAAGTCAAGTAAGAGAGCTAAAAAAATCTTTAAAATTTCCCTGTTTTGAGAAAAATCAAAACAAGCCATGTTAAATCTAGAGTAAGTAGTTGACTCAAACAATAGATTTCTGATTTAATGTAGATTTTTCCTTATAAGATTACTATTTCCCTTAGCCCTAGTTATTCTAGATTTAATTGATTTTACTATTTTCATTGCTGGTTATATTGTTATTGACTTGTTGTATCCATTATTTGGCTTGTACAATTAATAATTACAAATAAATAAATAAATTAATTAAAAAAAATATATTAATAATAAACATTAAATATTTTTCAAAATTAAAAGACCCCCTCACTAATGCCCAAAGATGCAATGTTATATACAGAATACCATGTAAAGACTGCCCCCAAGCATACACAGGAAAGACCTCTCAACTTTTAAAAAAAGATTTGACACACATAACAACCAATACTTGACAACTCTAACCTTACGCCTGATCAGAACTTAGTTATATAGCAAAAACTTGACCAACGACCAGACAAAGAAAACTGTCGTATACTTCATACAGAACCACATACGGACAAAATAGCATCTTTAGAAATGCTCTATATAAAAGCTGACAAAGACAGTATGAACAAAAAAAACATGACATTAACAATCTTAGCATTATAAATATTATAATATTTATTATAATATTATCTTAAAATCTTAATTTTTCCTTTACCTTTTTACTTTTCCTCATTTTCTTATACAGAAAGTATATAGAGGAAAAGTATTGGTTTCACCAAAAAAAATTGTAACCCGAGATTTCACTTGAATTATCCATTTTAGGTGTTTTTAGGACCATCTGAACCGATTTCAGCTTGATGTATGTCTGTGTGTGTGTGAACTTTTTCTCATTTAAGATTATGCGAAGTTTAACGTTCTTGTATGCTTTTTTATACGGGTACAGGGAATCTCGGAAGTATAAAAACCCTAGGCCATTGGCAACCGTCCTATTCTGAGGACGAGCGAAGCGAGTCCGAAGTACATAAACTCTAGGCCATTGGTAATCATTCTATTCTGAGGACGAGCGAAGCGAGTCCGAAGTACATAAACTCTAGGCCATTGGTAATCATCCTATTCTGAGGACGAGCGAAGCGAGTCTGAAGTTTTAAAGCACTAGGCCAATTGTTAACCATCCTATTCTGAGGACGAGCGAAGCGAGTCCGAAGGGTGAGGAAAAGTTCCGAGGGACCCCGTACCCGATTTTTGTAATTTCATTTAAAATGTATTTACTTAGTTAGACACGTGACATAAAAAACATTTAAAATTATATTAATTTTCAAACTTTCTCATTTTTGTCATTTTAAGAACTGAAGAAGCTCAGGATTCCTGGGCCAAAGCTCTTCGTCATTTTATTTTCAATGAATTTTAATTAAAAGGACTGAAGTCTTCATTAATTTAATTGATATTACAATCATAGCTATTGGTTTTATAGTTTTCAGGTTTTAACAATAATTTTGTGACACACCATTTTTCCAGCTATTGCGACTATTTACATATAAATTAAATAAAACATAATGAACATCAATTTTAAAACCAATCATATAACTATAGGGATAATACACTTAAAACATAATTTGTTTAATAATATACTTTCATAATTAAGTATAGGGATAATACACTTATATATATGAAAATATATAAATAATAACATATTTTACCAATTTAAATTATTTTGAAAAACAAAAAACACAGGCTAGCATTTTTTATTAAAATATAAAAGTAATATTAATCATACAAAATTTAACGAGAAATAAGAAAAAAATCATCCTTAGTATAGAATACAAAAGAAAATAAACTAAATATAAAATACAAAGAGAGAAAGATAACATTATACGAGTTTAACCTTTAAAAAAAAAGTCAAAATTGGAGACAAAAGATTTGGGCGAAAATAAACACAATTTTCTGTTGGCCTTTGTTCAGCGAGATTTCTTATTCAGCCTTTAGGTCGTCTCACAGCTAATGTCTTGTACTAATGATTCTTCTTTATAAAACCTTTTAATTATGATAAAATATTTTGGGTGAAAAAATTCTTTATCCTTTAATTATAATGTCGTTAGATACAGAATATTAAGGCTCCTCTACTTAAAATGGTATAAAATTTACTAAAATTCAAATATCATCAAATCTAAGCAAAATATAATAGTCCAAGAGCTGGAACTGAAAAAAAATATTACTGATTTTTGTATTACTTCAAACCATTTTTTTTCTGAAAACATACCTTAAATAATGAAGAAAAAATAGAGTTTGCCTTTATTCAGAGTGGAACTCATCATATGAAAGCGCTCGCTCAAAATTGTGATAAAATCGCACATATTTCAGTATTATTGGAATAAGTGGTTCCCTACGGGTCGTGTGCAATAAAAAAAATAAAATAAATGCCCGTTTTAGGGCCTTTCGGCCCATCCGGGTATTCACCCTGCGGGAACCACCTCAGGTGAGTTGCATCTACTACACTCCAAGAATTAATTAAAGTTGGCGAAATCATTTTAATACAAATACTATTCATAAAATCTTAGAGCATAGCCCGGGCTGCGAACCCCGGACCTCCGGTGCCGAACATGAGGAAAACACTAAATCCCGACATGAGTCGTGTGCAATACATGAGGAAAACATTTTTTTAAGATGATAAAGTTTCCAATAAAGCGAGTGTTCAATCATGAAATTCGGATAACTACAACCAAAGTTATGGCTATTTCAAAACACCAAAAAATTAAAAATCAAAAACTTATGCAAAGTCAGCGAATTTCTTTGGAAAAATATTGGCTTTTAGTGCATTTTTTGGTCATTTAACAAATGTCATAACTTTAGTTGCAGTCATCCGATTTTAAAGAAAAAACACTCGTTTTATAGACAATTTTATCAGCTTTAAAAAATGTCCTCTTCATGATTTGGATCCGACCTACAGGGACTGGAATTTGTGCCATGTTCCGCACAAAATATGTTTCCAATATTTTGAGCTAGCGCATTCATATAAAGGGTATATACTATTACTAAGAGTTATTTAGAAATAACTCTTGCTGATTATATTTCATCTAAGAGTTCTTAGATGAAATATAAGTTCGTATTATTCTTTTCTCTTATAATAAAAAAATTGGAGGAAGGAGGATTAAATTCATATATTTAAATAAACGGAAAGGAATAATTGTAGTAAAAATGGTATTAATCATTGATAGCTTCTGGTGAGAAATTATACTAATTATGCAAATATCTTGTACAATAAGGGTTTTTTACATGTAATGCTTAAAAGTGTGTGTAGTACTAAAGTGGAACACACACTTAAATAAAATAATAATTTAAAAAATACCTTAAATTATGATGGAAAAGTTCGAGAAATTCGCCGACTTTGCATAAGTTAACCATTTTTTGGTGTTTTTGAAAGAGCCATAACTTAGGCTGTAGCCATCCGAATTTGATTATTGAACACTCGCTTTATTGGATATTTTATCGTCTTTAAAAAATGTTCTCCCCATGTATTGCACACAACCTACAGGGAACCACTTATTTCAAGAAAACTAAAATTTGTGTTCTTTTATAAAATTTTGAGCATGCGCGCAATCATATGAAGGGCTCCACTGTGGATAGGCACTCTGTTTTTTATTTTTTATTCATTATTTAAGGAATATTTGCAGAAAAATTTGGTTTGAAGTAGTACAAAATGGGTCACATTTTTTAGCCCTGGCTCTTGGACTATAAGAAATCAATTTATTTTTTAATTTGGTAAATTTAAGCCTAATTGCAACGTTGTGATGTTAAGAATTTGACTTTTATTTTTTAACATCAATAAACGGATGATTTTTTACTGAACAAGGAACGACAAAGGAACTTTACTAACCCCAAGAAAGTCGTTATGAGATAGAGAAATAGAAGCAAATCTACTTTCCCTAGCAACGTTATAGCTAAAGACGCGAGACGCAGGTTATGTAACAATGATAAGATGACCTCATTATATATTAACACTTCAGGGCAGAAAACATTTAAATGGCCAACATTTATTATTTTTAATAGAAATATTAAAACACAAGGTGACAATAAGCAAATATTAAAACACAAGGTGATAATGAACAAAATAAATTCTATTACTTTCCACTATTTTATAATAACCTAAAACAGGAAACCTTTCGTCAGAAGGTAAGTTTCTCTCTAAATTTAAGGCTAATGTAGTTGATGTAATTATTGTAAGCATCCACAGTTCGAACCAAGCGTGTTCAGTTTGTTTTTGCATGTGATTTGTGATGGATTCTTCTCTATTTTTTTATCCTCAACGGAGTCACTTTTTTATAAAAACAAATCGACTTTAATCATCACGTCATCATTATTTACGATCCTTGACCGAACTAGAAGAGAAATGCTATCTTTGATTGGGATAGCATGACATGGCGCTTTATTCTTTTAGCGAATTTCCAAAACAAAAATGAGCTTATTCACTGTATTTTAGTTTATACCTTTAAAATAATTCTGGCGCGGAGATCCGCAAGCTGGCCGAATTTCCTTTGAAATGCGCGCTTTCTTGCTTATTATTCTAATTTTCGCTTAAGCTTTCGAAATATATTTAAGAACCAGAGCAGAAAGGTCACAACTAGTTGTACAATATTTCGAATTTTTCATATAACATACGCTAAAAATTAGCATAAACTGAGCTTCAAATGGCTGCGAATAATGTTGTGCCGTTGTGTGTATATTCTATAGGACGAATTTAAAAAAAAAAAAAAAAGTTGTGAAGCTACTGCTCTGGTTTCTAAACATACATCGAAAGCTTTAGCAGAAACTGGATTGACATGCAAGAAAGCCCTCATTTCAAAGAAAATTCGCCCTGCTTGTGGACCTCCGCGACAGAATTTAATGTGTATCTCATCGGCACTAATGATGGCCCTATGTGAGGTTAAAAACGTTCTGAGTAAACTTATGTTTTTGTAGAGACTCTTTTCTTTTGTTCTGAGTAAACTTATGTTTTTGTAGAGACTCTTTTCTTTGTTCTGAGTAAACTAATGTTTTCTGGAGAGACTCTTTTCTTTGTTTTGAGTAAACTAATGTTATTGTGGAGAGACTCTTTTCTTCGTTTTGAGTAAAATAATGTTTTGTGGAGAGATTCTTTTCATAGTTTTGAATAAACTATTTTTATTATTGGAGAGACACTTTTCTTCGTTCTAAGTAAACTAATGTTTTTGTGGAGAAACTCTTTTCTTCGTTCTAAGTAAACTAATGTTTTTGTGGAGACTCTATTAATGTTAAGACATAATTTTAACCAAGAAAAAAATGAATTCACTGATTAATTGAATGAAATAAATTTAAATCATAAAAAAAAATTAGTTTAGCGGAGGAGGTAATAAGACATAAACATTGATTTTCAAACAACCTAATTTTTAATCATACGATTTTTTAAAAATTACACAATAAAGGTACTCATTTAATACTATCTACTAAAACTTGATTTTAATAAAAAAGCAGTTTAAAATTTTTATTGTTAACGTTTCTGGGATAGTCTATTCTGAGGGGTTAAAAAAGGGATTAATTAATAATAGGACAGGGGTTATAAATTTCGGGGGAGGGGGTTCGCAGGTGACCGTTGGAAGGGGGAGGTTCGCACGGGGTGTCGGGGATTTGGAGCGGTTGCGTAGTGGTGCGTGTATGTTACGTATTGTTGCTGTAGTAGTGAGGGGGTTAGTGTTAGTTCTATACAGAACCGCTTGGCAGCGCCACCTTACAGCCCAAGGCCCTCAGAAACGAATTCCAATATGGCATCTAAGCCAGTGTTATTTTAGTACGTTCCGGTATTAAATATTCTTTCTCTAGATCCTATTTCGGGGCCGGACAGTTCCAAATAGTTTTTTCGTCTTCGTCGCCGGGAAGAAACCGTTCGTGTCCTCATGTTTGCCGATCGATTCGTTTGATTTTCGACCGAAATCGCCAAGTTTTCGTCGTATTTATTAATAAAATCTAAATTTCAACCGATTTTTTCTGCAGGTCAAATATTTTCCAATTTTTTAATTTTATTAACTAGGGTGGAAAATCAATTTTTTCCAATTGTTTGGTCACTGAGTCAAATTATATATAAATCTATTTATGGCTTATTTTTCTGTCATAAATATACCTAAGAGGTTTCTCTGGTGTTAGGTTATCAATTGTTTTTATTTTGAATTTTTTATTAACTACCTGTTAAAATTACTAATGTACCCATTTGTCCAAATTATTATTCTCCAATTTATGTACCTTATTATTTATACTCAACAAAAAAATTAAAAAGAAAACAACTGAAACAAGAGAAAAACAAATGTGTTATCAATTTGTTGATAAAATTGATAAGATAAAGAATCAAAACAAACAACACATTAGTTGATTTATTTTATTTCTTTATTTTCTTTCTGATTCTCTTCATATTTTTAATATATAATTAAATAAAAAATGTGTTGAATTGTTAACCAGAATATATTATTGAAATATGCCATAAAATTTACTACATATATTGAAATAAAGTATACATCTATTGGTCAAATTGCCCCATAAAATAAATTATTTGGCCGATTTTCTTTGTTTTTTGTGTTGCCTTTTCTTGTTTTCTGTTCATCTAAGTAACCTTTAGGTCCTGAATTCGTGAAACTACAGTGAACGAAGTGATTAAGTTAAAAGTGCTCAAAGTGATGTGTTATTTATGTTTACATCAATTATCCAGAAGAGCACTATATTGGATTATGCCTTCTTATGTGTACAGGTTTGTTAAATATCTTACTTTTAAATTTTATTGTAAAATATTTGTCTACTAATTTTATAATGACCGATTAACTTTAGTGGTTATTATTAGAATGACTGATAATTACCTAAAAACTATAATAAGAATTTTTTTAAAAAAAACTAAAGTCATTTTGTGGAGGGGGGTCAGATAGAGAAGAGGAAGTCAACTCACTCTCAAAAAAAACAGGGACAAATAAAACACTATCGAGCACACCTTTTTCCTGTCAATCTGTCAAATGTTCGTGAAATCATATACAAATTATTTACTATTTTTGTTATCATTTCTTAAAAATGAATGAAATTAAGCAATTCCGACAGATAGTAACAGCTATGAGCACACCTTCTGAAATAAAAACAGAAGATACAAGGTCCCCTTTTATTTACACAGGCAGCATTGCAAATAAAAAGTGTCACTCCTGTGAGTCTACTCACAGGAGTAAGTAGAATTCTCCTTCTCCTTTCACCTCCCTTGAACATGACTTTTAAAAAGACAAACATGTAGTCATCTTATGGCAGTCATAAATGTCTTTCCAGAGTTTTGATCAAATTGAATATGTAAATAAGGGAAAAGCGGGACAGTCATATTTTGGTCCAAATTAAGTTATTAGGTGTAATGGTAATGATATAGTTTCTGGAACCAGAGTAATGCTTAAGTGATTATTTTTATGGGTGTATTCATAGAGATATATTACTAGAGAAGCCCTATTGGTTGAATTTTGAAACATGTAAAAAATAACCCGACCATCTTTGACTATCAATAAAATCAAATAAACAGAACAAAATTAGAGTGACTTATACAGTAAAACGTTTAAAATACTAATCAAAACACAAAAAAGTGCAGAAAGCCAAAAATAATTTACTTATTATAACCTGAACTCACTCTAGAAAGGTTTTAATAAGGTCACACAGTCCCTGAGAGCCCCAAAAAGATGTTTTAGGTCTTTTAATGTGATGAGATATGCTATGCTCCCTTTAGTATATATCTCTATGGTGTATTGTCGAAGGAATGTCGTGTTTGGTCAAAGTGTTTTTGAAAAAGGAATATCAATTTTTATATTGATATTTTTGTCATACCATCCATTGACAATACTAAGCTTGTAAAACTATGTACCATAGATAAACAATATTAACATAGATGGCTCACTTAAAGATTTTTTAAAAAAAAAATAGTTGATGGGATGCAGGAGGCTCAAGTAGTACAGTCTTGTGGTGGAAGCGTGAAACAGTCAGAAATTTTTATTTCTGACATGTTTATTTATTTATTTTTATTCAACAAACAACGAGCTGTTAAGGGTAATCAAGTCTTCCATCGCTTTTCAGCGCTAGAATGATAAGGAGTCGATGGATGAGTGATCCCAAGAAAGCTCTATAAGAATTTTGTATAAATTGGTAAAAATGAAAAATTTAATTTCTCACTCTTACTTCACCCATACTGTCGTCCCCCCTTGGATTTGAACCTCTAATGTCAGAGTTTCAATTTTTATTTGTTTCCTTTACTTATCCCTTTGCCCCAACCCAAGATGTTATATTCAGATAGCAAATTTAAATCTTAAGTCTAAAACACTGAAAATTAATTATTGTTTTTTTTTTCAAGAGAACGATGGTGCTGCTTCGCCTGATGAGGCCCCCAAGTTTTGTAAAACAAAAATACATCGCGAATACTACAGCATACCATAGATTTTTGTTTACTTTTATTTTATTTTATAAAACGATTGGCAACTGTTTGTATTTAAAAAAATACTACAGCACAATCTACTAGAGAATAGAGCAAATATATTTTTACTACTAGCGCTCTTCAAGACTCTAGTGATGAGGCCCCCAACTTATATCATAAACAAAAACTTGTCAATTGAGTGTTCCAACTACACTCAGGAGTGAACCATCTATGTTAATATTGTTTATCTATGCTATGTACTAGTATCCATAACAAAATGATTACCATGTTTACTAATCAGGGTTTATCTTAAATTTCCACAAATATTATTCATTGTTTTACTGACAAGCAAACATGATAATGATAAAGACATCTCTCATCATTTGTATCTTATTTTAAGGTGATAGTACAGACCTTGAGTTCTTCTGCAAAGATTTATTTAAGTTGTACTGAGTCCAAGATTCTTATATCTTATTTCTTTATCTCTTGGTACCTGGATGGTTGTAAATCAGTTCTTACGTTTTGGTTCTGAAATAACAATAAAATATATATTAAAATCAATCCAAAATAAAAATTGTGGTGAAAAAAATTATACCCATAATTGGAGCTTTTATTTGTTTTTATGTTTTTTACGGGTTTGAATACTAAGAATGTGTTCTTGTCAAAGGACAATATTTATAAGATTTATAAGATATTTCGCGTCAAAGGACACGGGGTTTGGCAGGGAGTTGAACTCAGTGGTTAACCTCCTAGGGGGTTAACCCCCCCCCCCTACAGTAGATGTGTGAATGGGATTGAGCACGGGGTTCAAACCTGAAACTTGTTTTTCATGGTGAAAAATACTGTGAGAACAGTTGGGAATGAACCCCCTGCCTCACCAAAAAACTCATGGATCACAAATCTATAGACGTATAAAGTCTAAGCTTCTTTGATAAGTGAATGTGACATTTGTAAAGCATTGAGAAGCTAAAGGTATGGGGTGTTAGACCAAATATACTTTCTGCTGAATATATACTTAAGTTAATATACTTAAATTAATAAGCTATACTTAGGTAAAATATGCTTAAGTATGTATATTTTCGCAACCTTTGTTTATCTCCTTAGGAGCTTACTTAATAAAAAAATTTGTTTTTTCATTCATTTTTTAAAATAGGAAAAAATAATAGCTTCATATGAAATTAATTAAATATATATCCAAAATATACATATACTTTAATGCAGCATAAAAAAAGATGGGTTTTCTTGTCGCTAGCAGTTATTCTTTATATAAAATTATCTAAATTAGGAAAGAAGCATAGGGCGACTCTAATTTGATGATTACTAATATTTTTCTTATAATTATAACAAAGTTATTATTGGCTCTGGATATGCTAAGTTGTATAAACAACATTAGTAATTATAGTACTACATTTGTAAATAAGTAGATGTTATAGATCTTGTGGTAAGCAGTGATAGTTATATTGGTTATTTTTGCTGTTGTTGGATTGTGGGTGCTGACTAGTGGCAGTACTGGGACTAAGAGCGGATTTATCTCACCTATGGGGGAAGAACAGTCGAATGTTATTCCTAATAATATTATTTTGTGAGATTTAGAAGTTTAAACTCTTGGATTAAAACACTCATAGTATCTGTCCCTGCCCAAGTCTGTAGGATTTGTTTTAAACAGGAATGAATAGTGGGAAAACACACATTCTGGTTATGGCACATAATTATGGCTCGCCCGTCAAAGGTTTGACAAAAAAACCACACTTAGAACTTATGAGACATAAATCACTACCACTACAGTACAGTTTAACTATCACCTTATCTAATAAGGCGACGTATCATTTATCTAATTATCTTTATCACAAAGACTCTTTGCTTGTAGATTACCACCTCTTCCTGTATATACTTCCACTAATTATTTAAAGGTATTTCAATATAAACAAAATATTTGTTTAGTTAGATACTTACAAACGAAAAAAAAGTAGTTAGTTACTTAAAATCATTTTCGTGCTAGTTTTTATAAGTTGGTGTACTACAATAAATAGTTGATTTGAGTGTCATCTTGTGCTCTAAATTTCACCGTGAATTATCATATAATATAGCCATGATAACTTACACCCATACCCCCTTCCATGACTTACTTACTACAAAAAAAACAGTAATTTAAGTTTAAAACTTACTCATTAGGTTTAAGTTAAAAATAAATTCACATAAAATCCTGGAACTTGGAAAGAATGGCCGAGCGGACTAAAACGATTTTCAACATTTTTCATTCGTACCAACGTAACGATAATTAATATAGCCATGTAGACTTTCCTTAAAACGTTTTCTTTATTAAATAAATTAAAAATAACATTATAGAAAGTTTCTTTAATGTAGTAATTTAATTACACTTGTAGTTATAAAAAAATATATTTTGATCACGATTTCATTTTATTTTATCCAATTTTTTGCACAACCTGTTAGCAGTTTATGGAAAAATTAATATTCAGTTTTTCGTGAGTTTTCCAAAAGATCGTGTCTTGAGCCGAATTAACTTTAAAGAATGGAAACTAATTATTTATTTATTCGATATCCAACGTTACTATTTTTATTTTTTTTTAATGTTTTGAAAGTATTTTTAAGAAATTAAGGAATGTTACATTGGTTATCTTTGATAAAACTGGTCGAAAATCCGTCTAGCTGAAGAATGACTCAGCAATGGTTTTTAAACTAATTATATCAACTTATTTCCAAGATGCTGAAGGTAATATTTCTTGTATGCTACTGCTTTTTATTATTTCTTTATTAACTTAAGAATATTTTTTTCACTGGTATAAAAAGACTGAAATTAATATAATCTGGTTACAATTGTAAGCTAAACGCGATGAATGGTTGTCTTGGTATTGACCTGAAAAATAGATAAAGCTTTTAGCGGAACAAGTTCAAATGTTCTTGAGGTACTGGTTCCTAGCCTGTGCGATGTCAGGTAATTTATGAGAACTTTAACTTTAAGTGAGCCTGGGTTAAGGTAAATTTAGTACCTTTATTGATACTTCTTTACTCTAGATAGTACGTACACGGCTAAAACCAGTTGACAGCGTGGGGAAATAGTGTTGAGGGACCAATAAGGTTGTTGTATATGTATATGGACTATATGCAAGATTTCGCACAAGTTTGTTTTTCCGCCACTAAGCTTTGATTTCGGCGACCATCTTTCTCAAACTTTGAAATTATTTAAAAATAAGATAACTCTAATTGTAAAGCATTTCATACCACGTGAGTATTTACGAGTAAGTTCATGTTATTAAGAAAAGAGTAAAGGTATATTGATGTATGGAAGCTAAGAGAACAATATAAAAAAAAAAAATGTCTGTGGTGTAACATAAATCTATTATTTAATATACTGTTTTTATTTGACTTTACTTCCCCTGTTTATCTGTTAATACTTTATGACCTCACTTCTCGTCGATGTCAAAATAAATTATGTATTTTAACGACGCAATAAAAGTATTTGTTTGAAGAAACAAACTTTATTGCCAAGATTTGTATTTGTTTATATTTTGGTTTATAATTTATCTTTAAAATTTCCGTGAAGGAATTCTTTTTGTTTTTTTGCGAATGTTAAAAAAATAGGCAATTAGGTTAGGGCCATAAAGGTGAGGGTAAGATGGTGTATATATATATATATATATATATATATATATATATAATATATATATATATATATATATATATATATATATATATATTATATATATATATGTTTTGAAAACAAAAAGTGCGTTTGTCAAAAGAAATTAGAGTCAAGATGAAAGTTTACCAGATGTTAGGGCACTCCTATTGGAGTTTCCTCGAAAAAGTCCCCAACTCTTCCTCTGGAGACCATTTGTTCAGGACCCAAAAGTGCTCTTAAATTTAACTTCTTTCAATTTTTCAACCATTTTCCTTAAAATTATTGATTTTAGGGAAAACTTCCAGGATGTAAATTTGTTGGTGATAAAACTAATATAATTAAAATCGGTTAAGGTCAGATACCTTGAATAGGATAGGATATGATAGGATAGGAATAGAATAGGAATAGGATTACGGATAGATTGACCTTGAAAAATGTATTATTTTAAGATGTTAATAATTCTTTACTTTTGGTGTTAAATATTTTGTTAAGCAATGATCTTATCTTAAGTAGGTCCACTGAATAAAATTTAGTATAAAATTTATGGTACCATAATAACTAATGTATGATTCATTTTTAGCAGAAAATCGATTTTAGCTCTAAATAGTGAATTAAAGTATAATTTTACTTAACTGTAAATAAAATGTAAAACTTGTACTTTTCTTCTTATTAGCTTCCTTTAGATATACATTATATCTTAGCTAATAAATAATACTATTTTGATAATAAACGTTCTTCTGTATGCATACCCTGCTGCTATGCCCTACTGCGATTGTAAAATCCCCTATTCCTAAAAAACCAATACTTTATGGTGGTTTAATGGAAACATCCATTTTCCATAAAACCAATGTTTTTTTAATTTTTGTTGATAACCCCAAAAAGTCGTGTTCGGCACTTTTATGGGCCCCCGCAAATAGCTCAAGGGGTAGAGGCTGAGACTTTTTTTGAGGAATTCTCGGGGTGGCCTAACATCTGGCATAAGTTCAGCTTTTCTCTTGTTTTTCCATATTTCCAGAATATGGAAATCGCCTAATTTATTTTAGTACGTCTTTGGACTCGTTTCACTCTCCCTCTGACTCTAAAAACATTCGTATTAAGGTGCATTTACAATACTGCAGTAGCGATGCGTCCGTCCGTTGCATGCGGTGACAGCTCAAATTCCAACCTATGAATCGTGTGTGACGTTCTTAAACAGCTTGCAGTAGCGTTGCGGAAAATGGAAATTTCGCAAACCTACTAAACCCGAACAAATAATCTAGTGATTAGGGTTTGATTGATTACAAAACACCTTAGAGACCTGACGTAAAAGAAACCTTTCTGTTTTTATAGTTTTGGCATTTTTCTCACCACCTCTTCCAATTTAGAAAAGATTACTTTTTTTGTTTGGGTTTTGATTCATGCTTAAAGTCGTTTTAATTTGACTTTAATAAAAGGGTTATGTTTATATAAAAAAATGAATATAAAATATGCTTTTATAAAACATATGTATTATACAACAAAAAATAAACTAATGCTGATAATGAAATGAATTTGGGGCACATTTGTTGTTGTTATACATGTCTACATGTGTGCTTAATTACAAATTGATCCAAACATTTTCCGTAGTTTTTAAATTTTTAAAATTTTGGCTGAGTCATTAATGGCGTAATAAAGTTTTATTACGTCATACATAAAATTCGGACAGTAGATATCACAAATAGCCCTAATGATTGATTTTTGTATCAAGTTCCAACTCTCTAGTACACCACCAACCAAACCAGTACCAACCAACAGTAGTCACTGCGTTCTTTGATGATAACAGACACACATGCACACACCCATCATACAGATAGACAACTTGGTAAAAACCCTTTAAGAGGTTTTTAAAACATCTGACACTGATTAATTAGTTGAAATCTCGATTTATGATTCTGATTTACACCTCAAAAACAGTTAAAACTTATAACTTTTCCTACACTATTTTCCTATGCATTACTTTTTCTTCAGTCTAAATAAGGAAAAGTAAAAATATTATATTAATTATACTGAATCAGGTTCAGTTTAAATACAGTTTTAAACATTTTGGGAAACCATATTTATATCTTCAGAAAACTAAAAAAAGTTTAAGTAATACTCATAAAAGACAAAACTATAAAGTCCGTAAATTTTATGAATAAATAAAACGATAAAACTAAGTAAAAATAATTTTTTAAAAATGGAATCAGACTTGGAAAAACTAAACTTAGTTTAACAAAAACCTTAAAAAATACGATTAATACTAGTCAAAAAACTATCATTAATTATATTAGAAAGCAAAAAGCAGTAAATAAATTTCTGGCAGATACTATCTTTAAACGTATTTTAATCTATAAACAATTTAAAACTGTGTAATTTAAATAGTATACATTTAGTGAATTTAATTTCAACTCAATTCGTATATTTTTCACTTTTACTTTGAAAAAGTAATTCAAACATGGCCAGAGGCTGTCTTTATTTATAATGTGATTCTTACTAATCTGTTGTTAGTCATCTAGTCAAGATGTATAGGATTGGATTAGATTAGATATTTAGAATTTGTTGGCTATTTAGTATTTTTTATTTAGAGGTACCTAGGGGCTCTCTTTGTAGTAGACATTCATTTCATTGCGGGGCTCTCTTTGTAGTAGACATTCATTTCATTGCGGGGCTCTCTTTTTAGTAGACATTCATTTCATTGCGGAGCTCTCTTTGTAGTAGACATTCATTTCATTGCGGGGCTCTCTTTGTAGTAGACATTCATTGCCGTTGGTAATTGCTTCATATAGATTTTGAATTTCATTAAAGTTTCGAAGTACAAGGTACCTCGGTACTTTTCATCGCTACATCGGATTCTCTACGCCCATCCTCTACTAGGGGAGCTTCGCTCTTCCTTAGAATATACAAATTGCCAAATTTTTACAGCAACACGTCTTTGGACTCTCTTCGCTTGTCCTTAGACAGTAATAACATTAGTTTTATTCCCAGCGGTCATCCATCCATGCACTGACCTCGCTCAATGTGCATAACTTTATGATCCAACATGTAATGTGATGAAACGTGGCTCATTTGTTGATCTTATATATGCCAACATACTTGCCAAACCTCAAACTGTTTGACAAAGTTTCTTGAGTTTTATAAATTTTCAAAATTATTTCTGTCATTATTTCCGGTCTTTCATAAAAAAAAAAAAATATTTTCCGTTTGCTCATCTAACCTTATGATTGATTTTTTGTACTGTTTCAACACTCTAGCATAAATACCCTAGGAGCTACGATGACAACAGACACACACATGTAGACAATTTTGTCAAAACCACTCTGGTGATCCTAAAAACATTTGAAACGGATAGTTCTGGTGAAATCCCGGTCTCGGACTCATTGCTGACACAATACTTTTCATATACACCTGAGGGAAAATATAAATTGGTAAAACTTTATTAAGATATTTAAAAAGGAAAGAAAATAAAAATAAGAATAGGTTATCTCATTTATTACATAGACAAAAATAAGACCTAATATTTTAATTTATTTTAATATATTAAAATAAATAGCGAACGTCGCGGAGGCTATAAAGCTTGGAAATTGTCAAGTGTATAATCAATATATACTCCGGCAGAGGAAAATATGCATGTAAATGCTGGAATTTACATACTTTGTCCTCTGTCGTATTTCACATCCCAGGCTTTAGCTAGGTTTTGACCTATTTTCTCCTTTTACGCATTTTCCTTCTTTGTCAGTTACAATTTACTTTGTGAAAATTTCTATTTCATGTTTATAACAGATTCTGCTTTATTGAATAATAACTTAACATTTAGCTAACATCCAGTTTTGTTGAATAATAAGGTTATATTAAACTCAAATTTTAATTTATAGCGAATTTCCAAAGGGAAAATAAGTTTATGAGGTTTGGCTCATGGATGGTGGGATGTAGTTTTTTAAAAAAGGAAGGGGGAGAGCCCTCAAAATGAATATATATATATATATATATTGAGGCTTATAACCTACACAAAGTTATTAAGTTTTCATTTTTAAAATTAAGAGCATTCAAGTAATGAATTTTAACACTATACTTTTCCTTTATCAACGGCGGTATAGGCGAGAAAAAGTAAAATCACGAAAAAATCAAAGCCGACAATATTTGACTAAAGGTTTGCGACATGAATTATTAACCGAGTTACATTGTCACCCGAGGGAGCAATGTCCACCTGTATATTTATTTATAACTCACTCATTTTCTAAGCTAATATTTAATTCATCGATTATCGATTAAATGCTTCCAGCGCGACGAATAAGGAGTGTTAATTCATTAATAACTTAACTTATGAATGACAAAGCAAATGTCGTTACAACACAATTATAGAGGTCTGCGGACTATTCTTTGACTACGATTTACCCTATCAATTATGGAGGTCTACGGACTATTCTTTGACTACGATTTAGCCTATTAATTCCAGAGGTCTAATTCTTTGACTACGATTTACTCTATTCATTTCAGAGGTCTAGGGACTATTCTTTGACTGCGATATACCCTATCAATTTCAGAGGTCTACAGACTATTATTTGGCTACGATTTACTCTATCATAATTTCAGAGGTCTACAGACTATTATTTGACTACGATTTACCCTATCAATTCCAGAGGTCTACGAACTATTCTTTGACTACGATTTACCCTATTAATTGTAGAGTTCTGCGGACTATTATTTGACTACGATTTACCCTATCATTTCCAGATTGTTAAATATGTTGAAATAATAATAGAATAGATATCATCTTATCATACGATTTGCGTAAAGACACAGCTGCAGGATTTATAATATATTCATACTTAGAATATAACCCACAGAAGATCTAGCAATATCGAAAACTGCTGATTCTGGTAAATTCTTGGGTTTAGAGATAGAGTAAGCACAATAAGTTTTTCATATACCTGCGATAGTAGGTGGAAAAATTTTAGTGCAAGTGTATTTTTCTGTTTTTTGGACTCCGAGTCGGATAAAACCGGTGCAGTCAATAAGTGCGCTTAAGTTCCTTTAACATAGGGGTTCAGATTCGAACCTTGGTACCGGCAATTGTTTTGTATCTTTATATTAACACTTACACTGTATAAATTTATGACTACAAACTAATTTAGTGCTGAGTTTCTCTAGGCGGTAGAGTTACCTTTAAAATGCTAAATGCTTGGTTTCTTGCTTAACAATATTGTTTAAGTTTTCGGTCAACACTTTGACTTTTTTGTTAGTTTTCCTGTGTTTCTTCAAAGGAAAGGCGCAAAAAATGAGAATAAGGCATAAATTAAACTTCTTGTGGGTGCACAAATTGTTGTGTAGAACTATTTCAAAAGAGCAATAATAGTTTATACGACCTATGAGATAAACAGGCTCATACCTTTTGCAATCCCGGAGCAAAATTTAATAAAAATTGGGTAATTAAAGGCCTCGCAACTGTTCCTCATTACATCGGATTCGCTACGCTCATCCTCCCAGCTTCGAAGTCTCTTCACTCGTCTTCAGAATATACAAGTCAAATAAATATATACTGTAACACGTTTGCGTACTCGCTTCGCTCATCCTCAGATAGTAAATACATACGTTTCATCCCCCAGCGGTCACCCATCCAAGATGACCACGCTCGATGCTGCTTAACTTTTATGATCCAACTAAAATCATGGATATACCTATCGCTTTGAAACGAAGCTTAGTGTACTTATTTATTACGTAAAGGTATACACTTGTACTAAATTTCAACATTATATTGGATTATATCCCGATTCTTTTCAATTTTTAAAAAAACTTATTGAGTCATCTGATAAAATTTAAACTAATGCTGATATTGAGGTGAAATTTAGCACATATGTGCTAAGTTTGAGGTGAAACTTAGCATATATGTGCTAAGGCCACGTATGAAAATGGCGTCATTCATGGCTACATGCGAGCAAATCTTAATCCTATCACATAATATTTCTGCGTGATTTTTAAATTATGTGCTGAGACATTATTCCGGGTTAATGACGTCCTAAAAAAAATGATTTTCCGAATAGCATAACTACAAGTAAAGAATTATTTTTGTACCAAGTTTGAACCCTCTAGTATAAATACACTGGGAGCTATAATGATAACAGTCACACACACATGCAGACAAAACATTTTTGTGAAAATCACTCAGGGGGTCTTAAAACACCTGAAACGGATAATTCCGGTGACATCTTGGTTTTAAATATTTTTTGTAAAGACAATACTTTTCCTTTAAACTTATGGTATAAATGAGGAAAAGTAAAAACGTAGATATTTTATTATTCAGACCATAAAACGTAACATAAAAGTTGAGCAATTAATAAATAGCTGAGCATTGAAAAAAGCATTCCAAAGAAAATTCACCCGCTTTGCAGTGCGGGAAAACAACCGGGATTAGTTTTAAATATATATTGTTTACAAAAATTATTATTGTTCTTATTTGGTAACGCCATTGCATAATTAATATAAATAATTATGCAGTATTAGTTTTAAATTGTTAATTAAAATTTATGTTCGCATGTTTCTTTGTAAATAAAGCACGGGTTCTCTCAGCCCGTTTGTGACTAATAATTACAACTACATTGTTGTCTTGTGAAAATTATTAATTCATTTAAAATTTATTAAAAGAGTCGTTTAAAATATTTATGAACCAATTATTTGTGCTGGTTCTTTTAAATAAATTGTTAAATTAAATAAATTCGTATATTTATGTATTGTATGTGAATAAATTAAAGAATTGTTTTATTTGTTTTTTTAAGAACAATCCTTTATTAATAATTATCATATATATATATATATATATATATATATATATATATATATATATATATATATATTATATATATATATATATATATATATATACATATTAGATATACAGGTAAAGGAATAAGATGCCGCACTAAAGAATTGAAAAATTCTGTGCTGTGTGGCATAACACAACATGGTTTAGACCATGTTGGTAAATTATAGAGTTAGTATTTATACTGACTCTTTGACACCGCAGGGGTCTGGGGTTCGCATCCCAGGTTACGCTCTCAGTTTATATCAGATTTGTTGGGAATTTATTGTTTATCTTTTTTTAATTTAAAAAAATTTTAATGTCAGTTTGTCTCATTATTATATAATACTTGTTATTTACTTTTTTTTATTATTACAGACTATTAGTCCAATTATAATAAAGTTAAACATAAAAAAAATTCTTTGGTTAAATAAACTTTGAATTATAACTCATCTATTAGCTCTAGTGTTTATAAAAGCAACAAGCTTCAGATGAACAACTAAAATAGTTTACAAAAGTACATAGATATACACTTTTATATTTCCATACATACACACACACACACACTCATATAAAAATAAAGAAAATGTGTCATCAACATTAACACTGCTGCTAAATGATGAATTATAAAATTATAAAAACATATATAATATTAAATTTGATTAAATCTAGAAAATTCAAAGAAAACAATTAAGGAAAAAAAATAATAATAAAAAGAGTTATGCATCAATTATCTTTACGGATTATTAGTTTGAACTTGAATAAAAGTTAATTCAAACCAAGAATTGGTGCCTTTTATTTCTAGTGCTGCAAAGAACAACGCAGCTTCCTGAGACGACCAACAGTTCTGTTTAAATAAATCATTGAGAACTTCACTAATATACTTTGAGAGTAGCGATTGTCTGTACCACCTGAAGTGGTTTCCGATGGTTTTATCTCTAATAAGCTTATTATCTCTGAGCTGATTCTGAGGGATTATCTCTGCAAGGCTCCAAACTGGCTTTGATACTAGTATAGGATACTGATCCCCCTCCCCATCCCAAGAAGAATGCCTTGTCCAAGTCAATATGTATGAACAACAGCTAAGTAGAAAGAATGTAATAAAGATAATTGCCTTTGCCTCGTAAAGAGACTGAGCTTCTTTAAAAACTTCGAAATTTAGCATGTTGCTGTATTACTTAAGAATTTACCTATAATTTTGTGTAATTTTTACATGTAGAAATAAGCAATATAAATCAACTACCCCTAAGGCAGCGTGGAACTCACGATCTTTATTCGTACCATCCTTATACCAATCCGTTGGCTTGTTATTTTTATTTTAGAACTGACGATTACTTATAAACATCTGGTCCCATGCTGAGTTACTATATGGGAGTAAATGCTATTGGAATTAAAGAAAGGCCTTAGGCGGCGTTTGTTGTCTCTTATGCCCAACAAACTACTGAAGAAGTCTCTTATGCCTAACATACTATAAAAGAAATTTATAACGCTCAACTACTAAAGAAAAGTCTTATAACCGACTAGTTACATAAGAAGTCTTTTATGCCCTACAATCTACTTAGAAAGTCTCTTACACTTAACAAACTACAGAAGGAGACTTTTTTTAGTAAATTTTTCATGGATATTTCCTTTCTAGAATGAAGCCTCCTATTAAGATTTATAGGTAACGAGAAAATTAAATTATGACACATTTATTCAAGTTATTACCTTTTTCGAAAAACTTCAACGTATAGACCCTAAGAATATTGGGGATGCCCAAATTTAAGGATTGATTATTACTTGAGAATAAATAGTCATTCGAACCAACGTATTACTCTACGCACTTTGGATTTAAATTATAGAATTCTAATGCGAATGCTTATGAAATACCTTTGACATATGAATGGCTGACTGGTTTTATTACTTTCCTAAAAGATGCACAGAGTTGATGACGTTATATTTTTTTGCAAACAATAGGATTTGTAACCTCCCCAAAATCTCGTCATAAGCCTAGTTTTGTTTCGATTTAAGAAAGCCTTCGAGAGTTATCGTGTGCTATAGAAAATATAAGGACGATGCGTCAACAATGTTTCCACATCAACGAGGTCCTTACTTGAAGAGAAGATTTTTATCATCTAGATATTCGGTAGCCTACTGTTTCATAAATAATATGCTATTAGATACTCTTTTGGTATTGCCAAGTTTAAAACATAGTTTTAAAATGTTACCCCATGGTGTTGTAAACTTAAAATCGCTTCTCGTAATAGTTATTTTATGTGATTGTTATTTCTTGCAATAGTTATAATATTTCTTTGGATAATTGTTGCTTGCACTTGTTGTTTCTTAGGATAGTCGTTGCTTGCACTAGTTGTTTCTTAGGATAGTCGTTACTTGCACTAGTTGTTTCTTAGGATAGTCGTTGCTTGCACTAGTTGTTTCTTAGGATAGTCGTTGCTTGCACTAGTTGTTTCTTAGGATAGTCGTTGCTTGGACTAGTTGTTTCTTAGGATAGTCGTTGCTTGCACTAGTTGTTTCTTAGGATAGGTCGTTGCTTGCACTAGTTGTTTCTTAGGATAGTCGTTGCTTGCACTAGTTGTTTCGGATAGTCGTTCCTTGCAATAGTAATTTCTTGGAAATGTTGTTGTTACTTGCATTTTTGTTTATGTTACTTGCATTGTCGTTTCTTATGATATTTGTTTATTTTGAGTATTAGTTTAATTTGTTTGAGTCTTTACTTTATTTCCTTGCCTCCTTTAAGAAGGCGAAACATTAAAACTGTGTTACATGTGCGTGTTATAAATAATAATGATGAATTAATCCTAACTTTAGGTCTGAAAGTGGGAATTCATGATAAATTCTGTTTTTCTGCTATATTAATTTGTTAGATGCAAATAATTTTCTAAGGGTGTACTGCTAACAAGAAGAGAATTAGTGAGCTGTATGTAAAGCAAGCATTCGAAATTAATTTTGCCCGCCTTGCGCATCACCGCGCCAGAATTTTTCGAATATAATTGGTATTTATTTTCTAAATTGATATTGCATCATCAAGCTTGTTATCTATACTTGTTTTTATTTTAATTTTTTTCTTTTACTTGATAATATTTACCTATAGATCTTGTGACTCACCTCAATTTCTAAGACACAACAATAGTAAAATTAGGTTATCCAATTCAAAAAGGTTAAATGAAGCATAGATATATATACTAGAGGAGACATAGCTTATATCAATACATTATAAGGCTTGAAACATCATTTTGGGGCTCTCAGGGGCTCTGTGTAACATCATTGAAACCTCTTCTAGGAGTGAGTTTAGGTTATAATGAATCATGAATCAATTGTTTTCGGCTTCCTGCACATTTTATATTGATAATCAATTGTGATCAGGTGATTTTTTTGATGTTTCAAAATTCAACATAGCTTGTAATATATCTCTATGAAAAGAAGGGAGAAGCAAGTTAGGTCATAACTAATCTAATTCTTTATCTGCTGCATTCAGCCTTTAATGTTAAATAGACAGCACGATCTCAATCCGTTTGTTGCTTTTCATTTGTAGCGGCTTGCAATTGCTATTTAATAATGCCTAAATGAACAAATAATTTTAAAGCCCTCTTTTTACATAGGACAAAACAATATTAAATTATAAGTATACTAATTTTATGTAATTCGTTATAAAATAAACTTACCTATTATAAATTCCTATCACGCCATATTACTTTTCATTTAATTAAAAAAGTAACTTTGCCTCCCTAGGGTGTAAAAAAGTTAGAAAGTTAGTTAATACAGGGATATATGAATTCCCTCTTTGAATTTTATTCGTGTTCAAAAGCAATTATAAATAAGTTATCTCTTTGAATCGCAAGTCTCAACTGTTTGCTCTTTATCGCTTTTTTTTACATTTTGTTCTTATAAAATGTAAACATGTTTTCTTTTATGATATAATTTTATTTAATTAAATAATTTACAATGGAGATAATTGAAGATAAATTAAAATAAAATTATAGCGCGGAGGTCCGCAAGCCGGGCAAATTTTCTTTGAAATGCGCGCTTTCTTGCTCCCAATTTTTGTTTAATTTTTCGGTACATAAGTAATTTGTATTGTACATAGATAATTTTACATTAAAAAAATAAGTTGCGTCTCTACTGCTTAGGTTATTAAATGTACCAAAACATTAAGCAAAAATAGCATTAGTATAAGTAAAAACGCGCGGATCAAAAACTTTTGCTCGCCTTGCGGACCTCTGCGCCAGAATTATTTTGAAGTTATAAAGTTAAATATTGTAAATAAGACGATACAAATTTATCATCGAACCTGAGAACCCTAGTTTTGAGTAGTCTTATCGACTTTAGACTAGGTTTTTTCGATTCTGCACTCCAAAAAACAACGAAAACGACACCCAGCTCGAATCATTTTTTATCGACACTTATTTTAACTCAGCAAAGCGGGAGGTCACAAGAACCTGGTTTTCATTAGGGTTCGTTTCCTTCCCAAGGTTAAAAAAATATGAATCCGTTGAAAGTGTGTTTACAAAACATCGCTAGAAATACATTCATATATACATTCATATATAGGGCTTAAGGTGTGGGACACTCCCATGTTTGTTTTCATGTCACTTTTAGGTGAATCGGATCATCAAAACTTAAAAAAGCGGCATACACACACACTTATATATATTCTTGTATATATATGTAAACGTTAGTATATATATATATATATTTGAGTGTGTGTTGTGATGACAGTAATGTATCAATCTTGATATTTAATGCTTGTCACAATCTATTGATTTAGATGTTTATCCATTTACGTGGATACGCCTATAATGAAATCAATATAACAATCTTAACTGTTTTTATGGGATCTATTCTACTCCTATTAAGAAAACGCTGTCTACATATTTTTCTTCCTTAAAATGTCAAAAAACCACCACCATCTTCAATGGACTTCTTGAAAAAGAAGTTTTTTCCTCAAAACAATTTTCAAGGTGTTTTCAGGCCCATGATACCTCAAGCATAAAAATGCTCTCTTGGCACAGACAGACACACCTTGGCTAATCTGACTCTGTCTGACGCAGTACATTTGAATATTTGTGTTAATAAATTATTTATTCTACTTTGCCGAGCTGAATGTTATCTCGCGGTTCTCTGCTTTATGTCAGATAAGTCTCTTGACGTCATACTCACCAGCTATGTGTGTGTATATGTTGCTATGTGTATGCTTGTGTTTGTTAATATAGGAAATAATCTAGATTTGACATCCAATGTGTTTATCGTGTTTATCACTCGTTTTTTAGTTTATTTTGACTCTTTTCTATTACTTTTTTTATTTGTAGTTTAACAATTGTAGAATAACAATTTGAATTATTTAATTTCTATCAGATCAGCTTACTTATATTCTAATCACTGATCACACTGATTTTTTCATATAAAGTTATTTTTCTATATAATTTCCTAAACTTTTAATGAATATATTTTTTCTTTTAATTTATGTTCTGTTATTTTTTTCTTTATTTATTTTTCTTAAACAATTTAATCTAGTAAATTGTTAAAGAGAACCACCTCTAACCACCTCCACCATATTTTTATACAAATAGAATTTCATACAATATTTATATTTTTTTTCAATTATTTATATTTGTATGGAAATATCATACAAATATTTTCATAGTATTATACAAATAAAAACAGAATTCATGCTTATTTCATTTTAAAAGGTTAAATCAATAATTTAAGCCCAATTCAAGTTCCTTACACTAAGAAATTTTTATATTTTTAACAGCTCCAGCCATTTTTGAGCACGAACACAGCTCATTCAGAGATGCACTCAAAAATAAATAGTCTAAAAAAATTTGTAATGAAAATAAGATGGAATAAACCTATTTTATATATTTTTTATTTCATTAACACTCCTCCTATCTTTTACAAATCTTAAGATAAAAATCAAGGCTTTACCTTTTGTAACTTAGGACGAACTAGATAAACTAGAACTTTAGTTAAACAATGTATTGATTGTTTTTCATGTAATGCACTGATGATGACCGTTAACGGTTGTAAGCCGGCTCTGTTATTCAAATATAATAATGTGTGGAGAGACAAACCCTGTTCTGTTTTTATTCATTGAACTAGAACTATTTTGAACGATTTTAAAAAATGGTAAAGAGATCAAAGTGTTGGCTATAAAATGTTGAAATGACCACAAAAATAGAGAATGCAACCTAGGATGCGAACCTCAGACCTCCAGGAGGACAAAGATAACTACAATAATACTGGCACTTGAGACCAGTACAGTACATTTTCCTGTAATTCCATTCTATTTTTTTTTCAAATTTCGTAATTCGCTTTAAATAAACCATTTTACTAAATAGGTTTTTAAGATTCTTAGAACCAGAATAGCTTTTAAAAAGTCATTATATCGATTAGTTATCTCGTAGGTGAGATGGTATTTTTCAGGAAAATACAAATAGTCGAGTAATTTCGGACCCTGTATCAGATTTAGTGGGTTGTATTGGAAGCTGGAAAGGGGGGACCCATTAGTTAGACCTTTAATAAAAAGCTTAAATTTCGTTTTGCTTCTTCTCTATTATTGTTTATTTTCTTTTGGAATCTAGAATAGTTGTAAAAAGTATTATTTGTTAAATTTTATAGTTAAGACAAGATTGTTTTAGTGAAACCTGTGATATCTTACAAGTACAAAAAGTACAAAACAAGAGGCCTTCAGCCTCTTTGCCGCTACGTGTCGTCGGCGCTAGGGGCTGCTTTGCGGCCACATGGTTGTTGTACTTTATCAGTTCATCATATTACTGGTTTATATAAGTAGCATTCTGCCATGATATAATCGAATTTTCTTTTGTATTTCAGCCCAATCTAAACACATATGAAGATTTGTGATTTCTTGAAATGTTTGTGGGATTATTTTTTTGGGTTAATGACGTCACACATCTTTTTTAAACAATAGGGTTCGGGATTAGCAAGATTGATTTTTGTACCAAGTTTAATTTAGATCTGAGAAAGCCTTCGAAAGTTATCGTGTCCCACTTAAACATCTAGGACAAAAATCGCGTCCACACATACATACATACATACATATATATATATATATATATATATATATATATATATATATATATATATATATATATATATATATATATATATATAATATATAATATAATATATATATATATATATATATATATAATATATATATATATATATATATATATATACATATATATATACATATATATATATTATATATATATATATATATATATATATAATATATTATATATATATATATATATATATATAATATATGTTAAAAAATATTAGAGTTATATGTTTATACTCAATACTCATAGAGGTATCTTACTAAAAGGAGCATAACATCTTTTTGGAGCTCTATGAAACCTTCCCTAAGAATGTGTTAAGGTTATAATAAATTAATCGTTTCCGGCGTTTTGCTCATTGCTTGTATTTTGTATTGTATTATAAATGCTCTATAATATAAATTACTGACGTAATAATTAAGAACACTGTGGAGACAAGATAAATTTATTTATTAAATCTTCACAATATATTATAAATGTTCTATAATATAAATAACTGAATTTTGTATTGTATTATAAATGTTCTATTATATGAATTACTGTTGTTTATTTGATTGTAATTAATTATGTTATATATGGCCTAAAATATAATTATAAGATAATATTATATAATGGCTGTTTGCTGTAGGATTGTGTGTAGTGGGTAATACCAGTATTGGACTAAGAGCGGATGTATCACACATGTAGGCATAGAGAAATTATTACTAGAGGGGCCCTATACGTATAATTTTGAAATATAAACAAAGTAACGTGACCACCTTCGTTTATAAATATAATCAAATAATCAGTACAAAATTACAATAACTTATATACTAGAACGTTAAAACTACAAATCAAAACAGAAACAATGTGCGGGAAGAGAAAAACAATTGATTTTTTATAACTTTAACTCACTCTTGAAGGAGGTTTTAATGAGGTTACACAGAGACCCTGAGAGCCCTAAAAAGATTTTTCTTGCCACTAATTGTATTGACTTTTTATGCCCCCTCTAGTATATATCTCTATGTCTGTAGAGGATAAATCATTCAGATATTATTACTAGAGAGTCTCCATTGATTGAATTTTGAATAAAAAAAATACCCTTGACACCTTCGATCATTAATTTAATCAAATAAACTGAAAAAATTACAGTAACTTAAATAACAGAACGTTCATTATTGAAAAATAATGTTCGAAAAGCCAAGAACTATTTAGTTATTAGAACCTTCACGCACTCTTGTTGTAGGTTACAATAAGTTACATGGAGCCCCTGAGAGCTCCAAAAAAAGTTTTAAGCCCCCCCCCCCCCCAATGTGTGGAAATAAGGTATGTCCCCTCTTGTAATATATCTCAATGGTGTCAATAGTATAATTAACTAATCATTGTTGAATTTTCGCGTATTGTTTGTGTTTTGTTTTGTTTATAAGTTTACGAAGTCATGTTTTTTTAAATAAAGCGCCGTAGTTGTATACTGTTAATTTAATTTTAATAATAATCGAAGGTTTTCAGGTTAATTTTTTTATGATTAAAATTTTTTAAAAAACTCAGGTCTCTCTTGTAATAATACCTCTATTTTTATACTAATTAAACGTTATATCTTATATTCACGAGTATAAATGTAGATTATAATATTTTACGTTATAATTAATAATATTATGCGATTATTTGGCGTATATATAAACGTATAGTTAATTAGTAATAAAGTAAAGGCACTTTTTAGGAAAAAAATTCTAATGTTTATTACTGAACATAATGAGGAACAATAAGGAGGATTCAACTCTTTACGTATAGTTAATTACTTATTTATAAACCACATCAAATCAAATTTAAAGACAGGGAATTATTAAATTTACTAATAATTTCAAAACTTCTTTAAATCAAACGTTCCTAACAACAGTTTCTATAAAAATACAGCTAGGAATGTCAATGGTTGGCTTGAATCTTAAACAAATTTAATTTTTTTTTAGATATAAAATAAGTTACATTAAATAAAATTATGCATGTATTAATTTCTATTACAAATTTTAGTACTGTATTATGTTAAAAGAATTTCTAAACATTTAAATTAAAAAAGGAAATAGTGGCGGTAAAAAAGCTTGCGAAAATTAACGGAGTCATAGACCAATCGAATCGCGTCTTTTCAGGTTTTTTTCAAAGCCCGCGTTTTAAGGCCTAGTTCGCCATTTTAGTTAGCCGGTGATTTAGATCAGACTTTAATATTTCTTTATTAATAATTAATTATATTTATTTATTAACTAGTATGATGTTTTAAATTGTTAATAAGTGCGATATTTATATGTTGGGATAGTTATTTTGCTGAATCATGCTCAAAATTAAAGATAATAATGAAACACCTCCGGTTCTCTCTGTCGTGATTTCTGGATTTTTAAAACCGAATTCGTTTTTGATTTGTTCGTGTGATTGATTAAGATTATCGATAAAATTATAGAGCTGAATTTCTATAAAATTGGTTAGTATTTATATTGTAAGTTCTAAATAATGATCGTCTTTTAGCGAATAGATTGGATTGGGGTGAAGTCATTTTGAGGAGGTGAAAGGAGAAGGGAAGTCTACTCACTCGGTTCCTGTGTTAATAAATGGGGACCTCATATCTTTTGTTTTTATTTTAGAAGGTGTGCTCTCAGCTGTTTTAATCTGTCAGAAATGCTGAATTTCATTCATTTTTAAGAAATAATAGCAAACAATATAGTTATTTTGTTCAGATGTGTGGTTTGGCAAGGGGTTTTACCGTGTTTAACCACCTAGGGGGTTCAACCCCCCGACAGTTATCATGTGGACGGAATTGAACATAGGGTTCAACCCAGAAACTCAAATTTCATGGTAAAAATTACCGTGTGAACAGATGGGTTAAACCCCTAATAGGATTGAACCCTCTATTAGAGGTCTCAACCCCTTCTTGGCACGGGCAAACCCCGCGCGTAAACAAAGTGAATGTAACATAAGGCTAAAATCAGTTGACTGCGTGGGAAAATAATGACTCCCCTCAAAATAACTTTAGATTGGGGGTTTGTATTTGTAAGGAAGTATAGTAAATGTAAAAATGATGGGGTAGGTGGTAGAGACAGTATTCCGACTCCCTCCCTTCATATAGCCCTGAGCAAATTCTGTCACCTCTGAATATCCACATCGCATGACTAAAAATCCTGCCTCTCTGCCAATTACATCATGGGCTATAACAACTAGTTCAAGCAGCTTTCCTATTTTTCCCCCTCATTTGTACCGTATGTTTATAGGTAAAGTATTGTGTTTGCCAAAAAATCCGTAACAGGGATGTTACCGCATTTATCCGTTTTAGGTTTTTTTAAGACCTACTGAGTGGTTTTTACAAAGTTGTCTGTATGTGTGTGAGTCTGTTGTCATTGTATATCTCTTAGTGTATTTATGCTTGAGAGTAGAAACTTTGTACAAAAATCAGTCTACCGCTGTAGTTGTGCTATTTGGAAAATTATTTTTTTTATGACGTCATTAACCCACAATAATGACTCAGCAAAATTTTTGAAAAAAACATGGAAAAATAATGCGATCAGAATAGCCACGTACAAGACTAACATATGTACTAAGTTTCATCTCATTATCAGTACTAGTTCAATTTTTATCAAATTAATTGTGTTCGTTTTTTTTTTTAAATTGTAAAAATCTGAAAATAATCTAATTGAATTGAAATTGGGTACAAGTAAGTACCTTTACTTAATTAATAAGTATACAATGTTTTGTTTTAATATGGCAAGTATATCTATGATTTGTGTTGGATCATAAAAGTTAAGCAGCATGGAGCGTGGTCAGTGCCTGGATGGTGATTGATGGAGTAAAACGAATGTATTACTATCGTAAATACATTTACATACCCCTGCAACCCCTATTTACAACTTTAGGCAAGTTAAAATGTTGTAAAAAGGAGTCTGTGGTTGGCACAGTTCTGACTCCTTCGTTTTAGTCTATTCTTGAATTAAACGTGGCTAGAGTACAGCACTGCTTGTTAATAATAGAAAATAGGTGTATTAATGGCTGGTATTTTAATTTATTTGAGAATCTATGGTTGGTTGCACTTAAGTAAGTCTGTGGTTGCTTGTGTCCATTTTAACATTAATCCATTTCTTGCTTAAGTTTCCTGTATATTCTTAATAACTTTAGCAGTAGCTCTAGAACTTGATTTTTTTATATTTTTAATGAAAATGCACTCAAAGTTAGTATAAACTGTGCTTCAAATGAGTGCAAAAATGCTGTGTGTGCATTGTATAGTCTATGGGATGGTGAAAAATTAATTAACAAGTTGTGACACTACTGCTCAGGTTATGATGAATATACTGGAAATAGATAATTAAGCAATAAAGTACACGTTAAAAAAATTTGCTCAGATATTCTAAGGATAAATATAACTTAGTGTAAACAGTGTAAAGTATGAGTTTGAAACTGGCCTCAGATATTAAACAGAGTTTTATTTATTGTTATCAACCTATCAGGTTTTTCTTGCCGGATTTTATATTTCTGGCCTATTATTTAATTTTCTATTAACTTAGGCACTTTGCCTTACAATTCCTTTAGAACTATACTGAAAATATTTAGGTTTGAATGGAACATTCTTAGCATTCGCTTTGCTCCACTTCAAATTTATTTCACTTGTCCTCTGAATATGTCAATCACCTAATTAGTATTGCAGAATGTCTTAAGGCTTGCTTTACTCTTCCTCAGGCTGTAATTGATATCTGTGAAATTTTCAGCAGCCCCATATAATCATCCACTTATTGACCTGGCTTAATGCTGCTTAACACTAAACT
This sequence comes from Microvelia longipes, assembly GCA_018340805.1. Lineage (NCBI taxonomy): Eukaryota > Metazoa > Arthropoda > Insecta > Hemiptera > Veliidae > Microvelia > Microvelia longipes. The sequence goes on from JACMZG010001908.1 coordinate 13,381,451, forward strand.
ATAGCACACGGTTATAATGAGTTGACAGTGTAGGAAAATATTAATGAAGAACTAATGAGGTTGATCCTATATGACATTTTGGGTTAAACTTATTGGTTCCTCCCATTATTACATATATATTATTATTATATTATTATATATACATATATTATTACATATACTAACCGTATCAAATTAAAAGGTTATACATTATGTTATGAATGTTTTTTCCGAGTTAATAATATATGTTAATGATATCGTAAAAAAATATTATCTGGAAGGCACAACTGGACCCAAAGATTGATTTTTATATCAAGTTTCTACAGCATTATCACACCAGGAGCACTATACAATCAAAGTATAGAGGTCTCCTATGATCATGACAGATCATAACAGACATTTCAGGTGAAATATTCTTACTATTTAACCACATTAATCATTCTATATACCTATGTTATTTTTTTTAAACAAGTTCTTTATTGGCAAAAGTATACAATATTTATTTTGTGTAAACCGGAGCCATATTTTTTTATTGATTTAGGGTAATTTGCCGGGGGGTTAACTTAAATGAGGAAAAGTTTGGATTCGATTATCGCAAGCTATTAAAAATAGCGCTGAGGCGGACCAGTGCGGACAACTCATGAACTAACCCCAATAGCTTTCCAAAAATGACTGATTATATTTTTATATTTAAATTTATGAATACCATGGGGATTCTTGGTATTGCCTTGGATATCTTGAAGTTTGACATCTTGATATAATTTTGTCCGTTCTGTTTTGTATTTGGTACAGTCTATTAGGATATGTTCTACTGTTTGGTCTATTGTGGGGCAGGAGTGGCATGCTGGGGAGTCACTTAGTCCAATCTTGTAGTGATATTGAATGCATCTGGCATGTTGACTTCTTAATCTGTTTATGCAGACAATATTTCCTCTTGATCATTTTGATTTCCAGAACCAAGGTTTAGCGGGAACTATCTAGATGATTTCTTTAAAAATTCTACCCTTTTCTGGTTCTTCGTTGACCTTGGTGATCCAGTCTTCTAGCATTTTTTTGATATTGATATAAGATGACTTGCAGGTATTTTATATCCCGATGATCTTGTTGGATTTTTTGCAAGATGATCAGCTTGTTCATTTCCCTGGACACCAGAGTGTGATTTTACCCATATAAAGTCTATTTGTTTGTACTGCTTGGTCAGTTGGTTCATTTCTTGTAGGATATGCATGTATATGTGATCAATTCCGAAATGAGTGAAATGTTGGATAGTTTTGTAAGTATTCCTTGGTTGTCACATGCAAATAGTGTATTTGTTTTGATTATTTTGTAATGTTTTTATATATGTAAATAAATAATAAATAAAAAAAAAAACTTTATTGTTTAAGATTTGCAATGGCAAACATACAAACGTCAAGAGATTGTAAGATTGCTAAGCTTTCTGATGTAAATATGTTAGTGTACTATGGGCATTAAAAACTTTGACCAATTTTTAGTTGTAAATCATAATATGAGTTACCAGTTTTGTCTTGTTGTTTACCTATGTTATAAATGAGGAAAAAATGAAAAAAATTGATAATGGAAGCATTCTAACATTGAATGTGGTTAAAAAGGATTTTTAGTTTATTTAGGAAAAGTATTTTATTCTGTGTAATCCTCTTACTTGTATTTTATTTCCACTATAAGGATAAAACAAATAGACTCTTACCTACACTGGTGTGTTTTACGTTTATCTCTTATAAATTGTAAACACATTCTGTATTTACGTTTGTGTTTAGTATTTACGTTGGGAGCTATAATTGTAATTTTACTTCCCTTTATCTGCATATGAGAGAAGTTAAACTCAATTAAATGTGCTGTACTTTGTCTTTTAGACTTTCTCTATGTACTTATTTTGTATTTTTAATTTTTGTTTGTTTCAACTCTTTAAAGTGGACAACACTACTAGCTACCAATGTGGAAATCACATTTTTAGTGTATGTGTTTGTTTCAGCACTAACAGATTCTACAAATATTTTTTGTGTTGTTTTGTGGGTGTTGTTGAAATATTTGCTGTTAAAAATAATTTTTATTGATAATAATGATCTCTTTTGATCCGAAGATGTGTAAAACCCAGCAAGTCTATTTTATTTTTAAGTTGTTGTTTTTAATTTGTTAGAGATTAGAAATAATATTTAGCTTGTATGGCTGTGATTTGTTGTTGCTATTTTTGTCTATGGGTTGCCAAAAATTTAAGCTTTACAGCAATGGCTGATAAGAATGGGGTTGATAATCCCTGCCAAAATAATATCCATTCCTATTGCTTTTGCAGGACAATGTATTTCAAGAGTGTTTTCAGGGGCGGACTGGCCATTGAAGACGAGGGCGGCAACTTTCTTTAAGCCCTCAGGCAAAAATAAACTTAAAAAGAAACAATGAGAATTAAAAAAAAATTAAAATATTTGATATTTGACATATTCATAACATTATAATCCAAGGGGCCCAATACTGAAAAGTTGGCCCAGAAGAGCTCCTAGAGACAAATGTTATTAAGTACTTAAAATAATCTCAATTTGTTACCTAAAGTTAGGTCCTTTAAGGCCCCCATTTTTTATAATTAGACCTTTAAAGGTCCTAAATGGAAGACTACGGCTTAAAAGGGCCCTTAACATACTCGACCAGGGCCATTGAGCAGTTCAAAAGAGCGCTTAAGATTAAACATAAAATAGTTTACATAAAAATTTAATTTAAATGAATAAACATAAGTTTATTTTATACTTACTTCTTAATTTTAGTAAATATTTAGTAAATATTTTTTTAAATATTTACTTATTGTAATAGTAATAGTAGACCCATCTGAGAAGCATTATTTTGGGGCCCTGTGAGATGTATGTTTGAGCCTTTTTAGGCCAAACCCTACTCGGGCCTTTTTGGACTCAGTCCGCCACTGAGTGTTTTATCTTCATGAGAATGTAACATTACCACCCTAAATAAGTGGAACGGTTAATTTTATAAAATATATCATCAAAATAATGCAGAATAAACTAATCAAAGAATCCATTATTAACATTGGTTTTTTAATATTATTTTCATCTGTCATAAATCAGTGTGGCAAAGAATTCTATTTATGCACCGGGATCTCTCCCGGTGTGTAACTATATTCACCAGGTACTCATCTGATGTTTTACATGATATTTTACCTGATGAGTGGTGGGGGAAACAAATCAGTAAAATATCAGATTCACATCACTTCCCTCTTGAGATTGTTGAGGTTACTTTAAGGAATTATCACTTATTATTTAAGAAAACCAATTTATGAATAGTACAGTAGACAAAATTAATACACTGAATATAGAAGATACTGTGTTTATATTATAAATCTTGACTCTCATCTGAAAGACGGCCAAACAAAAGTGTGTCGATGAGTGTGTATGTGATGAAACTGAATAAATAAAGAAAATAATTGTTCATGTATTTTACATTTTCGCAATGATTGTAATCTAGATACTGATAAAAGTGTTATGAACGTAGAGATATATATTAGAGGGGTCATAGACTATCTAAATACATTGAGAGGCCTGAAACATCTCTTTGGGGCTCTGTGTAACTTCATTGAAACCTCCTTCAAGAGTAAGTTGAGGTTATGATAAATAAATTTATTTCAGTTTCCTGCACATTGTTTGTGTTTTTATTTATATTTTCAGCATTCTACTATATAAGTCAGTGTAATTTTGTTCTGTTTATTTTATTATATGATAGTCGAAGGTGTTCAGATTATTTTTTTGATGTTTCAAAAATCAACTAATAGGGCCTCTCTAGTAATATATATCTATGGTTATGAATGGCAATGTCTATTCACTAAACAGAATAACTCTCTGCTAACTATAAAAAATATAAATAAATCACCAGTGTTTTATCCTCTAAACAAATATATTTTTCAACTAAATATTTAAACCATGCTGTTTTTTATTCTTTAGCCAAGGGAATAACCTCCATGTATAATTAAAATGTAAATTATTATAATATAAATCAAAAAGGCTAATTTAATAATAATGCTGCCGGTTCTTTATTTTATGGGTGGTTGTTTGAAATTTAACGAGCAAAGTATTATAAAGAAGGTAATTATCAGGTTTATTATAAGGTCATCAGCTCGTCGAGGTGATGAATTTGTTTTTCCCTTCGCTGTGCAATTTTTCTCGCCATGATTGACCTTGATGAATAAAATCAACACCTATGTTGTAGTCATCAGATGTTTTCAACCTATCAGATGTACCTGATGAATAAATTTACTCTCTGTTCTAGTGGTTCCTCTCCCCCTTATTTAAATATCTGATTACATTTGATATTTATATTTGATAAAGGCTCGAGGAGGGTTTGCCGTAAAAGGGCCCGAATTTACATCTCAAGAAGCCAAAGGGGGGTTCCTGTATTGCTGTCCAAGTAGAGGGGCCTACTTTTAACTATAGTAGCATAATTGATCAAAATAAAAAGCAAGCTTAATTTAATAAAATTAAATCAAATGAAATTATTTTATTTAATTAAATTAAAATAAACTTAGGCAAATAAAATAAATAATTAGGTATAAAATAAACTTAAGTAAAAAATAAATTCATTTAAATAAAACTTAAGTTTGTTCATTTAAATGTAATATTTAAATAAACTTTTTGTTCAATATCTAGCATCCTTAAGTACTGATTTATGGCCCTGATCAAGTATGTTAAGGGCCCCTTGTGGCTTCCAGTCTTTCGTATGGGGCCTTTAAAGGTTCAGATATAAAAAAGAGAACCTTCAAGAACCTAGATTTAGGCAACATGAGAAAATTTTAAATACTTAAAAACATCAATTTTTAAGACACATTTCTGCTGCTATAGGACCAAGCATGTGTAGAGCCATCATTGGCTCTAGTCTATTCATAGGGCTGTTAAACGTCTAAGTGTAATGTAATGTGTAATTACATTCTAAGTGTAATGGATAGGGGCCATAAAGATCTAACATTTAGGATATATTTTTAATTACAAAAAAAAAACAAAATATAACTTCCCCTTTTATACTGCATTAAGGCCTTGATCAAGTATACTAGGGCCCTTTTTTCACCTATTCTTCTGTATGGGGGCCTTAAAAGTCTAAGTAAAATAAAAAGGGACCTTTAAGATCTTATATTCAGATGACAAAAACAAATGGAAAATATTTTAAATGCTTTAAAAAAAAGTTGTCCCTAGGAATTATTTAGGCCTTACCTTTGAGTATTAGGCCTCTTTGACTCTAGTGTTATATTATATGTTTATAATAAATAATTATATTTCTTTATTATAAGCTTTAAAATATATAATATGTTTATCATATTGACGTATTAAATAAAATTAATTTTTGGCCGAAGGGCCCAAGGAGGGTTGCTGCACTTGCCCTCACTGGCCACTCCGCCCCTGGTTTCACAATTAAAAACATGGTTTTAATTTATTTAAAGACACTGGATGGGACTGAAATAATAACTTCTTACTTCTTTAAATGACTCTATTTTGCCTGACCCCAGGCATACTCATGTCTACAAACAGAATAAATAATTTAAAATAACGTTAGGATAATCTAACTTAGACTAAAAATCCACTTCTACACATAAATCTCAAACTGTAATGGTAATAATCCCAGTGCATAATACTATATTACGTAATGGTCCATTTTCATGTTTATTTTCAGATATTTGAAATACTAACCTCCCTTTATCTACTGCTGATATACTTTGTTTTTATTTTAATATACATTCTAATATGTTGCAGTAAAATTCTGTCAAATAAGAGTAAATTTATGGTCGATAGAGTTGAGAGAAATAACTCAGAATGATGAATGTATTGAGTAGAAAGTTTTCCATTCTACATGGTGCAGCACTTCATTCTACACCAAGAAGTGATAATTTTGCTTCTAAAAATTATTACGGTAAGATATGATTCTGTCTCTCCACATTTTTTGGAGTCTGACTTATCATTTTAAATGAATGATAAAATAATAGTTCGTTGTTTTTTAATTTGTTTATTATTATTTAAAAATGAGACATTTAATTAGAATTTTTAAATGTGAGGTGATCCTTCATATTAAGTAATAATGCAAGGGCTCAAGTTCTAAATTGTGCAAGTGCTCAAATTGTAAATTGTGCAAGCGCTCAAGTTCTAAATGATGCAACCACTCAAATTTTAAATGATGTATATGATGATTACAAAGTTTTTGTAATCATTGTGGGGCATCTTCAGGGATTTAGGACATGATATAATAAATGAATGCACTATGACTAGACAATTAAGTTTTCTCCGTATAGTGTGTTCTTCTATGATGTCCTACATCTGTGAAGAACTTAGTATTTATCATGTCCATTGATGAGGTCACCAATAATAATCATGTCAATAACTGTGAAAGCCTAAATTGCTTATTGATAATTATAAGGTTGTTTTTTTGGTTGTATATACTTAGTTACTATCTTAGCTTCTTTATAATACACTCACACACATACATACACACACACGCATGTATAAATTTCAATTTAATTAGATTATTTTCGGATTTTCTACAATTAAAAAAAAATATTTAGAAGTCATTTGATAAAAATTGAACTAATGCAGAGAATGAGATGAAACTTGGCACATATGTAGGTCTTATCATGCCTACATGCTTCTTAAACCTTAAATTGATGAGAGGAATTTTTACGCATTGAATAATTAAAATTATTTTTTTGGTTAGCACAACTAAACCTTAAGTTTGATTATTCTACAAAGTTTCAACTCTCTAGCATAAATACACAGGGAGAAATAATGATAACAGACACACACAGAGGTAAATTTGTGAAAACCACTTAGCAGGTCTTACAAACACCTGAAACGGATTAATTCAGGTGAAATCCCCCGGTTTCGGATGTTTTGCAAACACAATACTTTCCTTAATTACGTACGGTATAATGAGGCAAAGTAAAAAGCAGGTTATTCTAACAAGTTCCCAATTAAAACTATGGGAACTTTAAAAAACAAGAGTTTTAAACATAAAATCATTTCAAGTAAGACTTGTAATAAGGTGATTCTAATGTATTATTTCTCATTTTTGGTTATGCGGCCAATATTGTTGTGTTTTGTACCCTTTTTTCTTTCTTTTTTACTTATTATTTTTCTATTATTACATACTTGTTTGTTAGGTTTTGTACTGATGAAGACTTCTAGTAAGTTTAAAAATAATTTAATAGTAAGTCTCTGCCATATCACTAGGTAACATATTGATATGGCGTGGTGTATGAGGTTAAGAGAATGGGGACATTTCGGTCCCGGAGACGATCATGATGTTTAATGATCCTGAGGCCTCTCTCAAATTCATTTAGGCGGTAGAGACCTTAGTTGCAACCAGCAAGTCTGAATAAGACAGCATAAGCTAACCAACCAGTTAATGCAAATTTCCCTTCAGGGGCAGTATAACTGCCAAGCATCGTTAAGTGGTGAGATGGGCAGGGAAGATCAGAATAAAAGAGAAATCATTTTTAGATGCCACAGGAGAGACTTCATGAAAGTAGTCAGCATATGCGAACTACACACATTACTTGGGCAGGTAACAAGGGAACATCTCAGGTACAAGTTGAGATCCGAACTTAGCCCTCTAGATGATCGATTTCAAGCTAGTTATATCCGATTAGGAAAAAATGAAGGCTTCTGATTGGCCTATTGGGAGGTTTAAAGTCAAAATGTCCACACCAATTAGGGGACAGGATAGTGTTTTATACATCTAATTGATAGGCTACTTTGCATTAAGCATAATTAATAATTTTACAGAAATTCAGGTTTTCTGGCAACAGCAAGGCTGCGGGTATCAATATCTTAGTAAGTTCTTAAATGTAATGAATGTCTCTATTGCATCTAAACAATTAATAACTCTGCCATAACACTAGGTACCACATCTTTGTAAGTTCTCATAATATATTTAATAAACAATAACAAATAGCACTTATTGACCATACGTATAGAAAAATAATAAAAGTTATGAGGTTTTGGTCATTTATTCTTGTTTCCTTTTCATTACTAGTCAAAATTGTAATTTTCTATAGTTATTTTCTATAGATACAACCTTAATGTTAAGCCCGGGGCTAGATCTTTGTTTAGTTTGTAGTTCATTCTTCGATAGTATACACAGCTAGCTATGTTTAGATACCTTATCTGTTTCTTTCTGTTAACGGCTTTAGTTTGTTATTAAACACTTTCTGATGAAAGACCTAATCATAACGGTCGAAAGCTTAAATGTTGTTTATTTATCATGACCAAAACCTCATGACTTTTATTATATTTAATAAATGTCGTTATTGCATCTAAGCAATTATTTACTCTGCCATACCAATAGGTACCATATCTATGTAAGTTCTCGTAATATATTTAATAAATGTCTTTATTGCATCTAAGCAATTATTAACTCTGTCATACCAGTAGGTACCATATCTATGTAAGTTCTTATAATAAATAAAATGTAGTTCTTAATAAATATCTTTATTGCATCTAAGCAATTATTAACTCTGCCACAACACTAGGTACCATATCTATGTAAGTTCTCATAATATATTTAATAAATGTCTTTATTGCATCTAAGCAATTATTAACTCTGCCACAACACTAGGTACCATATCTATGTAAGCTTTCATAATATATTTAAAAAATGTCTTTATTGCATTTAAGCAATTATTAACTCTGCCATACCAATAGGTACCATATCTATGTAAGTTCTTATAATATATTTAATAAATTTCATTATTGCAGCTAAAAAATTATTAACTCTGCCACAACTCTACCACTCGGTACTAAATATTTGTAAGTTCTTATACTTAATAAATGTCCCTAGTGCATCTAAACCATCATTAAATCTATTCTTAATATACCAAAAAATAAATACAATTCAGTAAAGTAGATTAAATAATTAGTAACTTGTTAATTGACTAAAAGAGTTAGGTTTATTTTGACTAAAATGACAATAAAAAAAAATCATTAGTGAATAATTAAGTTTAATGTAATTTTAATGACTCTTATAACTGTAAAGATTTGACCTTTTATCAGTCTAGATTTTTTCTCATAACACACACAAACACTGATATATATATAACAATTAAACTTAAAGTTAATCTTTTTTTATTAACAAAAAGAAATATGCTTTTGTAAAAATATTATTGTACTTATAATTTTTTGGTGAAAATAAAGAAATTATTATTATTATTATTATTTTTTTTTTTTTTTGTCAACGGAGGGGGAAACGCGACGGCCTCTAGACAAAGATTTATCCCTCGGAATCAAAGCAGCTAACACCCCTAAAAGGGATGGCTCCTGATCATCCGAAGGTTCGTCACCTTCTTTCGGTGACGAAGCCTAGCCCATGGCACCGGTCCATGGAGTGTGGGGACTGACCGACTTCTCGACTGCCCAGCCGGTACCGTAGCAGCGATTGTCAGCCTTACCCCACTAAAACATCTAGAGAGGTAAAACCCCTCCGCCAGGCGCATACCCCCAATTGGCAAGGAGTATTGCACCTTCGCGTGACTAAAAGTCTCCACCACGTCCCAACACATAGTCGGCTAACTTCTGACCAGTGAGGGCGCGGCTTCTCTGACTTACCCTTCCTCCCACTTCCTGCTCCAGTCAGAAAGAGAGGCTGAAGACCCATCGATGGTGGATGCTTCGTTGACTGCCGGTGTAGCGATGAAGTGCCTCCGAGTGCTCCAAAGACCAACGGCACCTAGAACAGAAAAATTGCCCCAGGGGGAACCCGCCCATGTGGTGGACCCACCAGTCCATCCGGTCGCCCTGAAGCTCTCCCGCTCTTCCCACCTCCGACATGAGAGAGCTTTCAGCCAAGGCTTCCAGACGACCAACGATCCAGCCGGGCCGCAATACCCCCCGACACAACCTCCCATTCGCAGCACGCGCTAGCCCCGTCACACCCAAAGACACTAAAGATGGAAGATGTCGCTGAAGAAGCTGATGGGTCTTACAGGGTAGTTAGGTCCAACAGAGTTTCCAACCGTGCCTCCCGTGGGAGCGGACTCAACGCCGGTTTAACAAATGACCGGGAGAGCCCTGACACGGTTGGCCTGCCTGCGCAGCCTAATGACTTCACTAACCTAAAGACAAACACTAAAGCCTAATATCACAGAGTTCGGCCACTGCCTCTCGCAAGAGAAACTCATACACCGCGGTTTGAACATATTGCCGGGTGATGATAACAGTGGTCGATCCTAAACTAAACACTGACTAAACCTAAAATAAATACCTCATCCTAGTTAAAACATATCTACATGACCTAGCCTAATATCACAAAATGCCGAGGATAAGCCAGCCGGTTTTAACAGATTGCCGATTATTATTAACAGATTACTATTATTAATACAGATTATTATTAATACATAACAGATTATTATTATTAAATAACAGATTATTATTATTATTATTATCTAAATATTTTTTTTTAATTGTAGAAAATCCGAAAATAATCTAATTAAATTGAAATTTATCTTATATTTATTATATATCCTTTTATATAATAATAAATAAGTAATTTATAAGTTATATAAATAAAGATTTAGGTCTTCCGGTGGTGACCGCGTCAAGTGGTCTTCCGGCAAATTAAAGCATCTTGTGCAAGATGCTTTAATTTGCAAAGATGTGCGAAGCGAGACTGGAGTAGTGAGGATGAGCTGAGCATACTGAATCTGATATGGTGAGGAAAAGTTGTGGGGTACCCTGTACCCAACTTTTCACCTCATTTCTATGATGATTTCTATTTTGTAAAAATGTAAGAAACTCAATAATAAGAGTAATAAAACAATAGTTTATCGTTAGTTACACTTTTAGAATTCCATTTCAAAATTCTTAAGTAGGCTTATATTACAAAAATTTTGTTTTGTTTGAATCATTTAGCTTTTATTGTGATTATCTTGAGAACAATTACTGAAATTTATAATTAATAAAAGAAATTACTAACAATGAAAAACTGATTGAAGACTAGATTGAAAATAAATTGACTCAAATCAACCTAAGTATTTAAATTGCTCACAAATAATAAAACTACTCGAGGACTCCTTAAAATATTGAATAAAAAGTTACATATACAGGTTTAAATTATGGAAAAAGCTAATTGTATTAATATTATATTACCTTAGTAATGGATTTTCAATGGTTGGTCTCAATTATTTTAACTTAACCATAACCAAATTAAATATTAGGATTTGTGCCTTCTCTAATCACTAGGAGTTATAAAAAATCAAATGTGTTCTCTAAGTCTCTAACAGTTAGAGATTACAATTGTGATCAATGAAGAAGACTCAAATGATAACTAAATAATGCCTCACTGCCTCTGATGATAACCTTAAGTTATGCTGTTACACCTCACTGGCACTAATGATGACCTTAGGTTGTGCTATTAGCAAAGAAGTTGACTCTAATCCTAATTATATAACTTCTCACTGCTACTGATAATAACCGTATGTTATACTGTTACACCTCACTAGCAATGATGATGACCTTAAGTTATGTTGTTAGCATAGAAGTAGACTCAAATCCTAATTATTTAAACTTCTCACTGCCACTGATAATAATCGTAAGTTATACTGTTACACCTCACTAGCACTGATGATGACCTTAAGTTATGCTGTTAGCATAGAAGTAACTCAAATTCTAATTATTTAACTTCTCACTGCCACTGATAATAACCGTAAGTTATACTGTTACACCTCACTAGCACTGATGATGACCTTAAGTTATGCTGTTAGGATAGAAGTAGACTCAAATCCTAATGATACAACACCTCTCTGGCGTTGATCATGACTGTAAGTTGTTTGAAAGCAGATTATGCTGTATTTTAAGTACAAATATATCAGTGAAGACACTGATTTTGTATTGTGTATTGTCATATGCGTTGTGTTTCTTTCATAAAATATTAGTGAATGTTCATAATTTTAAAACTTAATTTGTAAAGCTTTTTGCTTTATATTCACTGTACGTTTTTTGTTGTTGAAAAGACTGATTTTAATTACTAAATGTTACCTAGAGAAATTTAATTATAAATATTATTTCATAAAATAATATAAAGGAAAACATTCCTTTCATTAAACTGCTGGACGGTTGTTGAACTTTATTTGATATTCTGCATAATGAGTTTCTTCTACAGGAATAGTATAGATAAGGGATTATATCATAGATGGTGCTAGTATAAATGTTCTTATAATATCGGGAGTCAATTATTAATAATATTACCAGTACAATTTTAGAAAAAGAACTTTTTGTGTATTATGTTAATAGTTTTAATGCTCAGTAATTAAAAATAAGTATGTTAATTAAAATTAACATGTTTATGTTAAAATGATTGATTTTTCCACACTTTGAATTTCTTCACTAGTTGTTTTTATTTTTTGTTGGAGCCATTCACAAGAGCTCAAAGAGCCACAGACACGGATAGTACATAATCATTGCATTATTTGCCAACTCTCCGTTAATTTTGAATGAACAGCTGTTATATCTTATGTATAACTTATGTATAGGTGACATAATATAACAATATAAACCAGTTTTAAATTATAGCATTAAAACTCCAAAATGAAGACATAAATAGAGAAAAACCGACTGTAAAACATCAATAAAGAGAACAGGAAGAATAATAAGAATTAAAAAGAGAGAAAAACAAGGTCTAAATAAAAACCATTAAGTAAATAAACAAAACAGTTTTTAGTAGCTTGAATGAAATAAAACTGAAGTAATTTAGACTACTAATTGACTAAATCTTTGAATAGATTTTTATTTATGTCAATAAATAAACTTGAAATTAAATATATTTGTGATCAAATAATTGTTTGACATCTTTTTGATTTTTATGCATTGCTGTTTTGTACTCATTTTAATTATTTTTTGTTTGTTTCCCCCAAAATTTTTGTTAAAAAAAATTGTTAGGATTTTTTATGTTGAAAAGACTGATTTTAAATTTGTTATAGATTTATATACATGACAATGAATGAACTTAAAACTAAAATATAGTTTTGTATTTTTTTGTTTTGTTTTAAAATTGCTTTCCTTGTACATACTTGAATAGTTGTTTGTATTTGTTTTTATTTTGAATTTGCTCTTAATTTTTGTCGAACAAATTTCTAGTGTTATTTTGTGATTCTTTTTCAGTGGTAAAATTAAAATTACTTACAAACTAAACCTTTGGTTGGTCCAATTAGTATTTATGTCATTAATTTAACTCTTAAGTTTATATATTTGTGCAATTTTGGTTTATAAGCATTAAATAGTTTATTACTAGTTAATTTTTCTGTTGATTTCTGTTGTGACTGGAAGCTGTAACCTAATAGAGGCAGTGGTTTCCCTACTTCAAACCTGAGGCAAGAGAAAACATACAATAGGGAAAGTCTGTTGTTTACTTAGATGTGGGTTTTTATTTGGTTTTTAATGCAGTTCCAATTCTTTCGTTTGTTGTCTTAAAGTTATGATGGATGATGTTTTTGAAGTTAATATTTTTAGGTTTATTTATAAGGAGCAGAGATATTTTTTTTTATAATTTATGAATATTATCTGGGATTTATTATTTTGTGATTATCATATTTTCCCGAATTTTTAAGCTAAGGATTCATTATTATTTTCTGTATTTCAGGTGTATCAGTTTATAATTAATTATTAAATTATTATTATTTGAGTATAAATAATTTGAGGAAGGTAACACTCTTGGTGATCCCTTATTGAGATAGGGTATTATGTTAGTGGTTATATGATTGGTATTCTCTCATTGAGGGAGAGTGTTCTGTTAAAATTAACCAATCACATTTCTTCCCTCACTGATTTTTGGTAGTCTATCCACTGATTAAAACCAGTCAGATAATAGGTTTGTTGTGGCTTACCTTAGTTCATATGTTTTTAAAGAAATTAGTTATTCATGTGGGGCACTTTGATTTATTTCAAATATTATAATGTTAATAATATATTATTACTATTATAATATTCTACAAACACGATTAATAACAATAACTCTACTTACTGTACTGCAGTGTGTTACAATTACTTCTATTTTTTGCAAAAGTAATTAATTAGAGTCAAACAATTCCAAACATTATTTTAGGGATCTTCAAACATAATAGGAAAAAGCAAAAGTAATGAATTAGAGTCAAACAATTCCAAACATCTTCAAACATAATAGGAAAAAGCAAAAGTAATGAATTAGAGTCAAACAATTCCAAACATTATTTTAGGGATCTTCAAACATAATAGGAAAAAGCAAAAGGTAATGAATTAGAGTCAAACAATTCCAAACATTATTTTAGGGATCTTCAAACATAATAGGAAAAAGCAAAAGTAATGAATTAGAGTCAAACAATTCCAAACATTATTTTAGGGATCTTCAAACATAATAGGAAAAAGCAAAAGTAATGAATTAGAGTCAAACAATTCCAAACATTATTTTAGGGATCTTCAAACAAATAGGAAAAAGCAAAAGTAATGAATTAGAGTCAAACAATTCCAAACATTATTTTAGGGATCTTCAAACATAATAGGAAAAAGCAAAAGTAATGAATTAGAGTCAAACAATTCTAAACCTTATTTCAAGGAAACTCCATACATAATGAATTAGAGTCCAAAAATTCCAAACAATATTTCAAGGAAATTTAGTACACTATTAGTAAAACCATAAGTAATAAAATAGGGTAAAACAATGCCAAACGTTATTTTAAAGAAACTCCATACAGTGTAGAAAAAGCAAAAGTAATGAATTAAAATTAAAAAAATTCTAAAATTATTTCAAGGAATTCTAGACACTAAAGCAAAAGTAATTAATTAGAGTAAAAAATTGAAACATGACAACTTACACTTTTTGACAGAAAATAAGAACAGAATGATAAAAAAATATTTTCAAATCCTTTAAAACATTTTATTTTATAAATACGGGCCTTCGGCCCGTAGCCGCTACGCGGTCTCGGCGCTTCGCGCCTCGTCCGCTCCGCGGCGTCGGCCCACCGGGCCGCTTCGCGGCCCGGGGGCCTCTCAGTGGCCGCTTTGCGGCCACATTGTTGTTGTTTTGTATTATGTATGGTTTCATTATCGTTTCTTGTTACATGGCATTTTGCCACGTATTTAGCGAATTTTCACAGCCTCGTTTCACAGGCCCGCTTCGCGGGCCTGAGAGGCTTTCTTGCAAATTTGATTTGATTAATCCTCTATTATTAATAGTAAGCAATGATATTGCAGTTAACAAGCCATATAAAAAATAATAATTATATTTAAATACATAACTAATACGTTTTTATAGAGGTATAAAGAATACAAGAAATCAATTCACACGTTGCAACTGTTGGAGTAACCTTGTATAAAGGGTAAGAAAAGATTATAGTTTCATCTTTAATCAGTTTTAGTTATCGTAGTCCATACAAAAGGGTATTAACTCTTACACACATTTATGATTGTTTATAAAATTTAAAGAAAAATGTCAAATTTTGTTTTGTAAACAAATTGTTTATTTGAGTAAAATCTTAAGGTTGAAAAAAATATATTCATGATTATTTAAAATAAAAATACCGTTTGCGTCACTTAGGATTGTCCGATTGAGCTGAAACTGGTCGCATTCGTTTTAGAATAACTTCGACCATATAAAGACTACTTCGATGTTCTTCCTCTTTACGGGTCTGCTTAGCTCGGCGTGGTTCAGTGGAAGCCATTTTTGCCCTGTCTCTCTGGGACAGTAGGCTTACCATGATGGAGCAAGAGTAGAGGTCTCTCTTTATACTATATCCCACCCTCTAACACTACTGAACCCAACAGATATCGTACGAGTCTTTGACCTAGACGTATACATATATACAAGATTATATATATATGTATACCAATTGCGCCATTTGTGATGGTTCGATTGAGCTGAAATTGGTCTTAATCGATTCAGCTAGCCGTCTACCTAAACTAGATACCTTGTTTTAAAGCCATTTTAAGTTTCAAAAAAAAATTTTTTTCATGACGTCATAACTTTGGTTGATGACGTCATAATGTTTTTATAAACAATAGGCCTCGTAACCTCCTCAACATCTCGCGATTTGCAAAGTTTCGTTTCAATTTGAGAACGCCTTCGAGAGTTATCGTCGCCATACGAAAGGGTAGAAACTCTTACATACATATATATATATATATATATATATATATATATATATATATATAATATATATATATATATATATATATAGGGTCCTTTCAAGAGAGACACCCTAATTTTACATATATACTAATAATATCTCAGGAGCGTAGGTAGGTTTCGGCCTTTCGGCGTTCACCTCGTTGGTGATCTGATTGAAGGTAATAAAATTTAATAAAAAACCAGAAATAATTTTAATTACGTATTTATTCAATCTTTTTTCGTTATATTTAAAAATATTATTAGACCCATGCACAAATAACGAAAAATCGTTTAAATGGAATGTTACTAAGTGAGGGCGTGACCAGACAATATTTCGTTATTTAATGTTTTTTTGGAATTTACATTTAAGTCCCATTAATCGGACACTACTCTAAGTTTTACTTAACTCGAAGTGAAGAAGCGAAGAGAGAAGAATTCTAAGTTTCCAATCTGGGAAAAATCCACGGCGATGCCGAATTCAATTCATTATCTACTCGTAATTAATTTACTCGTAATTTAATTAAATTGCTACTTGGCCGTCCAACTTCGCGGTGACTCAGTACTTATATCAAAGAATTTAAATTATTAAAGAATTAAATAAATTTATATGACACACTCAAAATGATGCAATTCGGGGATTCCACCAAGCGGTAGAACCATCCGGAAGAGAATGAGGCTCCCCCCGAATCACGTACCGGCGTCGCTTTCCCCCACTCACCAAAAAACCACGTGGAGAAAGCAGCGTCCCTAAACTCAACACAAGGAACAGCGTAAGCGCCTGGGTAGGGAAGACGCGCCAATTTGACCGCCAAAACATGAGTTCAAATACGAATCTCATAATTTGCCCCTCCAAAAGAAATGGAAATTACAAACAGAAATTTACATTTTAAAAAAAAAACATGAGTAGATAACAATTTGAATTATGCCCTTCACTTACTTAAAAATTTATCATTAAATCAAATTTTGAAAAATTTACATAATAATTCAGTTTTATCAATTCGCGGTTGGGTCATTATAGTGCTTTACAATTTTTAATTTAGCACTATTTAATTTACAATGTACATAATAGTTTTACAATTTTGTTAAAAATGTTTACATCATGTTAAATTACAATGTTGAATGGTATAATAATTTTAGATATAATGTTAAATTATTGTGCTGTGTCATGTGACTGAATACGTAACTAAAATTTTAAAAAAATTATCATTAATAAAACAAACAAATAATAAAAATGTACTGAGAGATGTTAATGAAGAATAATAATTATAATAATTCTGAGTGTGTGCACAAAATAATGAATTTATACTTTCAATCTTATCTTATCTTATTAAGGTATTTTATTATGATTAAGTTATATTCTTTTATTTATATTGGTAATTAATATGTTACATTATTATTCCATTCATGTTAAATTATATTTATATGTGATTTGTTATATAAGTTTTAATATAATTCTTTATTTAAACATTTCTATTGAGATATAATTAATATTAATTAATTAATTAATTATTATTTATAATTTCTTCCTTCTTTAAATTTTTTAAGTTATAATTTTCTTGAGCTTATATTTTCAATTTATTCTATTAGAATTTTAAGTCACAAATTACTAATAACATCATTGTTACAACTTAATTAATTTACCAGAATCAAACCAAATCCCTTTAGATTTCTTTTACATCGAGATAAAACAAACAAAAAGGAGATCTTAAGTTTAGAAATTTCATTAACAAGATCATAAATCCCTTCAGATAAGTCGGAAGTAGAACATGAATCCTATGATTTTTTTTTTTAACAAGACATTTTTATACAAATGCTTGTGTTTCACCTTTACTCCCAACTTCCTCTCTTAACTCATAACAGAGAAACTGTAATTTTATCAATAAGTATTTAACATGTTACATTATAAAAGTTTAATATAAATAAAACAAAAATTTACATAATGATTAATTTTCATTATAAGTCAGAATTTTAATTCAAAGAATAACTTTTATTATAAAATTTACATAAATTTTAATAATTTAATATAAACAAAAAAAAACAAATCAAATTCTTCTTCACCTTAAAACGAAGTTTGTCACAGCACAGCAATTAAAGTGATAGTCATATTACAAAAAAAATACAGAATTATAACCTTAAGAATATGCTCATTTACATAATGGCTCATTAAAATTTAAATCTTGTTACTACAATAAATCAACATAATCAGATCATGGATCTTTCAGTCACAATATAGCTACAATTTACAATCAATATATTTAAATACATTGTCAACTTATATCATCTTTTCAAAATAAGGTCGCATCATCGAGCCATGGAAAATTCCTCTAATTAGGGAATGGTCCTCTCTATTAGCAAGTAATGATCCTCGTTCGTAAGTATCTAAAACAATATATGGGCCCTCATACCTGGGCATGAACTTAGCATATTTCTTCTGATCCTTTTTACTTACATTGAGTTTCCTAACTAATACAAGATTTCCTATGTCAAATTTTACAATTTTCTTTCTTTCATCACATTTATGATTTTCTAAATTTCTATTTCTAGAAATACGTTCTTTTATTACATCATTAAGGTTATCACAGTGCTTTAAGCTATCCCTGACAGGGGCTAAAGATGGGTGATTCTCCCATTCACGCATGGTTTATACCAAATTGGGCTTCTATGGGTGTCATTTTAGTCGTAAAACATTCAGTAGCGTTAAGACTGAATTCAATATCATTCAAATGAATGGGCCACTGGTCATGGCGATCCTTCAAACATATTCTTAATTTTTCCACAATGTCACGGATTGATCGTTCAGCTCTGTTTGACTTAGGATGTCTAATAGGAACAAAAAGGGTTTATATCAAACTTTTTGAGAAAATCAATCCATTTGGACGATCGGAACTGACGACCATTGTCAGCAATTAAACATTCAGGCTGACCAAAGTTTTTAAAATAGTCTTTTAAGCACACAATAGCCTGGGCAGTAGTTTCACGTCTGATAGGGTATGTTTTAACAAATTTAGAAAAGGGATTTACGATTATGAAAATATATGTATATTTCTGGGAACCATACGTGGAAATGGACCGCAATAATCTACACACAATAATGATTTAAGTCTTTGGGTATTAAAGCACAGGATTTTTGATGGTAAGCCCTCGTATCAATTTTTTTAAATTGACACGTTTTACAAAATTTTAGTTCATTTTTAATCCTACCTTTAAGGTTAGGGTAATAAAAATCTTCTTGTACAAGTTTCCGGGTCTTATAGATCCCACAATGTAAAATTTACAATGTAAAATATTAATTATTTGGTCAACTAGAGCTTTGGGCAAAACGAGTTTCAACCCATCGTTTTGTTTTACATAACAGAGATTATTAATAATGGTGTACCTGTGAGAATATCTGGATAAGTTCTTTTTAATATTACCTACATATTCATCTTTATTTTGTAATTCCTCTATGTTTCCTAATAGACGACTCACCAAAGTTTTATTAGATTGAGATAACACAAAAATCGGATACCCGTCCGGCTTCACGAAGTTCTCCTTATCAGCACAACTTTCTACGGGAGCAGGGTACCTAGACAAACAGTCAGATACAGAGTTAGATTTGCCCTTTATGTAAGTTATTTTTATATCTACCAGTTGTAGGTAGGCAATCCAGCGACACACTCGGTTGGAAGGATTCACAATTTTGAATAGACTTTCTAAGGCTTTATTGTCCGTAAACACAATAGTAGTGTTTTTAGAAGCAGTGAGGTATTCAAACCATTTTTTCACTAAGAACACAATCCCTAAGAGTTCCAACTCTATAATTGAGTAAGATTTTTCACTTTTAGTAATCCTTCTGGAAGCAAACTGAAGTACACGAACTTGACCATCAATAATTTGGTATATTTGACCAGCAACAGCCAACTTACATGCATCACTCATAATGTAAAAGGCTGATCAAAATCGGGATACTGCAACATTACCTTATTTAGAAATAAATTTTTAATTTTATTAAATTGCACATCAAGTTCATTTGTCCATTTAAACTTATTAGGTTTTTTGCACAAATCATAAAATGGAACACATTCTTTTGCATAATCTAAAGTGAACCTTGAGTAAAAAAGGGTCAAACCTAGAAAGGAACGGACGTCTTTAACATGTTTAGGTTTGGGAAAGTTAACTATAGCATTGATTTTATCGGGTCAGGGTACAGCCTTGGGTATTAAATATAAAACCTAAGAGTTTAATTTCGCCAGCCAGGAAAGTAGATTTTTCTAGATGTATGGTTATACCCACATCTTTCATTATACTCAATAACTCATCAATTACACTCAAATGTTCAGAAATGGTTGCAGATATTATGCATATATCGTCAATGTACCGTTTTATTTTTCTTTTTAAATGCTCAGGTAGACAGTTCGAGAGCTCTGTCTAACCCTGCGCCACTACATGAATGACCAAAACAACAGCGAGTATATACATATGTCTTACCCTTATACATGAAACCCATATACTCTTGGCATGACTCTTTCAATTTTACCTGATGGAAGCTTTGTATCATGTCTATCTTCGTTATATATTTAACATTAGACAAAGTTCCGACAATTTCTTCTATACCCCGAGGGCCTTGACGGTCTAACTTAGTCCTAGCATTAATAGTTCTTAAATCTAAACATAATCTCACACCATGGTCACCACGCTTCACAACTAACATTGGATTAATGTATTGAGTTTTTGAAGGTTTTATGACACCATCATTAAGTAATTTCTGGATTTCAACTTCAACCAGAGGAGTGAAAGCAGTTTTAATGGGGTAATTTTTACGAAAGAAAGGCGTTTTATCAGTTACTTCAAATTCATATTCATAGTTATTGATACAACCAATGTGATTACTAAAAACAGATTGATTATTTTTCAAGATTTTAATTAAATTTTCTCTATCAGTAGTATTCACACCCTCTTGACACACAAGTTTCTCAATAGTCTCACTGACACTATTCAACTTAACATTATTTAAATGACTTACAGTCTTATCAATTCTTGGTGTAGAAGACTGATAAGAAGTAGAATTTACACATTTTTCTGTATGTATTTTGCATGAATTAAGACCACAATTAAATTTAATAAATTGTTTTTGAGGAAAGTTAACCTCAATTTGACTACTTTCAAAGTTAATGTTGACTTTGTGTTCGTTTAAAAATGGAACACCAAGTATGAGTGGAATATTTAATTTTTCAATAACAAGGAACATAGTTTGATATTCAATATCATTAATTTTAAAAGTCAAACAAACTTGGTTCGAGACAGGAACTTTTCTCCCAGTGGCAGTGTATATAAAACATTTTTGTATAGGAACACAAATTTTACTAATGTCCAAATTTAATGAATTAAGAGTCTCAGTTGAAGTACAATCTACCATAGAACCACTGTCATATATAACTTGTATTTGACAATTATTAATTGTAACAACACCAGCAGGAACTAGCTCACATTTAGAAATATTTTCTTCATTTAATAAATCATCAGAATAAGAAGTGAGATTACAAATAGATACATGACCTGTATTCAAGGAGTGTGGATGAGGTTCTCCTGTACTGCTGTGATGTAGGGCTGCCAGAGGTGGGTGTGGCTTAGCCTCACAAAACTTCCCTACACAACTTTCCCTCACTGGAGCAAAATTTTCCTCACAGTCTGGGTTTGTCTCTTTAACCTCCTCACTCGAACTGCCAGCTTTACTATCTGCGGATGAAGCAACAAAATTTGTGCATAAATATTCAATATTATTACATAAATTAACCTGGTTATCGGGTATTTGTAAGTAACCAGGAACAGTGCCCCGATCTAACTGTTCCTTGGGTAGTTTTCCGTTTCCTCATTCTGATCTGAATTAGCTCCTTGAATACAATACACTTTATCTCGTTGGTTGTTAGATCTATTTTTTTCATTACCTGAGTCAGACGTCGGCTTCCGGTCTTGATGATGTTCTGATGAACGCCAGTTTTTTGAAAAGTCCCTCTTATTTTGTTCTGAGTTGTACCTCCTATTATTATTATAGCGTTCTCCTGAATAATTATTAGAATAATTACCTGGGTACCTGTTGTGGTTATACTGCCGGTTACCATGCTTATCCGGTTGAAAAGATACTGACACCTTCTTATCGTCCTTATACTCAGTGTACTTACGTTTAGTTGCACTATGGTTAGTTAACAAAGATATTGACTCACTCTCATTATTACCAAAACGATCGTAGTCCTTCAGCAGCACTATAAAATCAGCTAAAGTATCAGGCTTCCTCATTTGGAACCATAACTGAATTTTAGAATCAAAATGTTTAACTAATTTCCTCACTATCTCCCTTTCTGATGGAGCTCCACTAAGTGACCTGATACGTGCAAACATAGAATATACATACGAGATCTTATTATGATTTTGATCCTTGAACTTACCGTTCTCAAGCTGATCCCTTAAGCTTTCTTGTCTATCAATAGACCAAAATTCACGGAGAAACATCGATTTGAAGTCAGAAAAATCATTAATTGATGGCTCATGGACTAGATACCAATAATATGCTTCATTTTGCAAGTAATTTTTGATAATAGTTTTAAAATTCACTAACTTTATCTTGAGATATCTTCTTCTCCAGATGATTTAAGAAACTGATTGGACACATCTCTTTCTCAGAAACTGAAAATTTCAACCTTTTGGGGTTCTACGTAATTTCTTGGCAATACAAAGATTTCGTTACCATTACTATTATCACATTATTTGAACACTTATCAGTTAAGGATAGGTTATCACCATTTACAATCTCAGTTGACCCAACAGAGAGGATAACACCTGGAGGCGAGGTCGAGCCATTTGACTCGGGACCACTTGATCTTTGAGAAGCTATAAAATCATCAAGTAATTTTTTATAACATTAATAAGTTGTTCAAGCTCAGTAATTTTTTGAGCTTGCTTGGAAAGTAAATCAGTTTTCTTTGATAAACCAGTAAATTGCTGGGAAAGAGCAGATAAAGTATTGGATACTTTTTGCTGATACAGGTTATCCTGCTCAAGTTTATGTTTGTCCGCCTCTGCCCTTCTTGCATTATCCTCCTCCATTTTATTTAATTTCTCTATAATAACATCCATAGTAATAGTTGTCTTAGATCTTAGGTAGTAAGAATTCAGTTTGAACAATTTTAGATAAGTACGGATACAAGGTTATACAAATTGAACTAAGGTTATACAAATTGAACTTTGAAACATACAACAACGAAACATTGAAGATTCACTGTACCAAGGGTCAAAGATTAATATCACCAACTTCGCTTACCACGTCAACACAACAACCAATTTAACTTTGGACCATAAACCGGGCAAAGACCAAATCGCCCCACGTTGGGCGCCAAATTATAAGGGTCCTTTCAAGAGAGACACCCTAATTTTACATATATACTAATAATATCTCAGGAGCGTAGGTAGGTTTCGGCCTTTCGGCGTTCACCTCGTTGGTGATCTGATTGAAGGTAATAAAATTTAATAAAAAACCCAGAAATAATTTTAATTACGTATTTATTCAATCTTTTTTTCGTTATATTTAAAAATATTATTAGACCCATGCACAATAACGAAAGATCGTTTAAATGGAATGTTACTAAGTGAGGGCGTGACCAGACAATATTTCGTTATTTAATGTTTTTTTGGAATTTACATTTAAGTCCCATTAATCGGACACTACTCTAAGTTTTACTTAACTCGAAGTGAAGAAGCGAAGAGATGAGAATTCTAAGTTTCCAATCTGGGAAAAATCCACGGCGATGCCGAATTCAATTCATTAAATTAATTTACTCGTAATTTAATTAAATTGCTACTTGGCCGTCCAACTTCGCGGTGACTCAGTACTTATATCAAAGAATTTAAATTATTAAAGAATTAAATAAATTTATATGACACACTCAAAATGATGCAATTCGGGGATGATTCCACCAAGCGGTAGAACCATCCGGAAGAGAATGAGGCTCCCCCCGAATCACGTACCGGCGTCGCTTTCCCCCACTCACCAAAAAACCACGTGGAGAAAGCAGCGTTCCTAAACTCAACACAAGGAACAGCGTAAGCGCCTGGGTAGGGAAGACGCGCCAATTTGACCGCCAAAACATGAGTTCAAATACGAATCTCATAATATATATATATATATATATATATATATATATATATATATATATATATATATATATAATATATATATAAACTTTTTTCGGACATATATTTTTGTTATCAGGAAGCCAATAGGAACCGATTCCACTCACTCCCACCCTCAACTTCCGTCATCCGAACAACCTCATAAGCGTCATTTTCATTATGAAAATTCGCTAAAAAGCAAAATTTATTTTATTTAAATACTATTTGCTTGTTACATTTCCTGGGTGTCTTTCGCACAATTCTATTGTGTTAACTATTCAAGTTTTTGCAAAAACTCAGTAGTACCAAATGATAAAAGTCATAATTAATTATTTATTGATAATATATAATTTTTACACAATTCATAAATATATTTAATTTGATTATTTGTTTTTTAATATATTTTAAATAAATTAAATTTAGTTTTAGTTTTAGTAGCTTAGAAGGCGATATGTATTTCTGTGGGGGGATAATTTCAAATAAGGGGCTTTTGCCCTCCTAGCCTACTCACTCTTAAAATCGCCTATGCAATAAACCCATTTAATAAAACCTGAAATTTCCATTTAAAATAAATAGAATAAATTTTAGATAGAAAGATATTTCAGAATCTAGAAAAAAGTTAGATTTAAATAGGTTTATAGATTAATATATAAAATAGATAGAAAAATAGATTTATATTTTTAATTGTTTCATAATTTCAGAATATATTCTGGTTTTCTTGAAAGATACATTTTGGTTGAACTACCATTGTAGTTGTTTTTGAATTGCTAAATAGGGATTTTTAGACTAACTTGAGGTTATTAAAATGTGTTAATGTTGCAAATTAAAGTATTAATATTATATATTAAAGTTAATTCTATTTTAAAATACAATAACAAAATTCAAATTATGTGAATATAACCGTTAGTATTCAGGGGTTAACCTTATTTTAATCTCCAAAGATGTTATTAGAGATATTGTTAACTCAGCTCTGTATCCATTATTTTATTGATATGATTTCCATGTGGCATTATAACTGACCCATAATGGCAGCTCCAAAGGCTGCATCACCAGCATTACAGACTTGTACCTCAAACTCTTTGTATCTCCTTTGGATTTCCTGTTGTAAGATTTGATTTCTGATCAAAGCTGAACCTGTTGTGTAGATCTTTTTAACACCACAATTACTCAACATTTCTTTCGGAAGCAATTCCTCCAGATTGGATATCACCCCAGCACAAGCTGAGCGCATCAAATCACCCAAATTCATATTCCCTTGTTTGATGTTACTTATGGAGGCAGTCTTGTGAGGGCAGTGTCTTTCACCTAATAATGTCGGGTCTATTATTAAATCCGTTGTCAATGTTTTGGATCCCTCTGAAAGAAGAATTTCCCAAATTTGATCTGAAATATAAAATTTCACTTTATTATTATTATTATTTATAATAATAATAACTAATAGTTTATAATAATAATTTATTAATATAATTAATAAAGAATAATAATAATAACACTTTATTATTATTTTTTGTATTTACTTATTTTTTAAAACAATGTACATCTTTTACTAAAATATAATAATTTGAACTTTTTTTTTATTAAAGCTAATAAAAAAGTTGTGACCTTATAAAAAGATTATAAATCCTTAGCTGTATAACATATGTTTCCTATGAGTTAATGTGAATCATTCGATGCTGTCCTGTATTTAAAAAATCCTATAGTTAAATGCAATGCTATGTAGTATGGTTCTTCAGTGTTTCTTTATTCGACATTCATCCAATGTTAAGTCAAGCCATTAATAATATTAAGTGATTAAACAGTTCTCCAGATTTAGCATCCTAAATATGACTTACAATTATATGCTGTCATGATCGTATAAAATTGAAGTAATTGATGAATTTAAAGCTAATTAAAGGAACGAAGAAAAGAGTCTCTCTACAAAACAATAATTTATTCAAAGCACTTTCAACCTAACATGAGGCCATCATCACTGTCTATTACGACTCACCGACATCGTCGAGTCGAAAAAGAAGAGAAGGAAAACTGCGAATTCCACAGTTTAACTTGTATTTACCTTTAATGTCTTTCTCTTAGCCGTTTATTCTTTCTGTTATATCTGGCACTGATGATGGCCTCGTGTTGGTTGAAAGCGCTTTGGATAAATTATTGTTTTGTGGAGAGACTCTTTTCTTCGTTCCTTTCATTATGAACAACTCCACTGGTGCTCATTCAAAATCAATTTAAAGCTGTTAGGTTATGGGAGTGGATTTATTACTATATGGAACATTTTATAAACCCTGTGTTGTCTAACTTTTTCTGGCTAAAGTATTGTATAAAGCTATGATCATCTAAGCCAAAGAAAAAGAAAATATACATTTTTGTTGTGGTTTTGAAAAAAGTTTAAAGCATTAACCAGATTAATATTAAGATGTGGAATTAGCTTATAAATAAATAGAGTTTGTCTTTCCATATTGAGTTGTTATTATTAGCCAGCTTGAACTGTCCATCAGTGATGATGACTATTAAACCTAGCTTTCAACCTGAACTGTCATCATCATGATGATGACTATTAAACTAAGCTAGCTTTCAACCTGAACTGTCATCATCAGTGATGATGACTATTAAACTAAGCTAGCTTTCAACCTGAACTGTCATC
This sequence comes from Microvelia longipes, assembly GCA_018340805.1. Classification (NCBI taxonomy): domain Eukaryota; kingdom Metazoa; phylum Arthropoda; class Insecta; order Hemiptera; family Veliidae; genus Microvelia; species Microvelia longipes. The sequence goes on from JACMZG010001908.1 coordinate 13,408,323, forward strand.
ATCAGTGATGATGACTATTAAACTAAGCTAGCTTCAACATAAACTGTCATCATCAGTTTGTTTGGAAGTGATTGAGGTTGAAGTCAGAGTAAGTATTAAAGTCAACTGTATTCATGTAGATATGTTGATAACGGCACAGTTCAAGGAGGATAGACAGCTCATATGACTCTGAATCCCCCTACCCAGTTCATTAAGTTCTTGAAATATAGTGATTGAAGGTTTTTTTTAACATGATTCTAAGTATGAGCGCTAGAGGAGTTCATCATGATCAGAATAATAAAATAAGTCTCTCCACTGATGTATTTTATTTAAAATAAAGCATAACTGGCTTTCAACCAATTAAAGGTCATCATCAGTGCCGGTGAGATGTTAGGATGCTAGGTTTTGAGTCTTTTCTTATTGTTGACTGGTATAAGACTCAATTTATATTTTGAGATCTCAATAGAATAATTTGTCTTATACCTGTCAACAGTAAGAAAAGACTCAAAACCTAGCATCCTAACATCTCACCGGCACTGATGATGACCTTTAATTGGTTGAAAGCCAGTTATGCTTTATTTTAAATAAATAATACATCAGTGGAGAGACTTATTTTATTATTCTGGTCTTTTTAACATGTTTTTGTTGTGCCAGATTGTTTAAAAGTGGTTTTAAGTCTGGGTCAGGTAGCAGCTTATATTTTATATTATTTTAAATTATTTTGAAATTTTATAAGTTTTTTTCTATGGTTAGTATTATGTATTTCAAAGTTATGTATTTGTATATGATGGGTACTATGTGGTTAACACGTACCTTCTGTCATAACTAATCCAAATTTACTCATCCATGATTTTATAGTAGAGACTAAGTAAGCTAGAAAGTTGCCTCCGTTCAACCCTGCTCCTACAGCCAGTACCCTGTTTCCAAAGTAAGGTCTGAACTCGATCCTACTTGTGTTCTCGTTGGTTTGGAAGTGATTGAGCTTGAAGTCGGATGGTAGTAAGAATGTTAGCTGTATTGAGGTGGATATGTTGATGATGGCACAGTTTGTAGACTCTTTGTCGTGAAGTATAGATAACACAGATGTTTCTAAATCCCCTACTGCTCCTCCTTGCATTTATTTTACAAAATAAAAAAAAACAGTGTTAAAAATACTTTTTTGTGACAGACTTCTTCGCTCCTAGGACTAAAATAATACTTTTTTGTTATGTATCAACATTTACACAAACCCTTAAGTTCAATTGTTTAAGTTTTTATATTAAAATGCCAAAAGATTTATATGGACCACTGTCAGTTCAAATTGACAAGCTTTTAGTACCACTTTAAGTTACCAAAAAGTCGAAAAAACCACAAAAATTATAGAAAACCAAAATTACGGTCGTTGAAAATTAAATTTCGAGTAGGGTGTCGTTTTCTATGTTTTTTGGGCTCTGAGTTGAATACCAGTGGTCCGGAGTCAATACGACCACTCAAACTCAGGGTACCTGGGTTCAAATCCTGGAAGGAACGGTAATTTTTTATCGTTTTTTTTTTCCTTAATATAAGTTTACAACTAGAAAATAATTCTGGCGCGGTGGTCCGCTGTCGGGCGAATTTCATTTATTATGCGTGTTTCCGTGCTAAACAACTCATTTCTTGCTTATGCAAGAACCATGCCCATTGCGTGGTTCCGGTTCATGCTTTAGAACCTAAGCAGTTACTCAATTGTCAAGCACTGCTCGTAACTCATTTTGTCTGTATTTTTCAAAGGAAATGCGCTAAATCCTTTAAAGATAACTGATTAAGCTTAAAGATAAGTAACTATGCTTTAAACTAGTGCAAATAATAGTGCGTACATCTAATTTTAGAGGGATAGTTTTGTACAACCAACTGGATAATTATGCGCATTTCCTTTGAAAAATACAGACAAAATGAGTTACGAGCAGTGCTTGACAATTGAGTAACTGCTAGGTTCTAAAGCAGAACCGGAACCACGCAATGGGCATGGTTCTTGCATAAGCAAGAAATGAGTTGTTTAGCACGGAAAACACGCATCCAAAGGAAATTCGCCGACATGCGGACCACCGCGCCAGAATTATTTTATAAATTGAGTAAAAACAGAAAATAATTTAATTGAGTTGAGATTCTGTACAAGTTATACCTATACATAATAAATAAGTACACGAGTTATATAAGTAAGTTATATAACTCTATTTATTATTTATTAATAATTAATAAATAAGTTTTGTTCAATATGAAGTATATATCCATGATTTTTGTTGGATGAGTGTGATGTGTGCTGCACCATGATAAGTGTGTTCAGTTCTGTGTGGGTAACCTCTGAGAATGAAACGGATGTAATTATTATCTGAGGACGAGCGAAGGGAGTCCGAAGTAGGGAGGATGAGCGTAGCAAATCCGATGTGATGAGGAAAAGTTCCGAGGTACCCGATTTTTTATAAAAATATACTAGGAAAATATTCTAATTGGTCTTTTACTTAAAATGCATCTTAAACATAGAGATCTGATTTTCGGCTTCAGAATATTAACCTTTCTCTGTTTCCCAACCTGTTTTACATTATTTATTTTCCTCATACTAACCAACAACACAGGTTACAGGTATGTGACTCCATGATTGAACCAGTGTCCCAGCCTTGACATCAGAGTCTGTTATTGTGGGTAGAATGTTAGTTGGAAAATCTATTTTCTCTAACAAGTTGGTTTTCCACTGCTTGTTATCAGTATTATAGAATCCCCAGCTAGATGCGTTCTGATCTGTTATTGTTGGTTTGCTTGTAGTTCCTGTTAAGATTGCCACTAGTAAATCCTGTTGCATAAATAAAACACCTCTGATCATTATGTGACCGAAATTATTCTCTCATACACCCCATAAAGTGGCACTAAATGTATCTTATAAACATGCTCGCAACATGTCATGTTGAGCCATCGATTTTTTCTTTTTCTCTTTTTATTCCGTAGGTATATAGGAAAAGTATTGTGTTGGCTTAATAATCCGAAACTTGAATGTCACCGGAATCATCCGTTTTAGGCGTTTTTAAGGCCTCCTGAGTAGTTTTTGCAAAATTGTCTATCTGTATGTGTGTGTGTGTGTGTGTCTTGTTGTCATCGTACCTCCTAGTGTCTTTATGCTAGAAAGTTGAAAACTTTGTATAAAAATCAGTCATAGGTGCAGTAGTGCTGTTGGGGAAAAATTTGTTTATGACGTCATTTACTCGCAATAATGACTCATCAAAAATTGCGAAAAATTATAAAACGCGGAAACATAATGCTATCAGACTGAGATTTGTCAAGCGTGTAGCCATTTATAAGACTAAAATATGTGCCAAGTTTCATCTCATTATCAGCATTAGTTCAATTTTTATCAAATGACTTGTGTACATTTTTTAAAAAATCGGAAAACAATCTAATTGAGTTGAAATTTGGTACAAGTATATACCTTTACGTAATAAATAAGTACACTGAGTTTTGTTTCAATACAAGTATATCCATGATTTGTGTTGGATCATAAATGTTAAGCAGCATTGAGCATGGTCAGTACTGTATAAGAGACATCTGAGAATGAAGCGGATGTATTTACAATCTGAGGACGAGCGAAGCGAGTCCGAAGAGGTTTTGCAGTATAAATGTAACGAATTGTATATTTTGAGGACGAGCGAAGCGAATCCGAAGTAGGAAGGATGAGTTTAACGAATCGGATGTGACGAGGAAAAGTTCCGAGGTACTCCTATACTGCCGACTTTTTTTTGTTGCAAAATATGCTGTTGTCACAATATAGTCATATTATATGCTTGTGATACCTAGTAATGTTACAAGCAAAATTCTATGCTGCGTCTGGGAACTTTTTCATCATTGGACATTCATCATTATTGTTAGCTTGACATAATGTGAATATATTGTGTCTTTACGACAAATAGTGACATATCAATTTGGGACATCATATCTCTCTGTTATCATAGAGATATGATTAACAGAGATATTGATTGAATTTTGACACATCGAAAAAGTAACCTTGATACTAGGTGACAGTTAACATACACGCATAAAATAATACTATATATAGAAGGAGCTCAGGGCCGTAAACACAATGTAAATTCCACTGATAACACGAAAGCCGGTTGACTGGTGCAACTAAGTAATGCTGCCAACCTGACAACAAAACATTATTTTAAATATTTGTCCTAAATATCTAGTAATGAAGAAAGATCGTAAAGAACAAATATAATAACTTAAAACCCTGCTGAGTATTTAATAAAACCGGTCTTAGATGGCAAAAAGGGTGGCGGAATACAAGAATCTACATTTAGTTGACGAGGGACTACTTATTATATATCATTTTAATAAATACGTTAAACTACAATTTAAAATGCTTTAAATATTGTAATGCACCGATATTTATATTAGTATTTTATGAATAGTCAATCATTAATTAATAATAGATCATAATAATTCAGCAACCGGAAGTATTGCCAACTTTTTTTTAGAAAATTGTATATTGTTAGGGTTGCAGCATTACTTAGTTGCACCAGTGAACCGACTTTCGTGTTATCAGTAGTGCTCCTTCTATTCGCGATTCAAAGAGATAGTTGTAAGGTTGGCAATACCAATGGCAGGAAAACGAAAGGGTGATCAAAAAATTGTTTATCATAGGAATAGCATGGGAGCCGTTGAAAATTCTTCTTTTATTTATTTATTGTTAGTTAATTTGTGATAAATGTGATGAAAATTATTAGAACGACATCGGTACTAAAAAATTGCAAATATTTCGTAGATAAATATTATGATAATTCCAGGATTTTAAATATAGAATCAGGCTCTTATCACTACAGACTTGGATTCGTCCGATTTAACCCAGAAATAATAAAACCTAAACGAATAATTTAAACAAACATTTTACAAAAAGTGAATTTATTGAGTTATTGATTATTTTAGTGCATAAATAAAAATGATTAATAAATTAAAACACCATTACAGTGAAAATCTGCTTCTTATCAGTTAATTTAAATACCTGTTACAACTAATTTAAACAATTTAATGCAATTAAATGGTAATTTGTGTGTTTTGTGCAAACTAAAATTATTGAAAGTAACATTAATTAACAATAAATAAAATAAACACTATATTATGATCTTCATCTTCTTATCACTCAATTTAAATACTCGTGACAACCATTAAAACGCTATTTTTCAATGAAATTGTGATTCTACTGAGTTCATACGCCCTAAAATTAGTTAAATTAAAGCACTTTGATAAAAAATTTAAAGAAATAATCGTCACAAATAAGAAAAACCAGAAAATCCCCATAAGGCCTTTAACAACGATCACCCTTTCGTATATCAATTTCTTATCAGCGACGGTGGCGCTGCTACGGACTTTGAATCGCGGAATATATAGTATTATCTAAGCATACACGCCTTAAAGTATATTGTTCGCCGACGTGTTGCGATCTCTAGCGGATGGGTGTAGGTACTACTTTCAAAGTCTAGGAGGTGGTGAGCTCTAGTAGACGACAATAAAACTACACACCCGTGTTTAAAACGAAACCGCGAAAATTTAACTATAACAAACAGCGCCTAGCACTATTACGCACTTTGGCAACACTCTTATTTTCCAAATAACAAATTAAACACTACATTGGAAAAAAAATGATTAAGAATTAAACAAAAAAAAACACACTTCATCTGGTCCAAAATATAACAAATATAATTATTACAGTCATAACATAAATATAAAAGCAAATCATTAATTATAAATTAATTTAAAAATATTAGAAATATAATTATAAGTATTCAAAAATTAAAAAACAAAAATAAATGAAATAAAAGTGGATAGTGGTGGTAGCATTTGGCAAAGCGGTGCCGAAGACCAAGAAGAAAAAACAAAAAAACATAAGAAGATGAACAATAAAAACAATTATATTCTCTCTTACTTCATAAAACAATTATAACTACAAACCAATTTAAGCCTGCAATATTAAGTTTAAGGTTCTAAAAAATTAGAAGTAAACAACAACAACAACAACTATTACGCACCTGGGAACGAGGTGTTGGAGATAAAGGATGGGAAGAAGGATTATTATAATTGTTATAACAATAAGGGAGATAACATAAGGCAGTTTAATTTAAATAATAATAATATTGACTATAGAAATAAGTGAAGTGTATTTTAGAATGAAAAAAAGAGAGTTTAAAATAAATAATATTATATAAGCTCAAAAATAAATATAGAAGTAAGGAAAATAGGAACACTAAATATGAAAAACGAAATAATGATAGATCTACATATATAAACATATAACACAACATATACACATTTATACGGATAATTGAAATCGCAACACGTCAGCGAACAATATACTTTAAGCCGTGTATGTTAACTCTACCGGCCGGTCACCTGGAAACCTACAGCTAACCTAGCTGAAGAAATATATACGTCAGCGTTTAATAGTTATTTAGTAACTAAAAACGCGATAACTAACTGTTTTAATATTATATTTTTTAATAACGCGTTTTTACTGATAAGCATATCGTTATATTCTCGTAGAATATATTCTGTTAAGTTAAAATATTCTGTGATATCTAGGACATTGTATTTCAAGAAAAAATAATGCAAAGGAAAAGATAGCGACGCCATCTCAAATCAACTCGAGTCGATTGGAATCGACTCCGAGTCGACTTTTAACCTAAATCGATTTTAGGTCGATTTTTTTTTTAGTCGACTCGTATGAAGTCGATTTAAAAAAAGTCGATTCGGCACATCACTACTGGACACCTTTAACAATTAAAAAAATTAAATACAGTAACGTTACACAGGAACGTTTAAAATACAAAATAAAGCTCCAACAATGCATGGAAAGCAGACAATTGATTTATTATAACCTTAACTTACTCTTAGAGGAGGTTTTTAATGAGGTTACACAGAGCCTCAAAAAGATGTTTCAAGGTTCTTAATGTATTTAGGTAGTCTATGTCCTCTAGTAATGTATCTGTTTGGGGAATACAAAAATGTTCATAATGAAAATTCATTAAAAGGTTTTCAGACCCTTAAGATTTTTAAGCCAGAGATGGTATGGCTTTTCTTATTCGCGATTCAAATGCCTTTATAGCGCCACCGTCGCTGATAAGTAAGTCCTTATGGTTTTTTTATTTGTGTCGTTGTAATAAATTTATGTAATAAATTATTTTTAATTATTTTTTGTTTCGCTATTTATTTAATTAAGAATATATGTTAATAATTTACCTGAATAGAACTAAAACGTTTAAAGTATTAGGTAGCATGTATCTATTTAATATTTGATGATTGTCATTTGTTAAACATAATTATCTATGTTAAAAGGACAACTTAATAAATAGGGAGTTATGGTGACGCATGCATGTATAACGTATTAGCAAGGTGTATGTAAATGAAGTGTGTGTTAATGAGTCTCACTGGAGGGGAGGGGGGAGGTAGCCCGGAAAGACCGGTCTCCCCTCAAATCTCAAACCACCCTCCAGCTAAGTGCTTAGTTAAGTAACAGATGAAAATTAATGGAGACTTAATTACTTTGTAACTTGATAGGAGTGCAGTTTAAATAAATCTTTAACATTAAATATGATTAATTTAAGTTTTTAAAAAAGAAATTGTTATTATTTTTCTCATTTATGCCGTAGGTATTTAGGAAAAGTATTGTGTTGCAAAAAAATCTGAAACCGGGATTACACCTGACTTATCCGTTTTAGCTGTTTTTAAGACCTCCGGCGTGGTTTTTACTAAGTCGTCTATATGTATGAGTGTGTGTCTGTTACTATCGCATCTCCCAGTGTATTTATGCTTGAGGGTTAAAATATTGTTCGATCTTAAAAAAAAAATCGATCTTTACGTCTAGATGTGCTATCCGGGAAATAATTTTTTCGACGTCATTAACTCGTTCTCAGTAGTGACTAAGCAAAAATGTATGAAATTGGGAATATCGATCGGTTTGAGATTTGGAACACATATAAGACCAATCTATGCGCTAAGTTGCGTCTCATTATTAGCATTAGTTTAATCTGTATAGTTTTATAGTCCAAGAGCCAGGCCTGAATAATATGACTCATTTTGTACTACCACAAACCAAATTTTTCTGAAAGTATACCTTAAATTATAAAGGAAAAGCATAGTCTGCCTATCCAGAGTGGAGCCCTTCATATGAGTACGCTCGCTCAAATATTAGAAAATCGCACAAATTCCAGTTTCTTGCAATAAGTGGTTCCCTGTAGGTCGTATGCGAAACATGAAGAGAATATTTTTTAAAGCCGATAAAATTTCCTATAAAACGAGTGTTTTTTCGTCTAAATTTGATAAATACAACTTAATTTATGACATTTGTTAAATGGCCAAAAGCATGCACACACAAATCCAGTATTTTTCCAAAGAAATTCGCCGACTTAGCATAAATTAACCATTTTGTTTAGTGTTTTCGAAAGTCATAACTTTGGTTGCTGATATCAGATTTTGATGATTTAACACTCGTTTTATAAATCATTTTATCATCTTTAAAAATGTTCGTTCTCTTTATGTTTTGCACACGACCCACAGGGAACCACTTATTTCAAGATAACTGTTGTCCTATTTTATAAAATTTTATTTTAAAGTTGTCCTATTTTATAAAATTTTGAGCTTGCGCAATCATATGAAGGGCTTCATTCTGGATTGGCAGACTGTTTTTTCTTCATAATTAAAGATACATTTTCAGAAAAATTTGGTTTGAAGTAGTACAAAATGATTCACATTTTTTCAGGTCCGGCTCTTGGACTATTATAAATTTTCAACATTTTTGCTGAGTCATAATAGCTGGTTAATGGCCTACAAATATTATTTCCCGAATAGCATAACTAGACCCAAAGATTGATTTTTGTACCAAGTTTCAATTCTTTATCATAATTACACAGGAAGCTACGATGATAAACAGACACACACACAGGCAGACAAATTTTCAATAACTACTCACAAGGTATTTAAAACATCTAAAACGGATAATTTACGGATATCTCAGTTTTGGATTTTTAGGGCAGGCTCAATACTTTTCCTATACACCTATGTAATCAGGTTCGTATACCTATCAGGTTCCTAATCAGGATCAATTCCTATAAATCAGGAAGAGTAAAAGATAAATGTGACAATAACCTACTTGTATTGTACCGCAGTGGGTGAAATGTTGAAACTTGTTTTTATCGTATCTCTGTAACCATATCAGTGTCGGTAAACCAAATCCAGAGTTAAGCCTGTCTAAGGTCCCGGTGTCTGGTAGGGAATCGAGGAATTCTCTGCTGCATCTTCCATCCTTAAGAAAATTAAGAAAACTTAAATGTTACATTTTATAATATCTGACCGGCTGAAGTAAGAGCAACTCATAGATAGGAGAGAGTATACATAGATGGGTCTCTTGAGCTCAAAAATAAGTCTTGCGTAGAACCAGCACGTTCAAGCGGTGTGCCTCTGACACTTTTTTAAACTGCTAATTTTATTGCTTTATTTTTCAATATTAAAAAACAGTAAAAAATCGCTAGATACATGACAAAATGCAATGTCAATAAATACTCAAACAAATAAACTGGTACAGGGTACCTCGGAACTTTCCCTTATCACATCAGATTCGCTACTACAGCGATAGACCGATTTTTGTACAAAGTTTAATAATAAAACAACAAAAAAAAAATAAAAAGAATGTGATCGAGAAGCGGGGGACTTTGCCGAGGGAGGCCACAGCAAGGTCTCCGGGGCTCGAAGCGGCCCGAGTAGCCGACCCCGCGTAGCGGCTACGGGACATCTATTTATTATGAGATTCGATAGCTGGAAAATAATGATGGTCGTTTTGAAATCATTAATAATTATGATGATTTTGAATCAAATAATTATGATGAATCAAATAATTATGATGGTTTTAATCATAAATATATGATGGTTTGAATCATAAATAATTATGATGGTTTTGAATCATAAATAATGATGGTTTTGAAATCATAAATAATTATGATGGTTTTGAATCATAAATAGTTATAATCGTTTTGATATTATAAATAATTATGATCGTTTTGTAATCTTAAATAATTATGATGGTTTTGAATCATAAATAATTATGATGGTTTGAATGTGATCGTTTGTAATCTTAAAAAATTATGATGGTTTTGAATCATAATAATTATAATGTTTTTTGAATCATAAATAATTATGAATGTTTTGAAATCATAATATAATTATGATGTTCTGAATCATAAAAATTATGATGGTTTTAAAATCATAAATAGTTATGATCGTTTTGAAATTAAAAATAATTATGATCGTTTTAGACGAGAGTTTAAATGCATTCATTCATTCTTTGTCACTATTAAATTCTAAAAAGTGACTGTAATCATGACAAGAATGGGTGTTTTCTCGAATTACGCTGCACTCTGTCTGATTGTAGGAGAAAAATCTACGAGGATTAAAAATCTACTTACTTGCCAAGTAATTAAGTTTGTGGTTTGTCCATCTATAATATTAAATTTTCCTGTATGCCACACATGTGGTTGCTCTCTCCACATCACTACTCCATGCATTTGACCACTTGTTCCTGTATATATTAATCACACTTCAAGCACCATTTTCAATTAATTACTTGGATAGTTTTTTAAGCTTTATTTATTACAAAGGGTAATAAAATAAAATATCTACTAAGGAATCTTGGTAAACAAACATAGATAATCTTAACGATAAAAAACTTAAAAGATAAAAAATAACAAGTAATTATTTTTTGTGCCCACTAATTAATTAAAAATATACATAAATACTGATAATCATTTTAAAATTTTCTTTGTTTCAGGTAAGAGAGGTTTTAATTATCCTTTGAAAATGATTGGTATGATTTTGATTTATAATGTTTTTTTTTTTTTTTTTAAACAAGTTCTTTATTGGCAAAAGTATATTAATGTTTTATCTTTCTCATAAATAGTCTTATTATCTCTAGCTTTTATTAGCCATAAAATGATACCAGTGGTGAATGTTTGCATTCTATTCATGAGTCGGCAATAGAGGAGACTAAGAAGAGTATTTTAAATTTTTTTCTAGGGGGCTGCTAAGATTATATAATTTAATTTAAAAGTGGGGGTCAAGAACAGTATTTAGTTGTATTTGACTGGTGGTAGGTGAAGGAAATTTTTGCTAACATTTTATTCCAATTAATTTTAGAGTCAGAAGGAAAAAGACATGAATGTATTTCATTTAAAGGAGGAACTTACGAAAATATTTTTTATGAAAAAGAGGCACTTTGAAAAGATTTTATTTGAAAGAAGAGACTGAAAGAAATATTTTGTTGCAATTTAATTTAAGAGGAAAGGCTTGAGGAATTATTTAATTAAATTTGATTTTGAAAGGAGAAACTTTAAGAAAGTTTTTTATTTCTATTTGATTTTACGAAAAGATACTACTAGGAAATTTTTTTTACTTCAATTTGATTTAGAGAGGTTTTTAGAGAGACCACCAAGGAAGTTTTTTATTTGATTAGAGTAGAGACACCAAGGACGAGAAGTAGAGACACCAAGGAATTTTTAATTTGATTTAGAGAGTAGAGACACCAAGGAAGTTTTTTAATTTGATTTAGAGAGTAGAGACACCAAGGAAGTTTTTTATTTTAATTTAACTAGAGAGTAGAGACACCAAGGAAGTTTTTTGTTTAAATTTGATTTTAAGAGGAAAGGCTAATAGAATATTTTAATTAAATTTGAGAGGAGAGACTTCAAGGAAGTTTTTATTTCTATTTGATTTTGTGTAAAGATACTGCAAGAAAGTTCTTTTATTTCAATTTGATTTTAAGAGAAAAGGCTTATAGAATGGTTTAATTAAATTCGAGAGGAGAGACTTCAAGGATGTTTGTGTTTATATTTGATTTTGCGAAAAGATACTGCAAGGAAGTTTTTATTACAATTTGATTTAGAGAGTAGAGACACCAAGGAAATTTTTTATTTCAATTTGATTTTAAAAGGAAAGGCTTATAGAATTATTTCATTAAATAATTAAGGGGAGAGACATCAAGTAAGTTTTCTATTTCTATTTGATTTTAAAAGGAGAGACTGCAAGGAATTATTTCTATTTTAACTTGATTTAAGAGGAAAGGCCTATAAAATTATTTGATTTTGAGAGGAGAGACTTCAAGAAAGTTTTTAATATTTTAAAGTTATGTTAAGAGGAGAGAGTATTTTTTGATGAGTTTTGGTAAGAGACTAAAATGATCTAAGTCACAGTTCACAGGGGGGAGGGACTTGCGTGAGGAAGTATTTTATTTGAGAGATGTGACTTAAAAATATTGTTAAAATTTGGTGTTAAACTGGTAAAATTAACTTCTTCGTTAACAGCATTATACAATTAAAGAAAAATATTTTCTTTTCAATGTATTATTTTTTTTTAATTAGAAAATTAAATTAAATTCCAATTATTTAATTGGAATAAATTTGAGATAATTACGGCAGACCTACTCTCCAATATATATCGATAATTTATATTCAGTAAATGTAGATTCCGTGTTGAATTGATTTGTTTCCTAATGAAGTCTCTCAATCCAACATAATTATTGTTATTCAGAAAAGTTTTTATTATTATTAATTATATAAATTTTTAATAGACTTAAATAATTTTTATTGATTTCTCTTAATATTATAATTATTACTAAAACCATTAAATATGTATTTTTTGTATTAAATAAAAAGAATTAAACATGTATCTTTAGTTATTGAAAGACTTTTAGCGAATTTTCCTTTGGAAATTCGCCTAATGGGTAGGCGTCATGGCGAATTTGAACCTCGGACCACGACACAAATCCGTTCAGAGTCCCTAATGACGAAAAAAATACGTTTTGCGAGACTTTATATATATATATAATATATATATATATATATATATATATATATATATATATATTATATAATTATATATATACATATATATATATATATATATATATATATATATAATATATATATATATATAATATATATAATATATACATAATATATATATATATATATATATATATATATATATATATATATAATATATATATATATATATATATATATATATATATATATACCACATATGTATTTCTAGACACTTTCTTGTAAACACTCTATCTTTCGAACGGATTAATATTTTTTAACCAAACTTGGTAAAAAAAATCAACCTTTGGGAGACACGAACCCTATTGAAAACCAGGTTTTTGTTACGTCATTACCCGTTTGCTGAGTCAGCGAAAATTTTCAAAAAATCGGCAAAATTCAGGGTTAATATTTTTCGCCGCAAAAAAGGTCAATGTCTATGTTTTTTGAGACGCTGAATTGAATGTAACCGATCCAAAGTCGATACGACCACTTTAAGTGACCTAAAAGTCGAAAAAACCATTGTAAATTACCAAAAACCAAAATTTAGGTCGATAAAAAATAAATTTCGAGTAGGGTGTCAATTTCTATGTAATTTTGGGCGCTGAATCGAATGAAACCGGTCCGATCGATACGACCACTTAATTACCAAAAAGTCGAAAAAACCACAGAAGTTAAAGAAAACCAAAATTACGGTCGTTGAAAATTAAATTTCGTTTTGATGTTTTTTGGGCCTCTGAGTTGAATGCACAGTGGATCGGAGCAATTACGACCACTCAAACTCAGGGTACCTGGGTTCACATCTGGGTCGATCATTTTTTATAGTTTTTTTTACTTAATATAAGTTTACAACTAGAAAATAATTCTGCGCGGTGTCCGCATGTCGGGCAATTTCCTTTGGATGGGTGTTTCCGTACTTTTACATTATATAAGTTACAAAGGAAATGCGCTAAAACCTTTAAGCATAAACTGACTAAGCTTAAATAAGTAACTAAGCCTTTTAAACTAGTGCAAATAATAGTGCGTACTTCTAATTTTAGAGGCATAATTTTGTAAAAACTGGATGATTATGCGCATTTCCTTGTAAAATACAGACAAATGAGTTACGAGCAGTGCTTGACATTGAACTGCTAAGGTTCATAAAGCTGAACACACGCAATGGACATTTGTCATGCATAAAAGCAAGAGAAAATGGGTTGTTTAGCACCGGAAACATTCATTAGATGAAATTCGCCCGATAGCGGACCCACCCGCGCCGGAAATATTATTTAGTAGTTGTAAACTTATATAATGTAAAAAAGTACGGAAACACCCATCAAAAGGAAATTCGCCCGACATGCGGACCACTGCGCCAGAATTATTTAATGATAAATCGCCAAACATTTTGAAAGCATTTCGCTGCGTAACGACTTATTGGCGGAAGGTCTTTTGTTTTGTTTTTAATTTATATGCTATAGATGTATATTGCTAGAGGAGGCATAGCCTATCTCAATACATTGAGAAGCTTTAAATATTTTATGGGGCTCTCAGGGGGTCTGTGTAACCTCCTTTGGGAGTGAGTTAATGTAAAATAAATTAATTGTCGTGCTCTGACACATTTTTTTGTATTATATTAGCGATTATAATTTTGTACCGTATTTTTTTGTTTATATTTATCATCAAAGGTGTTCAGGTTATATTTCGATGTTTCAAAATTCAAGCAATAGAGTCTCTATTAATAATATCTCTGTGATTTGTTCTTATGATTTTGTTTTTTAATAATTTGAAAAGGTGGTTTCGGCTTTTCTCTTGTAATTTAGCTCTTTTGAAGACTTTGATAACAATAAACAAATTATTAAAAGTTTTGTAGTCATAAGCTTAAGTTATCAATCTATAGGGAAGTCTACTATGTATAACTCATTATCTATTGCACATTTCATTTATAATTTCTTCTTTTCAATAATAAATATTCTTTATTTATATAAGTTTACAATATTTATAAGTTGAATGATTCAAGTAGATTTCATTCAACATGTTTTTTTAGAATTTTTTAAGGTGATTCAATTCGATGTAAACAAACAAAACGCATTCACCGGTTATACTTGATTTTTAGCTACTTTCAAAGGAAAAAATGAGCTTATAGATTGGGTTTATGGGGGGGGGGGTACGCTTTTTGGATGGGGGGCCTCCCTGATCAAGTATGTATACGAGGTTGAGGTATGTATAGGAGGGGGGGTATACGGGTTGAGGTGGTGTGTGTTACGAGATTTTGTGTCCTAGACGTTTCTTGGGACACGATAACTTTCGAACGCTTTCTTGGATCGAAATGAAACTTAGTACAAATATAAACCTTTTTTAATGTCCTGAACCCATTGTTTATGAATATGTGTGACGTCATTAACCCACAATAATGACCCACAAACATTTAAAAAAATCACAAACCTTCATGTTGTGTTTAGATTGGGATGCATTGTTTTACATACAATATAAATCTAATATATATATATTATATATATATATATATATATATACATAATATATATATAATATATATATATAATTATATATATATATATATATATTACTGTGTCTTGTTGACAAAAATATGAAGTGTAATTTTATTATCAGTATTAGTTCCTGTTTTTTTGACTGACATATATATGTCAAACAAAACATTATGTCACTGATTGACATAATGTAAACTAATGCGTTTGAAAATTTGCTTATATTGTGGCAGTATGCAACTGATATAAACCAGTGATATGATGAACTGACGAACTGATGGCTCTTGTTTTATTAATGACCGATGACGTCTTTGCAGGAGTCGGTATAGGCGGTTAACATTGAAACTTTACTATTTATTCCTGCAATGACGTCAATTCTGGACTATAACTAACGTGTCAAAACAATTTTGGTTTCATTCATAAAAACTTTTCAATTGAATCACCTTATAAACTCTTATCAGCTTGAATTTCATTAACATAACATGAATAAATAACATTACATGACATTGATAATATTAACCTGATTATCGTTTTAGTAAATATGGTCTTAAACGTAAAGCAAAAGTTTGAAATAAATTGGATTTGTAGTAGCAATCAAAGGGATATTGTGCGAAGGATGGAAAGTGATAATTGCATCAAGTTGGTTGCTATACAGGATAAAGTTATATAGTTGCTTAGTAGAGACTTAGAATTAGGAACCGTGTCTAATTACATTAGATTCATAACTCATGCCTATGTGCCTTTGGTATCGTCTAATTAGAGCTGTTACATAACTTAATTAACTGTTATTATTAACTTAATTTTTACTTTTCCTCATTTATACCGGGATGTCACAGGAATTGTTCTTTTTAGGTGTTTTTAAGTCCTCCTAAGTGGTTTTCACAAAGTTGTCTGTGTGTGCGAGTGCATTCATATAAAGGGCTCCACTCTGGATAGGCAAACTATGCTTTTCCTTCATAATTTAAGGTATATTTTTAGAAAAATTTGTTTGAAGTAGTACTAAATGAGTCACATTTTTTAGGCCTGGCTCTTGGACTATAAAACTATACAGATTAAACTAATGCTAATAATGAGATGCAACTTAGCGCATAGATTGGTCTTATATAAAAAATTTTAAAACTTATTTAAAATTTTAAAACTTATTTTAAAATTTTTAGGCCTGGCTCTTGGCTAATAGGGTAGTGAAATTTTTTTTGTCATATGGGGAATTGATCTTCCATCCGCTTTTCAGTCAGATATCAACTTGATTTATTCTTTACTTTTCCTTATTTATACCGCGGAACCAGTTTGCACCAGAAATTATTCGTGTCAGGTGTATTTAATACTTCCTGAGTAGCTATTATTTAATTGTTTGTTTTAAAGTGTATCTTACCTGAACTTCTGAGTGCGTGTATGTGTATTGCTTGTATGCTTGTCATTAATAGAGTCAAAAATTTATTAAATGCTGAAAAATGTTTGGATTGATTTGAAATTTGGCTCGCATGAAGTCCTTTTTAAGACCTTCAAATTTGTAAAATTCCATTTTTATTTTACCATTAGTTCAATTTTTCTCAAATGGCATGAAAACGTTTTTTTAAAAAAATGTTAAAAATGGATAAATGATCCAATTGAGTTCAACTCAAGCACGAGTGTAAAATTTCTCTTAATTTTAATAATATGAATCCAAGTTTCATTACAATACAGTTCGTAAACCTACGTCGTTGCCGCATCACTCATGTTAAAAAGCATTGAGGGAGGTATCAAGATGCTATTTTATCACGGTCGCCATCTAGGTGAACGCTAGAATAAAACGTTTTTCAGTCTGAAGGACGAGCAGAGCAAGTCCGAAGGCGACTGCCATATATTGGGTGATTTATTTTATGAGACTGGAACTGTAAATGCTGAAATAGATTAAAAACGAGAGGAAGTAGGGAGGGGTCAATATTAGCCATTAACTTTTACAAATTCCTTCAACAAAGAAGGAAAAAAGGAACAAAATGTTCCTTTTTCAAAACATTCTCTTTAATTAATTTTTACTTTAGAAGTGATATAAAAATAAATGCATATTCTTATCATGAATGCAGACTCCATGCTCTCGTTTTGTGGTCGGTTGGTACAATAACATGTACGTTTGCTCAATAAAATGTAAAATATAAGAAATAAAAATAATAAAAAAATAAAATGTTTTCTAATATAATGCTTCTTTTTGCTTTTGAGATACAAAAGCTGAAATAATCAGTTAAATTTATTCTTAATTACTAAAATTAATTACCTATGTATTGAACTTTTTCCTTGACTTGTTGGGGAATATTTTGTACTAAAGTATTTAAAACGTTGAATATTTCACCGACTGACTGTTCGGATTTGCCACTATCACTTAGATTAACGTCTGCCTGAAAAACATCATTGAAAGATATAAAACAGTTTTCGACATTTTTAAATTTAAATTTAAAAAAACTTTTTAGAACATTTACATGCATTATTACTTTTCCTTATTTATACCGTAAGTATAAATGAGGAAAATGCCAATATAAACACTCATCTGCCAAATTTCAACTTTGTGTACTAAGTTGAAATTTGGCATAGGAGTATTTCTTTGTATGATACTGAAGTATACAAATTTGTCATGGGTGTATTTCTTTGTATACACAAGTTTAAAAAATTTTATCTAAATATATTTACGATTTATGTCGGTCACTTTTGTCAAAGAGCGTCGAGCTTGCTCAGTAGGCGAATGGGTGACCGCTGGGATTATTTTTTTGTCTGAGGATGAGCAAAAGGAAACAGAAGTATGTAGGATAAGTGAAGCGAATCCGATAAGGTGAGGATAAGTTCCGTAGAACGTACCCGATGAGTCCTGATACGTTCCGTGATAGTCCGTACCCGATGAGTCCTGATAAGATCCCCTATAGTTCGTACTACCCGATGAGTTCCTGATAAGATCCGTACGCGATAAGTCCCGTCCGTACCCGCATGATAAGATCCCGAGACCCGATGAGTTCTGATAAGTTCGCGTGATAGCCGTACCCCGTGAGTCTTGATAAGATCCCTAGTCCGTACCCGATAGTTCTGATAAGTTCCGTGATAGTCCGTACCCGATGAGTCCGATAAGATCCGTGATAGTCCGTAACCCGATGATCCTGATAAGATCCCCGATTCCCCCGATAGTACCGTACGATGTCCTAAGATCCGTGATAGTCCCGTACCCAATGAAGTCCTGATAAGATCCCCGATAGTCCGTACCCGATGAGTTCTGATAAGTTCCGTGATAGTCCGTACCCGATGAGTCCTGATAAGATCCGTGATAGTCCGTACCCGATGAGTCCTGATAAGATCCCCGATAGTCCGTACCCGATGAGTTCCTGATAAGTTCCGTGATAGTCCGTACCCCGATGAGTCCTGATAAAGATCCGTGAAGTTCCCGTCCCGATGAGTCCTGATAAGATCCCCCGATAGTCCGTACCCGATGAGTTCTGATAAGTTTCGTGATAGTCCGTACCTGATGAGTCCTGATAAGTTTCGTAGTCGTAGCCGATGAGTCCTAATAAGTTTTTTAGGCCATCTGTTAAAAGTTTGGAAATGTGAAAGATTTAAAGGGAGTACGTACCTTAGTTTGTTGGGTAGTGGAGTAGATTATTTCTCTATTGCTCTCATTAACTATAGCTATTTTAACTGAAGTCGTCCCCAGATCTATCCCGAGTGAATATCTCTCTTCTTTCATTTCCATTTCAATTGCTTTCAGAAATGTCTCTAGTGGAATTAGTATAGTAAAAAATTAGAACGGAAATAATAAGGATATTATTTGAGATTGAGTAGGATTTGGCTAATGTAAGAATATATCACATTTTCAATTTCAAGTAGTATTCTACAGTACAGACAAATATGAGAAAAGTCATACTCAATCTTAAGTATCTTTGAAACAGGCTTAATATGAAAATAAATCATACTCAAATCTTAATAATGCTTTTGAAACTGCTAATATGAAAATAAATTCATACTCAATCTAAAGTAATGCTTTTGAAAAGGGCAATATGAAAATAAATCATTACTCAATCTTAGTAATGCTTTTTGAAAAACAGGCTAATATGAAAATAAATCAAATACTCCAATCTACTAAAGTAATGCTTTTGAAACTGGCTAATATGGAAAATAAAATCATACTCAATCTTATAATTTAAAATAATAATGCATACCTCAATCTTAAGTAATGCTTTTGAAACAGGCTAATATGAAAATAAATCATACTCAATCTTAAGGTAATGCTTTTGAAACTGGCTAATATGAAAAATAAATCATACTCAATCTTTAAGTAATGCTTTTGAAACTGGCTAATATGAAAATAAATCATACTCAATTAAAGTAATGCTTTGAAAACAGGCGCTAATATGAAAATAAATCATACTCAATCTAAGTAATGCTTTTGAAACAGGCTAAATATTGAAAATAATCATTACTCAATCTTAAGTAATGCTTTTGAAAAGGGCTATATGAAAATAAATCATACTCAATCTTAAGAAATGCTTTTTTGAAACTGGCTAATATGAAAATAAATCATACTCAATCTTAAGTAATGCTTTTGAAACAGGCTAATATGAAAATAAATCATACTCAATCTTAAGTAATGCTTTTGAAACAGGCTAATATGAAAATATATCATACTCAATCTTAAGTAATATTTTTGAGGCAAGTATAAGATTAAGTCTTACTGAATCTCATGTAATGTTCTTTAATACAGGCAAATGTAAGATTAAGTCTTACTGAATCTCATGTTATGTTCTTGAATACAGGCAAATAATGTAAGATTCATAAGTCTTACGAATCTCATTGTAATGTTCTTTAATAACAGGCAAAGTAAGATTAAGTCTTACTGAATCTCATGTAATACAGGCAAATTCGATACTGAATCTCATGTAATGTTCTTTAATACAGGCAAATGTAAGATTAAGTCATACTGAATCTCATGTAATGTTCTTGAATACAGGCAAAAATGTAAATGTATTAAATCATACTGAAATCTCATAAATGTTTCTTGAATACACAGATGTTAAAGATAAGTCATACTGAATCTCATGTAATGTTCTTTAATACAGGCAAATGTAAGATTATAGTCATACTGAATCTTCATGTAATGTTCTGAGTTTCTTAAAAAGTCGCTTGGAGGTACGCATGCCGGGCGAATTTCCTTTGAAATGCGTGCTTACGTGCTTAGCATTTTATTTCTTTTATACTTTATTATATTATAT
Organism: Microvelia longipes; assembly: GCA_018340805.1. Classification (NCBI taxonomy): domain Eukaryota; kingdom Metazoa; phylum Arthropoda; class Insecta; order Hemiptera; family Veliidae; genus Microvelia; species Microvelia longipes. Next base: position 13,428,870 of record JACMZG010001908.1, read on the forward strand.
TTGAGCAATAGCATAGTAATGTTACTCAAATGTTTCTAGATTTATATAATAGTTCTACAAAAATATACTTATTCCTCTATAGCTGGAATTTCACACCATTGTTTAGCAGCTAAGTTAATGCTTATCTTTGAAAGGTTATACCTTACTTCCTTTGAAAAACAATAAACAGAAACGAGTACGTTAGATTCGTTACGCTCATCCTTTCTACTTCAGAATCGCTTCGCTCGTCCCCAGCTAGTTATACGTCGGTTTCATTCCCAGTGGTCACCCATTCAGGCACTAATCACGCTTGATGCTGCTTAACTTTAATGAGCAAACAAAAATCATGGATATACTTGTCGTATTGAAATGAAAGCTGCTGTACTTGTATCGAATTACAACTGAATTAAATTATTAACCATTTAAAAAAAAACGTACACAAGTCATTGGATAAAAATTGAACTAATGCTGATTATGAGATAAAACTTAGCACTTAAGTTAGTCTTATACTTGGCTACCTGCGTGCTAAATTTCAAATTGATCGCAACATCTTTCGCGTTTTTTTTATTTTTTCGCTGAGTCGTTATTGCGGGTTAATGACGTTTTAAAAAATATTTTCCGGATAGCACGCCTACAGACTAGGTTTTGTAGAAGTTTCAACTCTCTAGCATAAATAAAGTGGGAGCTGCGATAATAACACACACAATTACACATTCAGACAGACAAGTGTAAGGAAACGACTCTCCAGAGTAGTTAGGTGTCAAGGCCTCCAGGCCTTGACACCTAAAACAAATAATTCAGGTGACATCCCGGTTTCGGATTATTTTTTTGCAACTCAATACTTTTCCAATATACCTACGATATAAATGTGGATAAGTAATTGACTTACGAGTAGTAATGCTACTGTTCAAGTTATAAAGCATAAACTGGAAACTTAAGCAAAAAATGGATTGTTAAGTACGGAAACACCAAAGGAAATTCGCCTGGCATGCGAATCTCCGTGACAGAATTATTTTGTAGTTATAAACTTAAGTAATAAAAATAATCATTGATAATATCAATTCGATAAAACATGATCGTTCTACGGGTTTAAGTTCTTTTAACGACTTTGGACCGTCTCCATTCGACTCAGCGGCACCCTATTCAAAATTTGTTGTTTGCCGACCGTATTTTATATCTCTTCTGTTTTGATCACTGTTTTTCAAATTTTTGGTCATTTTAAGTGATCGTGAAGGTGCTGACATTTAATGTAAATGTTAGGGTTAGGGTCATCTTTTGCCTTACTGTTTTCTTAAAGGAGGAGGAAATAAAAAGTGTTAAGATGTAAATAAGAGTACTAATAAATGTAAATGAATTTAAATAATCATAAATGTATAAATAGATCCTGTAAACGTATGAAAGATAACATTTATTGTTAGCTGAAGATTGACGCACTTACTAGTTTGAATAAATTCAATACATCTTATTATTTAATGTTTTACGCGATATTGTTTTTAGATAATTTGCAAAAAGTAACAATTATTAGTGTTGATTTAAAAATATAAACTTTAAAAGTAAGGTAGAAAATCTATACTTATCAATGCCTTATTACTCTAGAAAATAAGCGGGAAAGAAGATATTGTAAAATCAGCTGTTTTTCGTGATTCTATTGACGTTTTTGTGAGAATTACACACACGTTTGAGGTAAACACTGAGTGACACACTAACACAGTGAACAAGACAAGCGAGTAACCGGCTCAAGGTTACCAACACTACTGGAACTGTGTATCTAGTGGGGTAACACAATACCCCCTTCGATAGCCTATTCACTTTATCTTGTTTTCTGTTTCCCCTCTTACTCAGCTTGGAAAGCATTCTATTGGCTTATAGTTGCATCCATTAAACAGGTGAGGTCAAGAATCTTGATTAAAGGGGATGACGCATTAAAGAACATTTCTGTCCCCATGGAAGTTGTGTGAGATAGAGAAATAGGAGCAAACTTACCTTCCCTTTGGTTATAATGAAAAAAGGCGCCAAACGCAGGTTATGTAACAAGGTTGTCGATTTTGCTTCTCAACTTTCTTCTGTGCTTCTCGTGATTATTATTGTTACATTTGTGGTGCTTGTTAAGTCATTTGAGCTTATTTAATTTTAAATTTTGGACTATACTTTGCCACTTCAGTGAGTGATAATTTAAGCGTGTTTTGTTATAATCTTCTCAAGCAATAAACAATGGGAAACCATTGAGAGGTAAGTTCGCCTCTAAAATTTAAGACCTGCGCTGTTATAAGAATTGTAAGCATTCGCAGTTTGTACCAAGCATGTGCAGTTGGTTTTTGACGTGTGTTTCGTGTTGAATTCTCTCTATTTTTTGGTTTTCGATGAGGTCACTTTTTTGTATGGCAAATCAACTTAGTGCGTCATCCTCTTTATTCAAGATCCTTGGGGGAGGTGGAACCAAAAGGCATAGAGACCTGAATTAGAGTAACCTTCATATAAAGGTTTCAGATCCTTCACCAAAAGGATCTTTAATAAAAGAATAATTCGATTTGCCGTATAACAAAGTGAAGGACGTAAAAATAAAGAAAAATCCATCATAAAACATACGTCAAAAACAAACTGCGCATGCTTGCAATAATTACATAACTGCTCAGGTGTTGAATTTAGAGACAAATTTACCTTCTGACGAATGGTTTCCTTTTTTAGGTTATAAACAAATGATGAATAGTAATGCACTTTATTTTTGCACCTTGTGTCTTAATATTTTATTAAAAATAATAAAGGTAATAAAAAGTAGGCAAGTAATATAAGGTAGGCAAATAAAACATCTAAATGTTTTATTTGCACTAATGAGTTAATATATGTTAAATTCGTTTAATTCTTGTTGTTACAAGACCTGCATTTCGGGTCTTTTGCTAGGAAAGGTAAGTGTGTTTTTATTTCTCTATCTATCATCTCATAAATCGTTTATGGGGTCAGTAAAGTTCCCTTATCGCGTCATCACCTTAATAAAAGTTATTATTTGCCACACTCATTTTTATTAAAATTTAATTCTTTACTACAGTGTTTCGTTAAACTACATTTTATTAATAGAAAATAAGGTACTTTTAGCAAGTAGTTCATCCCAGTTATCATACCTAAGATCTCAGGTTTGATAATAAAGTACGAAGATCTTTCAACATTTAACAAGAAAGATGTCAGTCTCTATTCAAATTGATAACTTCACAAAGAAATGCTACCGTCGTTACCTTAACTGATACCGGCTTTTGGGGAGAAGCATCATGATCTGATAACATTAATCTTTGCCTTCTAATAGCATAAATCTAATCGTACTGTGGAAACCAGGTTATCATGGTAAAATATTATTTAATAAGATTTTTCTTAACCTACTGATAGGAGTATTACGAGTAGACCTATGTTCAGGATGAAGCACATTTAGATTAGAGTTTGCAGAGTTCTCTTATTGCAGAATCATGTCTAAAACAGGCTATCGATAAAATTATCAAGAGTTTGCAGTGTTCTCTGATTAGAAAATCATTGCTAAAAAAGGTTATCGATGTGAAACATTATCAAGAGTTTGCAGTGTTCTCTGATTAGAAAATCATTACTTAAACAGGTTATCGATAACATTATCATGAGTTTGCAGTGTTCTGTGATCAAAAAATCATTGCTAAAAAAGGTTATCGATGTGAAACATTATCAAGAGTTTGCAGTGTTCTCTGATCAGAAAATCAATAATAAAACAGGTTATCGTTAAAATTATCAAGAGATTGCAGTGTTCTTTGATTAGAAAATTATTACTTAAACAGGTTATCGATGTGAAACATTATCAACAGTTTGCAGTGTTCTCTTATTAGAAAATCATTACTGAAACAGATTATCGATAACATTATCATGAGTTTGCAGTGTTCTCTGATTAGAAAATCAATAATAAAAAAGGTTATCGATATGAAACATTATCAAGAGTTTGCAGTGTTTTCTGATTTCTAAATCATGACTAAAACAGGCTATTGATAACATAATCAAGAGTTTGCAGTGTTCTCTGATCATAAAATCATTACTTAAACAGGTTATCGATGTGAAACATTATCAACAGTTTGCAGTGTTCTCTGATTAGAAAATCAATAATAAAACAGGTTATCGATGTGAAACATTATCAAGAGATTGCAGTGTTCTCTGATTAGAAAATTATTACTTAAAGAGGTTATCGATGTGAACTAACTTGTTTCACAGATGGCTCTAAGAAAGGCCGAGAAGGCCTCACTGGTTCAGGGGTTTATATTTCTAAATATTCTGTAGAACTAAGTTACTCTCTTGGGCTTCATGCTATTGTGTTCTAAGCAGAGATATCTGCTATCTTGATGTTTGCGACCCTTCCAGTTGTGCGAGAAGGTAATGAGAATTCCATTATAATCTGCATTGATAGTCAGGCTGCAATTAAAGCCCTTACCTCCAATCCTAGTAGCTCCTCTGCTCTTGTTCAAGAATGTGAGCTCACTTGTCTCTCTTGGCAAAGAGCAAAACTGTTGAACTTAAGTGGGTACCAGGCCATATGGGTGTCGTGAGTAATGAGGAAGCAGAAAAACTTTGTTAGACTGGGAGCAGAAACCCCTTTCATTGGACCAGAACCTGTCCTTCCCCTCTCAGCAACACCTGCTAAAACACTCTTGGATAGCTGGCTAATGAACACCCTAAAACTTAACTGGCATGTCTTTGCTGGTTGCAGACAAGCAAAATGTTCATTACTGGGCCAATTGTAAAAAAATACAAATTTCTAATTAACCTCAGCAAGTCTTGCCTTAGGAACCTAGTTAGTGTTCTGACCGGTCACTGTAGATTAAATAAACATCTTAATACTTTAGGCATAATCTCAGAGGCTAACTGCCCCATGTGTGGGCATTATGAGGAGACAGCCTTTCACCTGCTTGCAGAGTATGAGGCCTATACTTCTCTTCGTACCCGCATATTTGGCGTAGGCCTCTTGTATGAAGGGGAGCTTTCTTCTCTTAGTTGGAGAGATTTCCTATAATATATCAACCTTTCCAAGAGTTTCTTGGTAGAGGTGGTGTAGACTAAGGAATCGGGGTTGGCAAAAAGGGCCCAACAACGTGGCCTATTTGCCTGGCTTTGCCTCCCCACCCTATTACTACTACTACTACTCGACTTGAAACATTATCAAGAGTTTGCAGTGTTCTCTGATTAGAAAATTATTACTTAAACAGGTTATCGATATGAAACATTATCAAGAGTTTGCTGTGTTTTCAGATTGCTAAATCATGACTAAAACAGGCTATCGATAACATTATCATGAGTTTGCAGTGTTCTCTGATTAGAAAATCAATAATAAAACAGGTTATCGATGTGAAACACTATCAAGAGTTTGCAGTGTTCTCTGATTGGAATATCATGTCTAAAACTGGTTAGTTTGTTACACATTGGTTATACATTAGCATAAGTTTAAAATGCTCTTTGATTGCATGAGTAAAGAGTAATGCGTTTTCAAATCGAATATTGGTCCATTCTTGAAGGTTAATATTGACCTCTGAATTTGACCGATTTTGATGATATTAGTATTGTTCAAAGCAGCAATTTATCGCTTAAGAATTTTATAAGAAATAAGTTTTCATAAAACTAATACTTTTCGAGTAATTGCTGATAACCCGGAAAGAGTTGTAATTTAAGACACTTACTGGGGCCCCCAAATAGCTCAAGTAAAAGGGACTTGGGCCTTTTTTCCCATTTTAGGATGTCCTAACATCTGCCATACGTGTATCATTGTATATGCATTACTTTTTGCAAAAATCTTTTATTGACGGGGCTAATAGAATAGCTTATTAATATGAAGCATTTATATGTTTGAGTTCTCTGATGGCATAAACATGAATAGAACAGCTACTCAAGGTGAAGCACAGCTAAATCGATATTAGTTTTACTGTTATATACCATGCTATATTGCTCCTAACTTTAACTACATTAACTATAAATCATTCACAATAGAAACGAAATTCAGTTTAAATTTATTTTATTGAATAGATCCCTTTAAAGTAAACATTTGTTTAATTAAATGTTATCTTAAATTATTACCAAAAAATCTTTTCCTTCCCCTATTACCAAAGAACTATGAAAAAATTATGAATACATTAACCCGTATTAGCCGCGTACCTTAACCACTGCACCACGGGTGACTCTCTCTCTCTCTCTCTCTCTCTCTCTCTCTCTATATATATATATATATTATATATATATATATATAATATATATATATATATTATATATATTATATATATATGTATATCAACTATTACAAAACGTATTTTTCGTGTTTTGGGACCTCTGAAACGGATTTTAAACACACTCCGGCCCCGTCCATACGAGCCTTTTCATGTGCGATTTTTTTTTTCAAAGATCGAAAGATGACAAAAAAATTGACCTTTATTCGTGTAAAATAAATGCATTACTTTCCACTATAGTAAGGAGAATAGAAAATAAACTGATTATTTATTTAATTTATAAAAACATATATATAATAGGAAAAAGCCCAATTCATGTTTTATTTATAATTTACAATAAAATATGGAGAATGGGGAATTAAAATATCAAACTGATTCTAATTTTTTTTGTGGTTTTTAATTAAAACCCAGACTAGAGTTAATTTAGAGTCGTGTTAAAACCTTAACTCTATCCCTTGTCATTAAATATTTATTATTTCGGAAAAATGGGCCAAGTATGTGGCGGTGAGAGGACCACAGTATGGGTTAGTCTCTGACGTAAGCATATTTAAATTACCTTTATTAATAGATACACTGACCTAGACTCTGATAAGCACCAACGTGACGTCATGACTAAGTATAATGACTATTATCAATAAGATGTAAAGGCAAAGAAACAAGTATTCAAAATAGATAAGGACAAAGATATGTATTTAAGATCATTGATTGATATCAATATTAGAAAATAAATAAATACACTGAGAGCTAAGATGATAACAGACACACTAACATAAACACACATACATACATACAGACATGCAAATTTGCAAAAACCATTTAGGAGGCCTTTTAAAAACGCCTGAAACGGATTTTTCGCTAACAAAATCAATTCCTATATACCTACAGTATAGATGAAGAAAAGTAAAAATATTAGTAAAAAATAATTTTGGGGTATTGAATATAATAAAACCGGTCCGAAGTCGATAAGACTACTGTAGCTTATATGCTATAGCTTGGTACCGGCGCTAATTTTTTATCGTCTAATTTGCAGTGTTTATGTTTCATTTATGTTTCTAACTTCTAAATAATTTTGGCGCGGAGGTCCGCGAGCTTGGCGAATTGTCTTCGAAATGCGCGCTTTTACGCATATCAATCCAATTTTGGCTTACGTTTTCGGTTTATATCTAATAACCTGAGCAGTAGCGTCACAAGTTGTTATTTAATTTTTTCGATTATTTCAAAGAAAATACGCTAAAAATGAACATGAACTGAGCTTTGAATAAGTGAAAATAAAGTTGTGCGTACGTATTGTATAATCTATGGGATAAATCTGCGCATTTTCTTTGAAAAAATACTACTGCTCGGGTTATTTAATATACTGCAAATTTAAGCAAAAATTGTATTGATAAGCAAGAAAGCGATCATTTCGAAGAAAATTCGCCCGGCTTACGGGCTTTTGCGCTAGAATTTTTATTCACTCAACTAAACTTCATTAATTTTTTGGCTGTGATTAAAATCCAATTCAGAACGGTTTCTATTTTACTTGCTTCGGCGACATATGATGACCAACAGGGATTTCCACTTGGAAAGAAGAACTAAGAAACCTGAATAAGGTGTGCTCTTTATGAGAGTTTGACCAATTTGTTCTTTTTTTCCCACTATCTCTTAGTGCTGTAATATTTTAGTACCTAATCACTTTTTCCGTCATGTTATAAGTAGTAATATTGGTTGTGTTGATCGGTCTGTGAGAGATTTGTTCAAGTTTATGAACTGTTGTAATAATACAAAAGTAATTATTGAGACGTGGAATATTCTAATTTAAATAAAACAGTAATTATTTTCCCGAAGCTTAGGACCTTAACTATCATCATCAGGGCCAATGAGACAAGTCGAGTACTTACATTTTATCGTTTATTTGCCTATGGAAAGACAAATATTGATTGTAGATTTAGGTCTTCCGGTGGTAACAGCGTCAATTTAGATGAAGAATCTGACATTTTGCTTCCACTGTGGGAGGCGTCTTCAGGGATGTCAGACATCATGGATAAGAAACACTATGAAAATTGGAGACGAGGGTGGCCCTATTTATACTTGTCTCTGACCTTGTCTTTTAGTACGAAGATTATAGCAATTAGAAAGGATAGTAGGGTTTGATGGTCCAGTATGACGTAAACTAGGGCTTCTTTCGTCTCCAATCTTCAGTTCAGTTTTGTAGAGCATTGTTTTTTGATCCATGATGTCCTACATCCCTGAAGATGCTTCCTACAGTGGAAGCGAAAAGTCAGATTATTCATCTACATTGACGCGGTTAGCACTGGAATACTTAAACCTCATGACAATATCCGCGGCAACCTACGCAGTTTATTATCTAATATTGACATTTTTTATAGTTTCCTTATTTAGAGATTTGGTGAGGATATAAAGATGAGTGATATATCTTTAATATATCTGCAGAATTGCAGATCCTTGTTCAGGAAGGTATTTACTAAAAATTGAGACCGGTTCCAGCCATTACACTTTTTTATTAACAAACACCCTGGCTCTTGGTCTAAAATACTGCCAAAAAAGGCTTAAACTTGACATACATATTGTATTTGATATTCTGATCAAAAAGTGCACTCTAGACTAGACTTACTAGACACACTAAACTAATACCACTAGACCCATATACTTCGTATGTTCATATAGAGAGTATATGATTTGACATGCTGATCTAAAATTTAATTGGGCCCAGCCCCCCATCCTTAACCCTTGGGTTAAGTGTGTCTAGTAAGTCTAGTCTAGAGTACACTTTTTTGATCAGAATATCAAAAAAGTATTTTGATCTAAAGGTCACTACACACAACCTCCTTTTTTTACGCAAGTCCCATATAATTTACAAAAGGATAGTACTAAGGTGCTATGTCCTATATACTTTGTATGAAAATAAGATTCGATAAGTACTTTTCTAAAGAGACACTATAGACACAACCCCCTATCTTGCTCAGGACCCTCCTCCTAATCAAAAACTACCCTCAAACTCCTACCAAGAACATATTGCCAATTGAGGAAATCCTCTTGTAAAATTCGCTTAACCGAAGTATCTGTACGCTAGCGTTTAACCCACACCTTTCATAGACTCCTCCATTTCTACCAAGCATATGTTCATAATTAAAAATTGATCTCGGTCAAATTCGATTGTTAGAATAAATATTGCATTTAATGCTAGTATTTTCAGAGACGGGGGGGGGGGAGTTAGGGTTAAAGATAGAGAGTTGTGTCTATAGAGATTATGGATTATCATGTTAAATACTGTTTTTATGCTGAGCTTCGTCGCCTTCGACGAAACTTAGGGAAGGGGGTACTTACTTAGGGGATTGTGCCAATTGACAGTATGATTCAGTTTTTCAAATCCTAAGTTTTGTTGACTTTTACCAAGAGCTATTTCCTGTTAGGAATATATGCTGTACATATCTTATCTAAAAATTTCCAGTACGAATTGGGGGGGGGGTTAAGATCAAATATAAATATAATAGGAATAAGACGTACTAAAATTGTGTTACTCAAGTACTGTTCTTGATTACCATCATTTTTAAACGTGATGCATTCTCTGTTAAAACGATACCTGTACTCTTAGACAACATTCCATGGCAAATATTTCTTTGTTTGTTTAATATGTTAATTTGTCTTGAAACTATAATATTTCGTAAAATCGTGATGCGGTAGTTTTAAAACATGCGAGATGTGAATAAATGCGAGTCCTTGTGTTGTATTGACGTCAATGTGTTTTTACGGTAGAATCATACGAGAATGTCATGTCTTAGATGTTATCAAATTTGGAATTCTATTATCTGAGTGGGCTTTAAAATGCTTGCTTCCCTACGCCCTAGAGAAAAAGGAAGGGTTACTTCCACGGAAGGGTTACTTCCACTTACAGGGACTGCGGATGATCAATGTATTTACAATCCGCAAGTCAGTCTTTCCTAATTTTTCTAGCCAATTGACATCCATAATATAGATAAATTAGATTAATATAAATTTAAAATAAATATCAATGTCCATTTTTACTTTTCCTTATTTATTCCAAATGTAAATTAGAAAAGTAATGTCTTTAATAAAAATCCGAAACTGAGATTTTAGCCCGAGTATTCGTCGTGGTCTTTTCACTGAGTGGTTTTACAAATTTGTCTTTCTGTATGAATGTGTATGTTGGTATCGTACAACACCCAGTGTATTTATGCTATAGAGAGACAAAACTTTATCGAAAAATCAATCCTTAGTTGTGCTTTCGGGGAACATAATTTTGATGACGTCATTTATGACTTTGCAAAACACTTAAAACGCGGAAAAATGTTTGGATCAATTTGCTTGTATGTTAGATGCTGTTCGATTGGTGTAAGATTCATGTTCGATTGGCTTGCATGCAACAAATGAGTGAAGTAGTATTTCATTATGAAATATTTCCGAGGTACCCCTACCTGATTTTTATACAGAGTGGTTCATTTCAAATGCATCGCTTCGAATTAAATTCCATTGATTTTGCATTTTGAAATTTGTATGTTATCATTCTAAGTCAGTCATTCCGAATTTTCCTAGCCAATTTGTTATGTTGGCAATCAGATTACGAAACAGCGTTTTTATCAGACGATTTTATTCTCTTAAATTAGGATTTAAAATGATACATACTGGTTTGTAAACTGCAATTCATCCAAGACAATTACAATTCTGGCAAGTTGTACCATGCAGTTATGCAATTAAATCATGGTAACCATGGAACGTGTTTCAAGTAGATCAAAAGTGAAAATTTGAATTTGAATAAAGTTAAGCTATTTAACTTCACAAGTGGAGTAAATCATACTAGGATACAAAGATAAGTCTTATCTTCATTTAAAGATAAGAGTCTATCTGCAATAATGATAGTATAATGGCAAAGGCTGTTAACCTTACATAATGTTATCATTTGTGTGGTAAAAAATAAACACGAAAGTTAAAAATACATCATACTAGTTTCTTATGTTTGTACCTTGAAACTTTTCCTCATTACATCGGATTAGCTACGCTTATCCTCCCTACTTCCGACTCGCTTCGCTCGTCCTAAGAATATATAATTCGTCAAATTTATCCTACAACACCTTTAACTCGCTTCGCTCGTTCTCAGATAGTGATACATTCGCTTTATCCCTAGCGGTCACTCATCCAGGAACTGACCACACTCGATGCTGCATAACTTTAAGATCCAACAAAAAGCATATATACTTGTTATATTATATTATATACGAAATTTGGTGTACTTATTTATTGCGTAAAAGTGTACACTTTCCTGAATTTTAATGGATTATTTAAAATAAATCATTTCAAAATGGATTTAATTTGAAATAAAAATCATTTCAAAATGGATAATTTGAAATAAAAATCATTTCAAAATGGATAATTTGAAATAAAAATCATTTCAAAATGGATAATAAATTAAAATCATATAAATGATTAATAATCTATATAAATGTAATCTAAATATATATAATCTAAGGATGTATGTGACTGAAGATTCCGTCATGAAAAAAAAATAATACAGTTTGCTCCCTTAGCATTAAAATTTTCTCTTTCGAGCCCAAACTATAAATCAAGAAGACTAAGTCATGCAAATTTCTTACAGGCCCTCTAATCTCCATTTTACCTAACATAACGAAAACACAAGTATTCCAACTCTTATATCTCTTACTTAAACCCCTCGCCGTCTTTATAATAAAGATAAAAATATAAAACAGCTCCTTCTTTTCTCCAATTGATTTATAACTTAAACTTTCTATCCCTATATTTTTTTTTTTATTTTACTCCCAAGAGTAGAAAATGCTTGATAGAGTGAAACTAAGCAATAGATATATTTATTTTCTTATTTTATAAAAACAAAATATGTTGTTCCATGAAAGGTTATGTATGTCAATCTATTACATAAAATTGCACATATTTAGTGTGTCTTTCTATTTCAGAATATAAATTTGAAGAAACAAGCAATGAAATTCTAATAATTGTAACTAAGTTGCATTTCAACAAATTACAATTTTAAATTGACTTATTACTCTACTTGATTATATTTTTACATTTCCACATTTATACCTTAGGTATATAGGAAAAGTATTGTTTTAAATTTATCTTCTTTTTTTCATCAATATTCACGCGATACGGTTTGATATTTGCAGTTTATAATTCATAAAAAAAACTCGACGAAACGCTATAAATTTTTCGATTTTTCTGTCAATCATAATTGTTTTTAAGTTAATTATAACTTTTATAATAATTAATTTCCTTATTTTTATTTCTGTTTCAGGTAAATTAATTAGTAATTATTCAATTTTCTTTAAGGTAAAAGATAATGAATTAAATTTAAATACTTTATAATATATAATACTAATAATAATTTTAATTTTTATACCATTTTAATATTAATTAACTTTAAATTGTTAACCATTTTAGTAAGAAAGATGAGCTTATGAGTTGGGTCATGTAGGGGGGGGGGTAGAGATGAGGTGGATTATTATAAGGGAAGGGGGACTCACTAATCAAGAATATATATATATATATATATATAATATATATATATATATATATATATATATATATATATATATATATATATATATTATTGTTTCTATGGGACACGATAACTTTCATTGTTTTTCGGATCGAGATGAAATTTGTTACAAAAATTAACTTTGTTAATGTCCTTATCCCTATTGTTTATGAAATATGTGTGACGCCATTAACCCACAATAATGGGCCCCACAATGTCGTTTTCCTTACCTATTCTTTAAGGGTTCTTGTCCGTGAAAAGGCTTGTATATAAAGAAGTTTAATTACATTTATCTTAAGGGTTCTCATTTGTGAGATTTAAGCCCGTATTCAAAGAAGTTGTTTTACCTATTGCCTAAGGTTTTTTATCTGTGAGAATTAGGTCCTTATTCAAAGACGTTTTCTTTACCTATTGTCTAAGGGTTTATATCTGTTAGAATTAGGTCCTTATTCAAAGAAGTTTTCTTTACCTATTGCCTAAGGTTTTATGTCTGTGACAATTAGGTTTCTTATTCAAAGACGTTTACCTTATCTATATCCTATGGCCTCCTTATCTGCTTGAATTCGGGTCTAATTCTCAGAGAATTAATGACAATATTATTCAGAAGTAATGACTTCTGAAAAATATTGTTTTTTTCACCATCTTTTCCTAATTTTTTGTTGCAATCCTTATTGTTTTTGATAAAATCAACATTCCAACATACAAAGGCATTATTGAGTATCTATTAAGAAATAGGTAAGGAACACTCCCTTAACTACGAGCCCTAGTTTTTCAACTATTTATTAATGCGACACTACCAACTCCATTGCTTGTTTCTGCGCTGGTTTTATACCCGAGACGTGTTCTTCTGCTTAAGCTGTCTTCTTTCTTTAACTACAAACCACTTGGTCTTGCCAGCAAGCAGTTCGATATCAAACACCGCTTTGCCTGCTTCTTTTCTCCCATTTATTTTACTTTTTTTTTACTGACTATTTGAATTTCCAAGGGAAAGGAGTTTGTTGTAAAATTTATTGATACTTTCTGAATAGTTTAACAATAAATATCTATAGAGTTTGTACTGCAGGCTATAAAGTACATATTTATTGGTCTACTTTTGTTTGGATTTTTTTGTTAGTTTCTTTTTATTTCTCTTTGAAGAGAAAGTTTAAATGTAGAGTTCTCTTTCCTTTATCATAAAATATATAGTAAAACTATCCCACTAGGCACTTATGATTTATTCGCTATTACAAGGGTTCAAATAAAGGTTATAACAATGGTTAAACCGGCTATCAAGTAAGCAAAGGTCATCCTCAGTACCTGTAAACAAGAGATCGAAAAAGTAAATATAATGCAATAAGAAACAAATTTCGAAAGGAAAATTGAGCAGAGCATATTAGGTTGGGATCATGGAGAGCATGACCCTAATTACTGATCAAGAATACATACACACACCACACACACACAACACACACACACAATATATTATATATATATAATATATATATATTATATATATATATATATATATATATATATAAATATATATATATACATACATACATACATACATACATACATACATAATACATAATACATACATACATACATACATAACATATACACATATATTATATTAATTATATAACATTACTTAGCGATTATATCGTAAAACAAAAAGATATTTTTATCCTTTATGATATTACACTTGCGACTGTATGCAGACTTAACTCTTCCGACTGGAGTAGGACATGTGCTTTTTATTAGTTCCTTTACCAGTACTGAACTGCCCTGCATATTTCAATCTAATCATTAACATTTAAAGCAGAGCGCCTTAGATTTTTGAATCAGTGCGATTTAGATTTTAGAATTTTAAAATAGCGAGTATTTATTGGTTACGCGCTATTTCAAAACTTTTAAGGGAATGTTTGCATTAAATATAGTTATTTCTGATTAAGTTCGATACAAGCACGTTCAGTTGGTACAATGCGCTTACATAATACATTTAATACTGTTAGTTATGAACATTTTGATACTGCCGCGTTTGAGACTTATTTCTTAATTCCTATTTGTTCCGTACCTGAGGTACCTGCGGAACACGTTATTTTGTAACTTCATTAACCCCCCAAATATATGCATACGTGTAATTTTATTTGTTATTAATAAACTAAAATCTAACGCCTTGGATTGGTTAGTTAGGCTATTTCCATCAATACATCGATGCATTTCTGGTCCTTATTAATTATGAATTTACGACTTCACCGTTTGGACTAAGCATTACAGCTTTAATGGACTCATATCTCCTACCAGGCTTCTATGAACCACGTTACTCCTCAAGTAGTCTTACCTGCTCTTCATCAAGTATTTTCATAATCTAGATAGCGTTATATGTATCGCCATATTGAAAGTGTGGAAATCCACCAAGTATGTTTTTGTGTGAGAATCAAGTTATAATTAGTTTGGATATCAAAAGTTATATATTAAAACATCAAATTTAAGTGCCGGTATTCGGCCTGTACTCAGCGGAATTCAAGCAGGTTATCTTTCAACTCTAGAAGCTCTCTTAAACTTCGTCATCTATGACTTCGCTACTTACCTTAGCCTTTTGCCACTTTATTACTCACTTAACGGTATGTACCACTCTATGACCATGAAAGTCATCATAGTTTAAATCAGGATAGTATAGATTAGTTAGCTACAAGTTAAGCTCACTCCCTTAGTCAATAACGTTTGCTTACTTTAATCAAGCATTTATTTCTAAATACATTATGTAGATTATACTTTATGAGTTGTAAACTTATTAGTTATTATATATTATTATATTATTATATTTATATAATATTAATATATATTATTATTATTATTATTTATTTTATTATTATATATATATATAAATAAATAATAATAATAATAAAATTGTTTATTTCCACCAAAATAAAATACAAATACAATTACATAATATTATTTACAATATTTGATTATTTAAAACATATTGTACAAATATATTTGTGTTTAGTTAATAATTTGGCGAGGCCCTCAGTAGGAGTTAAAACTCCTAGAGCGAGGGTCCTGTCTCAAGATAGTGCACATTTATATAAATATTTTTCATGTATATCAATGTTATTAAAATTATTATTTATGTTAGTTTCATTTTGATAATTAATTTAAAAACACGTCTTTCATTGTTTATTATCTCAAATTTTTCTAATATGCGATGCTTTAATACTTTCATTAAAATATTGGTCAAGAAGGTATTGATTAACAGTTTCTTAAATATGTCTATGGTTTGACTTTGTTTGTATTTTGATTGGTAGTTGATTAAAGTATAATGGTCCAAGATATGATGCATGTCTCTGTTTTCTTTCAGTTTTACATAGTGGTGTTGTACAAAGTTAGTCAGTTGAGATCTTGTTTCATAAGTATGTTTTTAATATATCTTTGTTGTCAAGTTGATAGTATTTATTAGAACTGCTTTCTAACTAATAATTCAACAGGAAGGACTGTAAAATCACTAAAAATTTGTTTGGACGAATACCTTTTTGGTTTTTTAAGAGCTATTTGAGAATTGCTTTTTGGGCAACTTCGGACTAAGTTGAGGTAAGTGCTTGGTGCACTTCCCCACACTAATATACAGTAATTAATTAGCGATTCAGTTAAAGCATGGTACATAGTTTTTAATACTGCTTTGCTTGCAAAATCTCTGGTTCTTATAAAAGCGTACATAGTTTCTTATTTTTTAATTATAACTTTTATATGTTCCTTCCAGCTAAAATGTTGATCTACAATTACTCCCAAGTACTTAATTTTGTCGACTCGTTGTATTTCATTGCATTACAGTTTAAGTTAAGTATGTTAGAATCAATTAAGGTACAAAGTGGATCATGAAGTTTTAATTTTAAATGTTGGGGTGGTTGTCCGCGTTTGTCCAGGAAAAAGTCATGTATTTTGTTTTTTCGAGA